>OU898282.1:99169940-99769940 GCA_918026665.1 Diabrotica balteata
AAACATAATGCATAATTGATTTAGCTAGGGAATCCATAGGTACGTCAAATTGGCTTTGTTGTTTGTACAAACGGGTAAAAAATTTAATGGACGATTTGTCTTTAAATCTTTTGATTTGCTTGCTTCTGGAAACATAATAACCAAATAAAATTTTTATGTATTTTTATACTACTAAAAATTTCAGTTTGTATATACTATGATACTTATATAAAACCAAATAAAATTGAAGTGGAAATGAATTTAGAAGAATTGTTTAATAACCAATAAATGATGAACAATCAATTATAGACTATACTATAGTGCAAAAAACAGAGAAGAACTGGATGAGAGACGTAAGGGTGAAAAGAAGTTATGAAATTGGTAGTGACCACTATCTACTAGAAACCACATTCAAATGCAAAAGAAAATAAAAAATAGGAAATGAGAACATAAACCAAAAACACAAAGAAATAATAAAAATTTATAATCTAAGGGAAGAAACAACGAAGATGAAATACTCAGAAAGGCTAGAGAAAGTGATGGACAATGAATATGAAATAACAGAAACAATAGAAGAAGAATGGGGAAAATTAAAAAATTGCGATGATAAAAACAGCTAAATCCATATCTGGAACTACAAGAAATAACAACAGAGGAAGACGTACATCTTGGTGGAACGATGAAGTGAAAAGAGAAATAAAAAAAATGAAGAAGTTATGGAAAGAATACATAAAAGACCTAAAACACAAACCAAAATATAAAATTATAGGAGACAAAGAACAAAAGTTAAAGAGATAGTTAAGAAAGAGAAAAGAAAAGTTGGGAAAAATTGGGAGAAAAAATGAAAGAATACAGCACAGAAAACGTTAAAATTATTTTATAGAACACTGAAAACCCTAAGAAGCAACAAAGATACGAATCTAAAACAAATAATAAACAAGGAAAGAACAATAATAAAAGACGATAAGACAATAATAAAAAGATGGAGGGAACACTTCCAGATGATAATGAATGGAAATCAAGCAAATACAATGGAGAAGGAAAGCCACATCATAAGAGTATCCATGAGAAACATGGAAAATCCAGAAACTATAGAAAAAGAAGAGCTGGAAGAAGCAATAAGAAAGATAAAGATTGAAAAAGCACCAGGAAGCGATAGCACCGGAAATGATGAAATATATAGGAGTAAAAGCAAAAGAAAAATTGTTATACATATATAACCTAATATGGAAGAGAAAAGTAATACGCAGGGAATGCACAAATGCAGTAATTATACCTATATACAAGAAACGAAACACAAGAGACTGTAAGGACTATAGAGGTATATCACTACTATGTGTAGCAGCAAAAGTATACGAAACCATAATAGAAAGGAAAATCAGAAAAGAAATAGAACATAAATTAGAGGACGTCCAAAGTGGATTCAGGAAAGGACACAACACACAAGACCATATATTCACAATGCAACAAGTAATAGAAAAAGCCTTATAGAAAAATATAGAAATATATCTGAGCTTTATAGACATGGAAAAAGTATTCGACTCAGTCAAAAGAAAAGATATATGGAAAAGCCTAAAGAAGAAGCAAGTAAGTGAAGAACTGATAGAAACAACAAAGAGTATATACATGAAAACAACAAACACAGTAAGAATGTCAAATATGCAGTCAGAACCATTTGAAACAACTCAAGCAGTTAGACAAGGAGGAAGTCTCAGCCCAGTGCTATTCATAAATGTATTAGATGAGATAGTGAAAGAATGTAAGAACGTTTAAGACGTAACAGAATGCAAATGATAAACGCTGAGATGTGTATATTTACAGACGACATAGTATTAATTGCAGAAACAGCAGAAAAACTGAAACACAACTTAGAGAAATGGAACCTAGAAGCAAGCAAATACAACTTAAACGTAAACAAAGAGAAGACTCGGATAATGAAAATATCAAGGAAACAAGAGACGGAATATCAACTAGAAATAATGATAGACTAACAAAAAATAATACAGACAAATTCATACAAATACTTAGGAACAGTAATCAACAACAAAGTAGACATCTAGGACGACCTTAACAACAGAATGGAAAACACAGGAAAATTATTCCAAGCACTAAATAGAGGATTCCTTAATAACAAAGAAATATCAACAAAGACCAAGATGACAATATATAAAACAACATATAGACCTACAGTGACATATGGAGCAGAAAATTGGATACTAAACAAAAGGCATCAAAGCAGAATTCAGGCAGCAGAAATGAAATACCTCAGAAGACCGATCGGAGTAAAAAGAACTGATAGAATCCGAAATGAAGAAATAAGAGAAAGGCTAAAAATCAAACCGATTCTCGACTCAATCAAGGAGAAAAAATTGGCATGGTTCGGACATCTAACCCTGATGGACAATAATAGACAAGTAAAAAGAGTGTGGGACGCCAAACCAATAGGGAAGAACAGAAGAGGAAGACCCAATAAAGAATGGAACAGTGACATCTCGCATATACTGCAGAGTAAGGGTAAGACTTGGCAGGAAGCAACACAAATGGCACACAATAGGAAGAAATGGAGAAAGTTTGTCAAGAGCTAGGACACCTCAGAAGATTGTAAAATATTGTAATATAAAGAATCGTATTATAAACGGCCCAACACCGAAAGGTACGAATGGGTCTACTGAATAAGTAAAAAAAAAAGTTTAATAACCAATCATGGAAACATTCGCCTCTCATTCGCTTCACTGTCGAATGTGGGTCAAGCCCAAGCTCGGTATACAGAAAACAAAAAGTCTAACGCAGCAGTTTAAAATTCTAGATGAATCTGCGGCTTAGACTAGGATATGCTGGGTTCGGATTGGCCTATGGTGGAGCAGTACGGCAAGAGATAAGGGCTTGCGTCTCGGTGATACTCCTCCATAGATCCCTACCGGACAGGCGTAACGCCTAAAAAACCGGATTATATATATATATATTATATATATATTATATATATATATATATATAATGGAAACATATTAATCCACTAAGAAGAGATAGGGTAAAATATACCCAAACATTGGCACTCGACCATCCATTGGCACACTAACTTTTGAACTATATTAATATAGACAATAAGTCAATTATCTGAAAAAATACATACTTCAAATTTGGCAACATTTCCCTTGGTAGTAAACGACTCTCGTACTTGTTGAAATCGGTGTGGCTTGTGTTTTATATGAATGTTATGGCGGTACTGTACCAAACAAGGTAAGATGTTAAGTTTTTCGTAAGGATAGTGCAATGTTAAACTGCTTTGTAAGTCAGGTTAATTTTTGTTTTAATGATTTGATTTTAGCATAATTTTATCTTAATAAAAATGTCGATTTGCTATAACTTAGAGGGTGCCAACATTTGTAAAGCACAATTTAACATAATCTAATTACTGGCATAGATGCCGATATATAAAATTGGTATATTAACGTTGGTTAAAATTGGTATTGAATAGTAAACGTTAATTACCGCCTCTTTTGAATTCGAGATTGATAATATTTGTACGTAAAAAATAATAAATCATTGACTAGTCAAAAAACATTTTTTTCTTTTACTATTCTATATGCCAAAAGTAAAGAAACATGCAAAATATGTAGAAAATCATACATCGAGGAATTTCTTCAGAAATCATTAACTCATGTGAGGAATGGTGAACAGAAGAAGATCGTCGCTATAAAGTATTGGCATTCCAAGTCAAATACTTCAATACCGTTTAGGTCCTTCTTCTTCTTCTTCATTCTAGTATATAGGCTTTAAAGTCTGTTTCGTCTTCAATATTAGCCTCCTAAATTGTCGCATGGACAGGATGGCTTGTCCAACCTACAGAGCCCTGGTATACGGAGGGAAGAAGAAAGGGCAAGTGTAGTAAATATATATATATATATATATATATATATATATATATATATATATATATATATATACATATATATATATATATATATATACATATATATATATATATATATTATATATATATATATATATTATATATATATATATATATATACATATCGATACCTTTTTGCCATAACATCGTAAGTCTCGTTTAGTAAATTTTACAGTACGGCAGTTTTTTTCAATAAACGTGTTTAGAAATGTCCAATTGAAGTGAAAATTGGCATCCGGACGTATTATGATGAGTGTTTGAAGTAAAGTAATGATTTTCTTCAAAATAGTTTCAGTTTTTTTGTAGTTGGACTTACGTTACTTTGGAAGCATCAAAAATAATTTTGCTACTGTAGTTTTATACAAGTCCAACACTTACGATAATTTTGGTAAATTCAGAAATAATTTCACATTGTGATTGTTATCGTAAGCTCAGCACTTACGATAAAAAGTATGTTTAGACACAGCCCCTTAAAGTAACATAAATAATACATAAAAAAATACCAAAATCGTTTATTTAAGGTAATTTATTTGTGAAAAGTAAAAAGTACAATAGGCATTTAACTGAACAACAAATCGCTTTAGTCATAAACTTACAAAAATAGTCATAATATCTAATGTTATTGCATGTGGTATAATAAATGTGAATCATAGCTAGTCAGCAAAAGTCTAATCTTGGGGCCCTTCATCGCTTTCGTCTTCCTCATCGGATTCTGCTAGCTTATCTGGCATAGCTGACGTTTTCATTAGCCTATATTCATTTTGAAACCTGAGAGGAATTATATTGTTGTCGCAGAGATCAATTAAGTCTTTTTTCTTTGCAACGGAAATAGACAATTTTTGAGAATAAAGCCGTTTTGGTTTTTTTCCTTTTAATTCCATCGTGAAATTGATGCAGTTCTGGCCATTATTTAAATAGTCAACCTCTATAATAATATCTGCGTTACCTTTCTCAAATTTTACATTTTTAATTTCACTGATTTTTATAGGTTTTCCGTTCTTACATTTGAATTTACTCGGTTTTAGTACATCATCAGATATTTTTTTCCATTCTAAGAAGTCGCTGAAATCCATTTTTATTGTTTCAAATGGTTTAGGTTTGGTACGAGAGTTGGATATCAATGTACACCATTCTGATGGAGCCCATACTACGCGTTTTTTGATAAACCGCTCAATTGTTGCATGAACTGAGTCGACAGGCATATAAGTATGGCCTGGTAGTAAGTATCGCACACTGATTGATGTTATATTAACAGAATCCTTAAGAAAACTCGAGATCATTACAAACATTGCCTTGTTTTTGTTCTGTCCATAACAACTATCACAATTTAGTGATATATGTTTTACGGTTTGTCTTCTATCAACTTCTTGCAAATATTTGTAGATTATGGTAGATATTTCGTTACTGCCACGTCCTCCGTCACATTCTCCCCACAAATAACAAAACCCATTTTGGGTTCCACTTTCGTAAACCGTAAGATTGTAATAAGCATACTTTCTGGTGTAGTACAAGAGCAAATTGTCTCCATGTGGTGTGTTTAACACCTTCTGCAGGTCGAAACTAGCACATAAAAATTTTGAATCTAAGATAGTTTTCTTTTGATCAGCTAGAAATGAATCTTTGCATTTTTCTTTGTTTTCCAAATGTTTTTCATACAATTGCTTTGTTTCTTCTGTTTCCTCAAAATCTTTGTCTTTTCTCACTTCACAGACTTTGCACTTATCTTTTTTCGGCAAGTGAAATCCGATATTAAATTCTGCCTTAAAAATCTTTCGGAACACTTGCAGGGAAACGATATCGTTCTTAGTTATGCCATTTTCTATCTGTTTCTTCTTAAAAAGTTCGTATAAGAATGATACATTACGAAATTCAGTGGGTAAGTATCTTCTCGATGTTTTATTTCTGCAATAATGAGATGGGACAGCGGGTAGCAACGTGATAAAATCTAAAACATTCTGCTTCTGCTCTTTCCCAGTTTTGTTATGGGGAACATGCTTACCTCTCTGATCTATTTTGGAAAATGAGGCTGACGTAGAGTTTTCTTTCGTATATCTCAAAGTCATTTGTGAAATATCCAAGGTTTTCAATAAAAATTGTTGGCACAACCTCGTGTTCCACATCATTCCACCTAATGATATACTTGTACGAACATTGTCTTCTGCTTCTTGCAGCCTCTTGTTTTCGACGTTTTATTTCAACATCTTTTATGCATGAAAGCAGCCAGTCTCGTTGCCTGTGTAGGCTTCCCAAGCCCCAATAAAATTCGAAAACATGTTCTCTCACTATCTCTGGAAATTTTGAAATACACTGGTTTGGGCAATTAATACTGCAAGGATTCTCTCTAACAGACTTTTTGGACCGAACTTGTGATTACTTTTCCTTATTGTCTTTTTGCACGGTTTTTTCTGTTTCCTAAAACAAGTTTTTCCCATTGCATCTTCTTTATTGTCAGGCGAGTTGCTGTCACCATTGCTAATATTTTCTTCAAAGGAATATTCTGAAGAGTGGCGACGAAAACGTTTAGCTGTATTACAGGTACGACTATTTTGATCATTTTCGCTACTGGAAGAGTCATAGTCAACGAGTTTCACAGAGGGTCGTGTTGAAACTACTGGCTGGTTCTGGTGAAGGTCATCATCAACTCAAGAACTTGGCACATTACATTTGGATTTTATTTCTGTTCCGTCGGCAGTGATATGGTAAATTATAGGTTCGTCTAAACTAATTACGACCACGTCTGAAGATTGTAAATCTTTCAAGTTCGAGATTTGACCAACTTGTGAAGCAACACTGGTGCTAGAGCATGTGGTTGAGTCTATAATGGTGTCTAAGGACTTCTGTGATACCAGTGGAATCTCTTCGAATTCGCTTGATTCATACAAAGATGCTGAGTCTTTTACATC
The DNA here is from genome assembly GCA_918026665.1 of Diabrotica balteata. Taxonomy (NCBI): domain Eukaryota; kingdom Metazoa; phylum Arthropoda; class Insecta; order Coleoptera; family Chrysomelidae; genus Diabrotica; species Diabrotica balteata. The sequence continues at coordinate 99,176,733 of OU898282.1, forward strand.
ATACGAAACTGAAGATAATTCGCTGTCAAAGTTAGAGTCTCCCACATATAGTGAGAGTGACTCCAACTCATGTGAAGACTCAGACCGAGTGGTTACCAAAGACGGTATGGCATTTGATTCTTCTGTTCCTTGAGAACTAAGAGCTAATCTTACTAGATGTCTTGATCTACTACTCATGGCGATAATCTGAAATAAAAGAATATTTTATCTTATTTGTCGACTTTAAAATATTACTTATAAAAGTTATATTATTTTGAATTATAAGTGCGCCATATGTGGCCTCCATTCTTCTTGTCTTTTATTTTATTTTCGCCAGGTGTTATTAACGTTGTGGCCGTCCGATAGCTCGATCGGTACGGGATTTATCTTGTAGTATTCAATCTTACTCAATGTTGCGTAATATTACGCAACATTGCATCATGTACGATCAGTACGGAGTAAATCTTGTATTATTCAACCTTACGCAATATTACGCGTGAGATGAAACATCCTATATTGACCAAAAATGTGTCAACCCAGGTAAGACACCTTGTACATAAAATATGGAACTTGTAGTACCTTATAATACTCACTACAAAATAATACAAAAAGATAGGATTATGATTCTCTTGAGACGAAATAAATCTAGAACAACCATTACCTATCACACCAATACAATTATTACTAAGAAATCTCTATAATTTGAAAAAACTACGTATGTTAAGGAAATTTTGATTTTAAACTACATTTTTTACAATGTTTCCTACAAATCTCAACGAAGGCAAAAGTAAAAACCATAAATAATTACCAAAAAAATTATTTTGTGGTACTTACGTTCCGACTCTGCGGCTACACACAGTTCACTAATAGATCGTAATGAACTTCGCTGCATCGTAAGTAGCAAATTTTGTACCACGTGACTTGCACCTTACGATGTTTTGGTGACCATGCGATGTTTTCACAACTACAAAATAAATTTTTTCACATTTTTATGTGACTTACGTTACAGCAAATTCGGTTTTTTCTCCAAGACTATGCTATTATACCTTACAATAATTTTGCTGGGAGGTGCCTGGCGGCTTGATAGATACGATGCTTCAATAAAACTGTTTTCCCTAAATTTGTCACTTACGATGTTATGGCAAAAAGGTATCGATATATAGAAGTAATATTAGATAGATATCCATGTATAATTGATGGGCCCCTCTATAGCTCACCAAAGTGCACAAACTCTTGCCCTTTATCTTCCAATTATCGTTTCTATGCATGTTGCATAAGTTTAAAAACAACATAATCCGAGTTGTTGGTTTTTATTTTTGTCTTGCACAAACATTTTTTGAAGTTGTCTTCTATACGTTCAACGTTGGAAATTTGTACGGGAATGAATCAGCAAAATAATTACATATGTAAGATATAGGTAAGAGAGAGACAGAAGATATATATTCTCTTTCTTTCTCACTCGAGAATAAAAATGTTTCTTTTGTAAATATATTTAATATTTATTATTATTGTTTTTTATTAATATTATTATCATGGTAAATTAAACATATGCGTACCTTAGTTATTTATATTGCCATTTTTAAATACTTATGAATATTTCACTTTAATTTTTATTGTATTATTATATTGAATTATGTTGCAGTGTATTGTATTTTTATATTAATAAAAAAATAAACAATGGAGTTTACTGCAGAGTATGTGTAAAACATTTTTTTTTGCATTCATCTTCTTTTATAGATTATATGAAAATAAAAATATATATTTTTATTAAAATATTGATTTAATCATTCATTTACTATACTACCATTACAAGTCAAATGTTTATATACAGCAAACTATACACCATATACCTATATACCTATTTCTGTTTCTCTTTCTACTCTCTCTTAACTATAGCATTACATATGTAATGATTGTGCAGATTGACTCCTATATAAATTTGTAATGGCGAACTCTCTCTCTTCAATCCTGACCCCCCAGGGGGATAATAGTGGTCGACGTGATGTCGTGTATTGTTCGTCCCCAGAGATCTCTGTCTCTGGTCATTTCTTTTAATTTGTGCATAGGTCTTTTGCATATTCCTGTTATTTGATCTATCCATCTTGTTGAGGATCTTCCTCGTGATCTTCGGCCTTCTATCTTTCCTTGTATTATGAGTCTTTCCATGTTTTCTGTGTTTGCTCTCATAACATGCCCAAAATATTTTAATTGTTGGAGATGGACTTTACTAGAGAGTCGTTGGCTAACTTTTAGCTCTCTTAAAATTGAATTATTTGTTCTACGGTCGTTCCAAGGAATTCGTAACATTCGTCTCCAACAGAACATTTCAGTGGCGTCTATCTTTCTTCTCTCCGATTGTCTCAGAGTCCAAGATTCACATCCGTAGATCAGTATTGGGAATATTAAGCAGTTGATCAACCTCATCTTTATCGCTCTTGAAAATTTGACATTCCTTCCATATTTTGGTCATTTTTGCTGTGGCAACTTTTGCTAGATCACATCTACGTTTAATCTCTTCTTGTAATGACCCTGTGTTTGTGATTAATGATCATAGATATAAGTATGAGCTCACAACCTCGAATCGGTCAATTGTGGTTATGTGTGGATGATTGTTGTGTAGTCTATCCACTATCATGATCTTTGTCTTTGATATGTTTAATAGCAGACCAAATATTTGACTTTCGTTTTCGATCAGTCGTATAAGTTCCATCAGCTCTGCTTGACTATTTGCAAGAAGGGCTGAATCATCTGCGAAACGTAGATTGTTTAGTTTATGACCATTTATTGAGATGCCCTTTTCCCATCCTTCAAGTGCTCTTCGCATAATATGCTCTCCATATATGTTGAATAATTGTGGAGATAGTATACATCCTTGTCTGATACCCCGTTCTGGATGAAACTCGTTCAAAAGTGTGTCTTAACTGATCCAGTAGTGTGTTCAGATATTTCAGTTATAAGCGTAATTAGATGTTGTGGCACGCCTACTTCTTTTAGTATTCGCCATAAGTGTCTCCACTTGACAGTGGAGACTTGGTAATCTATAAAACAGATGTATAGTGGGATGTTGAATTCCCTAGATTTCTCGATTATCTGTCTTATATTCAGCAGGTGTTCTCGAGTGCCTCTACCTTTGGTAAATCCAGTTTTCTCTTGTGGAATTTCTCTTTAAAGGAATGTTTTCAGTCTCTCATTGATTATATATATAGCATTATCTTGCTGGACTGGGATATAAAAGAGATAGCTCTATAATTGTAGTATTTATGGAAGCTGCCTTTTTTATGTATGGCCGTTATTGTAGATTTTGTCCAGTCTTCAGGCCATTGTTTGAAATGCCATAATTGGTTACAGAGTAGATGAAGTAACTTTACGCCGGTTTCTTCTGTGGCTTTAAGCATTTCTGCTGTTATCATATCTGGCCCTGGTGCTTTGTTATATTTGAGCTTGTTGATAGCCTGTCTTACTTCATTTTCGAGTATATCAGGTTCTTCTTCCACCTCGTTAGAGATTTGGCTAACAAGCTCTTAGCGTTGATCATCTTTATATAGGCCCCTGCAATACGATCTTCATGTCTCTGCTATGTCTTCTCTGTTTGTTCTTAGGGTTCCAGTGTTATCTTTAATGGCCCAAGTTCTGGCTCTGAAGTCTCTTGTCAGGTAGCGTATTTTTCTAAATAGATCTCTCGGTCGTGTGTGATGTACACCACTTTTACAAAGATTTCTTCTATTCTCAATTATTTTAAGAGTTTCATCTGTTATCCAGTGTTTCCGTTTCACCGGATTATTTTTCTTTGAGCGATCCACTGGTGTTGTTACGCAATGTTTAACAGTCTCCCATATTTCTTGTAATGTTCCGTTACGAATAGAGGGCATACTTTTCTTTACTTCCTGTAGAAGGTCGTCTTTCTTTCTTAGTTCTATCTTCTTTATCTCTCTTTGTTTGTTGGGTGCTTTAAGTTTAAGCATTACTTTAGCTACGAGGAGAGTATGATCGGATCCGCATATCGCCCCTGGATATGATCTGACTGTTTGAATGGACGATCTCCAGTGAATATTGGTGAGGACGTAATGGGGAACGCGTCTATAGAAGTATAACTTCTATCCCACACCCGTATTTTTTTAAAATTTAGCTTACGAAATTTTTATGCGAAATCTATTTAATCGATTTTAATATAATTTGGTAGAATCTTTTATTATATTAAAGTGATTCTAGACGAATTATAAAGGACCCAAGTGTAATCTAAGTGGTTAAATATCAATAAATAAGAACAGGCTTGTTTTCCCTTTTTTGAATTTATTGCTATTTTACAACAAGGGCAACCATTTAAATTTTTTAACCAGGCGCATCTTATAAAACATTCCATTCGTACAAATTAATCGTTTTAAAGTTATAAGCAAGAAAAGTAGAAAGTCATTAATTTGGATGAAATTTTTATAGGTGAAGGATCATTATTAGGATAATTATTATTATAACCCAACTTTTTCTGCAAATCTAAGAATGCCACCTCTAGTAGGTTAAAAGCTACTATTTTATTATGACTGAAGAAGAAATTTACAAAAATATAAAAGACCTGTCTTAAAAGTTGTATGAATACGCAGTAACAATAGTATATTTATTGTTCATTTAAAATTGCAGAAGTTACAATTTTGCCATTGTTAAGACCATATAAATATTTACTTCCAGCTGCTAGTGAGTAATTCTTTTGTAAAATCTTTGTATGTATCATTAGTAGCAAACAGGTGAAGAAAGAATAACGCTAAAATATACAGGCATCTAAACTATCTCCAAATACGCCAGTTTCTTATAATTTTTGTTAACAGATGTCAACGATAAAGCAAATATGTCGTTGACTATAATTGGCAGTATTACCTTGAAAATACTTTTCCAATATTATCCATATTAACAAAAGTTATTCTTACTTTGGTATGTATATAAAATAGTTTGTTTGCACTGTACCAACAAAAAAAAATGTTCATATTAATTCAAAATTAATGCTTTATTTAGTATTTAGTTTGTTTAGTTTAAAAATAATATTTAGTCCAGTCGTCAGAGATTTTACTTTTAAAAATCATATCACAAAGCTGAATTTTGCCAAGAATATCAATTTTGGGCCCAAAAAGATGAAAAATGTTTGCCACTCCTACCCCTAAAACCCCCACCTAAAAACTATTAAACAACGATTTACCAATCTGAGGTAATTTTGAACAAAAATGTCGATTAGCAATTTTTATTTAGAATGAACCGTTCCCTCAGAAACAACTCTTGCAGTGGCCATCGGTTTTCAACGTCAATTATGCGAGCGAAATCATTTTTTTAAATTAAATTTGTATAAAAATTATTGCATTTTGTTGCAAATAAAGTCAGTTTCTATAAACCTGATTATCTCTTATGGTCTTTACATCTATGACATCATTATAAGGTCAATCAGGGTAAATGTGGACAGGGGCAAATCAGGAAATCGAAAATAAAATCGTCAATAAAAGCGCTATGGTGAATTTGTCTTTGTATCTCCCTTCTATACTTAGGTGACATCTACCAGCAATCTACGAAGTCACAATAAAAAGCTGTTATTTTAACGCACCTGGCACTTAATCTATAAAATGTTTTGTGTATCGGTTTGGTCGGCTGTTACGGTAAGTACCGTTACCTTAAAAATATTTAAAATATTGAATGTTTCTCATCACAGTTAGTTTTAATTGATTAAGTAGAACATTTTTTGTAACACTTGATTTAACTGCCAACCTTTGTGAAATGTTTATTTTGTGTGTCCATAATTACCCCAAAATAATATGTAAAAGAGGTTTTCATCATCATCCTGCTAAAAGAGTCCACTTCTGAACATAGGCCTCTTCCTCATGCTTCCAACCCCGTCTATCTTGCGCCGCTCTTATCCAGTTTTTATTGAGTCTTCTTAAATCGTGAGTCCATCTTGTAAGTGGTCGACCGACGCTTTTCCTGTGTTCCCTTGGCCTCCATTCCAATAACCTCTTTGTCCATCGCCCATCTGTCATTCTGGCTATGTGTCCTGCCCATCTCCATTTTAGTCTGGCTATCTTCTCGATGATGTCAGTCACTCCGGTTCTTTCCCTGATGTCTTCGTTGGTTATTCTGTCTCGCAGAGTTATTCCTAACATGGACCGCTCCATTCTTCTCTGCATGACTCTCAGTTTGGTAGCTGCTGCTTTTGTTAAGGTAAGTGTTTCTGTTCCGTACGTCAAGACTGGAAGAACGCACTGATCAAATACCTTTCTCCTTAGGCATGTGGGCAGCTGACTTTTAAAAGTTTCTCCCAGTTTTCCAAATGCTGCCAACCCAAGACCGATTCTTCTTTTCAGTTTATGAGTCTGGTTATCCCTGCCAATCATAATTTTATGTCCCAGGTATTTACCTGGGACAAGAGGTAAATGAAGACAGAATTTTGGGGTAACTGCGGACGCGTCCACAATTACCCCCAATTACTATTATACAGAGACTTGGTTTCTAGTTGATACTCATTTTTTCGTTACAGATTAAAATGTATTGCAATATGGTAAGAAAATATATTAAAAAAGACTGAAGAAAACCTACACGGCAGAAAACGTAAAAGCTGCCGTAAACATCAAAAACCACAACCGTCCTTATCAATCTGTTGCAGGATAATATGGAGGTTCAAGAGGCGGTATATTTAACCAAATAAATGGAAGAAAAACTTCACTGGAATCTCTCGACGCTGGTCCGCATAATGCTCTTTCAAAAGAAGTTGAGGGTAAACTAGAACAGCTAATTTTAGCGAGAGCCGACTTTGAGTATCCCATGGATAAAAAAGAATTATTATCTTTCGTTCAAAGTTATTGTCAAGATTCAAACATTTATACTCCTTTCAAGCAAAGCAAAATAAATCCGGTCAACATTGGTATAAGAATTTTATGAATCGACATCCTCGATTATCAATAAAGAAACCACATAGTTTGCAAAATAAAAGGGCCCTGTCTTCTAATACTTTTGTTGTAACAGACCATTACAATAAATTACAAACAATTGTAAATGAAAATTTATTTGATCAAATGCCCGAGCTTTTCTTCAACTGCGACGAGTCTGGATTTTGTCCGAATCCTTCCAAAAATTAAGGTTTTGGCAAAAAAAAAACGATTTATCAACGCATTCGTGGTACAGGTCGTGAAAATATGTCAACCAACTGTTGCATTAGAGCTGATGGTTCTTATTTACCACCTCACATAAATTTTAAATGAAGTGCAGTCTTACCAAGATGGACTGGAAGTAATTTAGATTTTTCGGGGACCACATAGTCGGCCACTTCAAAAGGATATATGGAAGAGCCAGTTTACTTTAATTGGTTTGTTGGTCAGTTTATACCTTATGTGAAAAAAGTTAAAAGATCACTGCCAAATGTGGAGCCTACTCAAAAAGCACTCTTAATGTTTGATGGACACAAAAGCCATATAAGTATAAGACTTGTACAAGCTGTTCTAGAAAACCAAATAATTTTATTTCGACTTCCTAGCCATCTAACGCACAGACTTCAGCCTCCAAATTTTTCTGTTTTTAGTCCTCTAAAAACAGAATGAAATAGAATATTACTCACAGGAATGAGAAAATGTTTGGGTGTTATCAATAAGAACACAATGTCGAAAATAGATTTTTCTATTGCTATCAAAGAATTATGGATAAAATATCTAATTCCGGATATCATCGTTCCTGGATTTGTTGATACAGGTTCCTTGCCAGTGGACCAAAGTAAATTCCCAGAGGATGATTATGACCAACTTGCTTTAGCTAGGTACAAATCTACCATTAAAAAAACATATGACTGCCGAGGACACATTAACCACAAGTTTGGAAAATGCTGATACCAGTCAAATGACTTCTGGTTCCAATGTTTTCATAAGCGAATTGACAAATGATAATGCCGCTAAACGAAATGCAATTGATTTCTTCGTAAATAAATTAAAGACGATTGTAGAACGTTTGGTTACTTCAACACCAGTCAAAGAAAGATCAATACAGCTTAAGCAACTTCAATATGGAAAAGTTTTAACTTCCGGAGAGGTTTTAGAACGAATGCGTCAAGAAGAAGAAAGAAGAAAAAGTAAAGTTACTAAACGAAAAACAGACAAAGAAAATAAAACTTCACAAAGTAGAACAAAGAAAAAGGTTCTAAAGAAAAATATTTTGGAAAGCGAATCTGATACTAATGAAGATTTGGAAAAAAAAATGCAAGAGAACATGAGACAGAGCGATAGCGATATAAGCTTGAATTATGATACCGACGATGATACGCCTAGAAAATTTTTAAAAGATGTTAGTTCGTCGCAGAAAAATACAATTAAATTAAGGCCAGAAAAAGCGCAGCGAGAAGAACAGATGGCAACAGATAAGCCATCCACTAGTAATATTTCCAGCTATCAGGCTGCAATGATAGTGGCCAAGATTTACTTAATCGTTATTTTACAGTAACCACTTCGAAAACATGGTACGTTGGACTGGTATCGGAAATTGTTTCCGATAAAGAAGTGAAAATGACATTTTTAGATCGACTAGGAAGTACCTTTATATGGCCAATGCATCTGAAGTTTGAGAATGTAGCGGTAGAATCAATTATAATGGAGCTATTTCCAGGAGGCAAAAATCCCGTAACATTATACTTTTCTATTAAGGACATTGAACAAGCCTGGAAAGAGTCGAAGATTTCTCACAAATATTATTGTTTATATTTAATGAGAAATGATTTAAATTTAGTTAATCACTTAGTTGACAATGTACCGTTTGATTTCTGAATAAACTAGTAAGACAAATTATCGATTTTATTATTTTTTCATATGCATTACATGATAAGCTTTTGTCTTCATTTACCCATTCTATTTTCTAGGTGAGTTAAATTGGGAAAAAATTGCAGTCTTCATTTACCCTGTACATTAGGGCAAATGAGGACATTTGAATTAAAATACAAAAAAATTAGTAGTAGATTACTTGCTTTACACAAATGTATGTTGAAAGTCATAATTTCTTGAAGGATTGTTTCTCCTCGATCACATAAAAATATACGAAAAATTTAATCACACTAATTATTTCCAAAATATCCTAATATATTTGAAATTGAGGTAAGTGTCCCCCATTACCCCTACTGACCTTATTAGATGATTTTTTATTATTCTCATGATATCACTGAAAAGTATTACTTCCATTGACCGGTCGCTGTAGATTTTCCATTGGTAGAGTATAATCTTCAAAATCTATAACATGAGATTTTTATTTTTAGTATTGGTAACAAATATTACGTATCTCAAATATGCCTAAAAATCGCTGAACTTAAACTTTCACATCACAAACAGTCTTCCGTCACGGGACATGCTTCTACAAAGACAACATTAGATGAATTTGTAGCTGAAGTTGTGTAGTGTAGAAAAACGTATTTGTGCAATCAGAAAGGAGTTATTAGAAGAGTGTATCGACAAATACAAAATTAACTCAATAAAAAACACGTTCCCTGGTGGAATGACTCATGCAAAACAGCAATTCAAGAAAACAAAAGAGCTTTAAACAGATTCCGAAAATCTCGCACTCTAGCTGACTTAATAGATTAATAGATTTCAAAAGGCTCAGAGCAAAAGCAAAACGAATAATAAAAAACAGTAAACAAAATTCATGAAATCATTTTATCAGCTCTACTACCAAAGATACCCCACCGACTCAAGTATGGTCAAAAATAAAGAGAATGAAAGAACATTACACATCATACAAAATTCCGGCTCTCGCCATTCAGGACAAAATAATTACAATGATCAACAAATCAGGGACATGCTTTCCCAACACTTTCTCAATAAATCAAATAATTGTACTAATCTACATAACGAAATTAATGCTAATCAAAAACTTACAATACTAATCATCCCATTAATATACCTGTCAGTTTCCAAGAACTAAACGATGCCATTTTTTCCACAAAAAGCTGCAGCTGACGATAGCTGACTTCACCAGGCGCTGACGATATTTCCTCTATCGTTTTAAAAACTTGACCAAAATACATACGAAAAAATACTCCAACTGTTGGTCTTTCCAAAAATTCCCATCACTATGAAAACAATCCCTAACGATTACTATCAAAAAAGGCGAACAATTCCTAGACACGCCAAACTCATACAGGCCAATCTCTCTCACCTATACATTATGTTTACTTCTAGAAAAAATGGTTAATAAAAGAATAATTTGGTACATTAAACAAAATAAAATTCTCAACCAATTTCAATCAGGTTTCAGACCAAATCAATGCATCATGGACAATCTTGTACTTCTGCAATGGATAATTGCGACTGCCCTATCTAACAAAAAGACAGTCATTGCTATGTCCCTTGATATCGAAAGCGCTTTTAACTCTATACCGATTTCTGAGATACTAAACAAACTAAACCAGAACAAGCTATTCGGTAATATATATTCGTTTATAAAAAATTTACGCACAGAGGGATCTTTTAAAGTAATGACTAATGGAAAAACTTCCTTACAACAAACAACCACAAACGGTGTCCCACAAGGGACTGTCCTAAGTAGTACTCTATTTCTCCTCAGTATTAACAATTTTAGTTCATTCTTAATGACCCTGTGCAATACGGAATATATGCTGACTTCATAATATTATTCTGTCATAGAAAGGTCACATCCCGCACAAATACATTACTACAAAATACGCTACGTAAAATAAACAACTGGGCCAGTCAACCCGGCCTTAACTTCTTCCCAGCCAAAGCTTTTCATTTTACCAGTAGATAAAATACGCAATCTCCAACCATTACTCTGAATAGAAATTTTCTCCATGTAGACGATCAAATAAAGCTTCTCGGCATTGTTTTAGATAAAAAACTTTCTTGGAAATCACACATTCGAGAACTTAAGGGTAGCGCTTTCAAAAAATTAATCTCCTTAAATCACTAGCTCATTATAGTTGGGGAGCCGATGAGGAAACACAACTAAAAATATATCGAGCTCTTATTCGCTCCAAACTTGACTGTGGTAGTGTTCTTTACATGTCATCAAGTAAATCACTACTACGTTCACTAAATGTAATCCAAAATACCTCCCTTCGACTCTGTTTAGAAGCATTCCGATCCAGTTCGGTGGCAAGCATTCATGTAGAATGTTTCAAACCTTCGCTTTGTCTAAGACAACAACTTCTACTGCTCTATTTCGCTAGAGTTTTAGCAAATCCCAGAAATCCCATAATACTTTACTTTATCGAGTCCGGACATGTCATTCATAAAATTTCGGCCCAGTATCGGGCTACGTCGGTTCCATCTTTGTTGGCGAGCCACAAATCTTCAAGGGTACATCGATGGGGATAGTTTCTGCGTGTAAGAAGATGTTCCATATTCTGTGTTTCTTCACGGCCCAAGTCACATCATCTTGGTCTATTTTCCCCCATTTTGCCATGTTTGATTTTACTGTAGCAACCCCCGTTCTTATCCTATTCAAGGTTTTCCACGTTTTAAAGTCTAGGGTCTGTTCCAAGAAACCTTTTCCTAGATTTTAGTCGCTTTCGTGATGTTCGAGCTTTGTATAGGGCATGCCGATCGTCCGCGATCTGTTTAATTTTCTCTATGTGTTCTGCAGCGCCTCTGGGTGTTGAGGGTTCTGCAAAACCCGTTGCTCTATATAGATTTGAAAGTGGCGTTGGTTTCATGCACCCAGTTACTATCCTGCATGTCTCATTTAGCGCAGTATCAACTTATTTGTTGTGGGCAGATCTGCTCCAAACGGGGCACGCATATTCAGCAGTTGAGAAACACAGTGCCTGTGTCGTTGTTCTTAAAACGCCAGGACGTGCGCCTTATTTACTTCCCGTTAGGTTTCTGAGTATGCTGTTCCTAGTTGTTACTTTCCCTCTTGTTTTTATGCAATGTTATCTGTAGGTGAGGGATCGGTCCAGAGTTACTCCAAGATATATAGGTTGGTTTGTGTGTGGTGTAATGTATTACCGTTCCACACAATTTGGAGTTTTCGCTTGGCTTCCTTTGTGCGAAGGTGGAAAGCGCAGACTTAGGTTTTAGAGGAATTGGGTCTTAGAGAATTCTGCAGGTAGTACGCTGTCATTGTTTTTAAGGCAGTTTCGAGTTTCTTCACTTCTTCAAAACTATTTCGTTGAGCACATATTGCAAGATCGTCAGCATAGAGGAAGTGCTTGGTTTCGGTCGGAGTAGGTTGGTCGTTTGTATATATATATTAAAGAGCATCGGTGCTAAAACACTTTCCTGTGGAAGGCCGTTTTTTTAACTCTCCACCTACTTACTTTACCCTAGAGCATAACGAAAGAACGTCTATTTTGCAGTAAGGAATATACGACCTTTCTCAGATGGTGGTCATTGAGAGTGTCGTATAATTTGCGGAGCAATGTTTTGTGCCTTACTGTGTCATAGGCTGCTGTCAGATCTACAAAAGCAGCCCCTGATATAAGTTTTTCTTCAAAACCCTCCTCAATGTGTTCTGTTAATGCGAGGACTTGACCGGTGCAAGATTTGCCAGGTCTGAATCCTCCTTGTTGTAGGATGAGGTGCTTGTCGACATTTTTTTCTATTCTGGCGAGTATGAGTCTCTCGTATAGTTCTAAAAAGTGACACAATAGCGAAATAGGTCTGTAGTTACTGGGGTTTTTTGGATCCTTTCCTGGTTTTAACAAGGCTATTACTTTAGATTTCCCCCATGATTTTGGAATTTTGCAGGGTTTGCAGCACGTGTTATAAAATTCCAAGATCCAGTTTTTTACTCCTTGGCCTAAATGCTTTTTTTGTTCACTGCATATATCATCCACACCTGCAGCTTTCCCGTTTTTTAACCTATTCACCCATCGTGGAGTTCTTTTAGTGTAAAAGGAGTTCCTAGGTGGTTTGTCTCCGAATCCAATCTACTCCTAGTGTTTGGGTCCTTACATCGGTTAGTAGTTCTTCCATTCGTAAGGAGTTGAGGAGCGACTTGCTATGCTGTAACCTTGCAAGGTGGTTTATGTTCTTTTGGATCACCGCTTAGTTTTTTTACAAGGTTTCATGCTATTTTGCTACTATGTGTCATGTCAATTTTTTCCAGGGTCTCAATCCACTTTTCCTGTCTGTTGGAGTAGTCTTGACTTAGCTGTTGGAGTAGTACTGCTCCGCAGTCAACCTTTTCTTGGCTAAAAGGGTCAGTGGAATAGAAGGTTTCGTATGTTCTCATTAGTTCTTTGCACTCGCTGGACATCCGGGGAACATATTGTTTTCTACATCCTCTAGGGATAGTTTTTCTAGACACATTTTTGAGAACCTCTACGAATTTTTCGTAGTTCTCTACTTTTGGTTCAAGGCGTAGTAGTTCAAAATCTAGCATGTCTGCATACTTTTGCCAGTTTGCCTTTTTGAAGGTAAATCTCCTTCTGAATGGAATAGCTTGTTGTCTGAAAATTGGGAAGATATTTATACCAATTGGTGTATGCTGAGTTTTTGGTATGGGGCCATATACTACTTTAGTACATCGGTCTTCGAGGTTATTGCTTGAAAAACAGATATCCGGGTTATATCCTCTTTTCCAAATTTTGCTATAAAAATATGGTGGAAGTTTAGGATCATGGATTAATGTGAGGCCACTCGTTTCGGCCCTTGCTTCTACTACGTCTCTATTTGCGTCCGAATCTGCATAGCCCTAGAGTAAATTGTGACTGTTAAAGTCTCCCAGTATAAGCTGATTGGCTTGTGATTGAAAATTAGTTGGGGGTGAAAATATAAAAGGCTGGTTTGGGGCTTGTATACCAAGGTTATTGTGCATTTTCCGATCTCAGTGGTTATTATCTCTATACCGTGTACATTTGTTGTTTCCACAGATGAGACTATGGTTTGAGTTCTCACAAATACCGCGCTCCCATGCTTATTGTGTGGTATCTCCGCAATCAGTTTCATACCAGAGACTTTCGGTCTCGTTGGAGTTAGGTCTCTGTGGGTTTCCTGGATCCCTGGACATTTCGTGGTCTTGCAGAATTCTGATAAGATGTCTTGTTTGGCTGTAGTGATGCTCTCGATATTTATGATCGCTACTGTCAGTGTTGGCTCTGAGAAGAACCGTTGTGGCTTGATCTTTGCCATCTGATTTGGTTTGGTCCGGTGTTGGAAGGATTAGTCGTCTACTAGTAGACGTTTCCAGGGGACGCCGTCAATAGTGATTAGTTTGCAGTTGATGTGGCACTATTAATCTCGTGGAGGCTCCTTGCTTGTACCCCATCCCACAATTAACTTCATCTATAATAGACAATTACCAGTTACTATTAGTCCTAGAATGGTACCGACCACTATACAGATGTTAATTCCTTATTAAGATATCAATTTGTTGTCGACCAGCCCTTTCACGGTCCCTTCGACTACTCCATGGATATGTAAACTTCCAAATTCCAATATCGAATTATCCAAATATAATAAGAATGAAATATCATCTTCCATTATCAAACAAAGATTCTATGAAATACTACGTTAATGCAACTTCGATAAGATCCTTTACTCAGATGCATCTGAGTCTAAAGTCTAAAGAAGGTGTTGTCTATGCTGTTGCAACGACTACAACCACAGTCAACTTGTTTCGACTCTACATCTCCAGAAATTGCACTATTTAGACTGCTGAACTATATGGAATACTACAAGCTTTGAAAACTTTACTCAACGATGATAAAACAATAGCAATCTGTACGGAGTCTCTGTCCTCCATGCAATCTTTTAAAAACGTACATTCTATTCTCCCAATAGTTCAAAAAATCTAGAGTATATGTAATCGTCTTCAAACTAATGGAATTACAGTAACAATATTCTGGGTGTCATCAAACGTTGATATTCCAGGTAACGAAAAATCCGATCAAGGAGCAAAACAAGCATGTTTTCTTAACGTAACAACAGACATTCAAATATCATCAAATCTAAAAAGAGCACTTAAACATAAAATAATGGACCTTTAGAGTATCATTGGAAAAGAAGCAATACCAAGTTAAGCGTTCTACAACCAAACATTTTCTACCCCCAGCTCCCACCAATGAAAAGAAAGGACAAACATATCATTCGAAGATTGAGAATAGGACACACACGCCTTACACATGGACACCTAATAAATTCCAGTAATCAGATTTTGTGCCAGTACGACGACCAGTACCACGACTTCGGTAACACATGTACTTTTTGACTGTCAACGGCTACCTAGCGGCCAGAAGAAAATTCAATCTTGGTAACAACCTAAAAGATAACTTAAAAGATATACATCAGCAACTATAAAAATGTAATAAACTTTTTAAAAAACACAATATTATACAATTTAATTCAAAACAAAATATCTAACTAAAAATGTATTTTAACTAATTTGTACCCAATGTAAAATATTAACCATATAAACATGAATCTAAATTGTACTTGTATCAATGACCATTAGTTGTCAAGACACATATTTTTGAAATAAAAAAAAAACAATGTAAAAATATACAGCCTGTTTCATTAAAAATGAAGATAATGGAATACGCTAGACTTGCTTAAGTCACTTAGTATTACTTGATTTTATGTACAAAAAACAAACAATTAAATTTTAAAGGTTACGGATCTCAGCGTTTTTTATAATTTGTTTAAAATAAGGACAACTAATTTTTTTCGAAGTAATTTTCACACTATTGTATATTTATTGCCAATGCTTTAATCTATTTTTAATATGATTGAAGTTGGTGTATGAGATAAATGACAAAAAAAGATTTACTAGAAGCTAATTTAATTAGATTTACCAATAATCGAAGTGATATAAGTAACTCAGTATATGCATTCAATTTTCATTTAAATCATTCATTTAAATTTCATTATTGGTAAACTTATTGGATCAAGGTCTCCAGTCACTATTAGGTTACTTCTGCCCATTGACTTTTTGAGTTGTACACATATACTCTAATTTTAAACTGGATTTCTATAGATACTTATTGTAACTAATTTCTAAGATAGTATCTAATCTTTTCTTATTTTAAACTATTTATAAAACTAATGCAATCTAATTGAGGTTAAAAATAGTACACCATATAATCCGTACATACTAAACAGACTAATACACAACAAATGTTTGACTACTTCCTGTAATGCATAAAATTGATAATTCTATTAATGTTTTAACATTTATAAATAAATTAACATGGTAAACATCATACGTATTACTTATTTACTTTACATTCAGAAATGTCAGTTGTTAATTTTGTCGTTGAAAAAACTCTACGCTTTTATACTATTACGAAAAGAAAAATCGCTTGCATATTATTGAATATAGTCGTAATGACAGAATTTACATAATTCAAAGCGAATTGGTTTTTCTTCTTCTGCTTAACGTGCCCCATCCCTAAGGACAGTGGACATCATCATGGTCCATTTGACTCGATCTGCAGTCGTTCTGAAAAGTTCTATTAACGTTTTCCCACTCTATTGTCTCAGATTCTTTAACCAGGACGTGCGTCTTCTCCACGGTCCCGTTTTGCATTCCACCTTTCCTTTGTATTTCTCATTTCTTAGTATGTGAGCAAAGTAGAGACAGGGTGATACAATATCACCAAAACTTTTCAATCAGGCTCTTGAAGATACTTTTAAAATATTAGAATGGGAAGAAAAAGGTATAAAAATTTGTGGACAACGCTTAAACCATCTAAGGTACGCTGATGATATCGTATTGATGATTGATAAAAAAGAAGAATTATTAGAAATGATGAAAGAACTGGACGTAGAAGCTGGAAAGATAGGCCTTAATATGAATTACAGCAAGACCAAAACCATAACAAATACAGATGAAGACATCACAATGAGAATCGGACAAAATGAAATAGAACAAGTTCAGGATTATATATATCTTAGTCAAACTATAAAACTTAACAAAGAGAACCAAACAGCAGAGATAAAGAGACGAGTTATACTGGTATGGGCGCCATTTGGCAAACTAAGCTACATTCTTAAAAACAAAAGATATCCACAGCATCTTAAGACCAAAGTATACCATCAATGCGTACTCCTTGTTCTTACTTATGGTTCCCAAACGTGGACATTTACAAAACCAAACATGGACAAAATCATAAAAACCCAAATAGCAACGGAAAGACAAATGTTGCACATAAGACTAACGGATAAAAAGAGAAACGAGTGGATAAGAGAGAAAACAAAAGTGAGGGATGTTAGACAAGAAGTTGCAAAATTAAAATGGAGATTTGCCGGACACAATATAAGTCAAAAAGAAGACCGATGGAACAAAATTCTTATAAGTTGTAGACCGTGGGAATATAAACGAAGCAGAGGAATTCCCCAAATGAAATAGGCACATGATATCAAGAAGCACGTGGGCTCTAGGTGGTTGACTGTAGCGACAGATAGGGAACAATGGAAAAGGATTGCGGAGGCCTATGTCCAAAGATGGACCGAAGAAGGCTAATTAAATAGATAGATAGACCAAAGTAGCTAATTTTTTTTTTCTTTATAGTGTTGAGTATTTCTTTATCTTTTTTCATTTTTCGTAGCGTTTCCGCATTTATATGTGTTGTATCCAAGATATTTTCCTCATTTTTCGGATAACACCACATTTCAAAGTTATGAAGTCTTTTTTCTGTCGCCTCTGTAATTGTTTAGGCCTCAATTCCATATAGCAGGACAAAGAACACGTAGCATCTCAATCTTCTTCTTCTTCAACTGCCATCTCCGCGGCAGAGGTCGGCAATCATCATAGCTATTTGGACTTTTGAAAACGGATGCTGAACAGTTCATTTAATGTACGTACCACTCTCTCAGGCTGAGCAAGTATGACATTCTACGCCTCCCTATGCTTCTCTTTACTTGTATATTTCCCTGCATAATCAATTGGAGCAGGCTGTATTTCTCTCCACGTGTAATATGTCCGCATTACTCAATGCTCTAGTTCTAATTTTAATGTTCAATTTTTAATTTTTAGTTTTCCATTGCATGATATTGCTTTCATCTTATTAAAAACGCTTCTAGCTATCTCAATACTGCGTTTTATTTCCGTACGTCTATCCCATTCTTCATTTAGTTTGCAACCTAAGTACTGATATCTCGCTGCACCCTGTCTAAAAGATTTCATTTAGCATAAACACTGTCTTTCACAATCTTGTTCTTACTTACCACCATGATTTTTGTTTTATTTGTATTCAATGCTATACCATACCTTTGGTAGTATTGGGTAATGCGATCTGTAGTCCTTCTCTGCTATCCGTAAGGAGTATTGTGTCATTTGCGTATCTAAGATTATTTAGAAGTGCTCCGTTAGTAAATATGCCTTCATTTACGTATAGTAATGCCTCTTTAAACAATTCTTCTAAATACATACTAAAAAGTAAATGGGAAAGCACACACCCTTATTTTACTCGACGATTTATAGGTATTTCTTTCGATTTTTGTTGGTCTATTCGTATTATGGTTTTCTGATATCGGTATAGATTGTCAATGATTCTTACGTCTCTGTCGTCTAATTATGTGTTCTGCAGTATTTTTGCCATTCTTCGGTGTTGTACTTTGTCGAAAGCTATTTGTAGTGGACTAAACATATGAATACGTCGCAACTGACATCTTGACATCGTTCGACTAGTGTTAGTACAGTAAATAATGCTTCTCTGGTGCCAAAGCCTATTCCGAATCCCAATTGGTTTTCAGCTTTTCAATAATCTAGCTTTTTATAGATACTGTTACGATTTTAAATGTTATGGCGTATAGAACTGTAAATATTTTATGACTAATTCTTCTTTATTGATTCTCGTAATTTCTAGGTCAAAATCTACCTGACACCCATTGGGTTCCCCTTCGCTATAAAACGACAAATAAGAGCTTTCTGGAACTGCACGGATACCAGTTTTTAGATCATTGCCGCTCTGTCTACATCGACAAAGGCATCGTATTTTCGACAACATTCTATTCACCAGCTGGTTGGATATAAATAACAGGACTTTCATTGAGCAGTTAGTCAAAAAGAAGATCGCGATCTCGCGTTAAAATGTAAACGAACGTATAAATTATTTGAGTGTAAAATAAATTAGTATAAAGACAATAAATTAGAACTATAAAAAATATAACAATACGTTCATGTCTCATTCGTAAGAACACTTTTAGAATATGGTTCATCAAGCTAATTGTCCTGTGCATGTGTGTCTTCACACTTCATTGCGTTTGATTTTTTGGGTATTGGAATGAATATTGATATTGACCATTCTTTCGGAATCTCTCCCGTATAATAAATGTCATTAAATAATTCTATTAGTGTGCCCATATGATTTTTTGTTAATACTCTTAAGATTTCTGTAGAAATTTCAACTGGTCCCAAGGCTTCTCATTTTTTATACGTTTTAGCGCTTTCTCAATTTCGTCTTTGGTGATTGGTGGCCCATATCTTCATTTTGGTTCAATGAGCTAAATTTTCTCGTCGTCTTCGAATAACTCTTTTATGTATTCTTCCCATCTGTTTATTTTATATGTAAATTCCGTTATTATTTTGTTATATTTATCCACGATATTTCCGATACCCTTCTTATTGTATATGCTAGCTGTCTCTTTGATTTTCCGGTGTATGTTAAAACTGTTTTGTTTTAACATTTTTCATTTTATTCATTTATCTGTTGCCGTCAATTGATTTTGTCTTTCTACTTCCTAAACTTCTTGCACTTTTCTTTGATTTGTTGGTATATATCAGATTCTCGGTGTTTTGGTAGTTGTTTTTAACTTTTTAACTTAAGTTTAATGTTTTCTAGAACTAGATTGTGGTCACTTGTTATATCTGCTCCTGGGTACGCTCTATCCGATATTATATCATTTCGGAATCTTTGATTTATTATTATGTAATCTATTTGGTTTCTTATTATAATTTTATCATCATCTCTAGGTGCTTTTCATGTATATATTCTTTGATTTGGGAGTTTATACCACGTGTTTTTGATAATGAGTTTGTTATCTTTGCAAAACTGAAATTAAATTTACTTCTTCTTTTTTGTTTCCTACTGAATGTATTTATTAAATAATAGACTTCTTGTCTAAAAATGGTAACGCCTTTAAATTTATACTAGGTATAAATTGACAAAAATTAAAATATAAACTAGCTCAAAATAAACTTCAACATCAACAAAAACGACATAACGCTATTATGGTAACATCAACTCCAGTCGTTACAGATTTGACCACTAAAAATCATACGAACAAGTTGAATTCTGCCAATAATTCAATTTTGGGACCTCAAACGAGATACAAAAATGTTTACCAATTTTGCCTCTTGCTTTCCCATAACACGTCCTCTAGTATGAGAGGGGAAAGCGGAAAAAATAAGTTTACCAAGAATTTATACGCTGTAGCAAAAAATGTTTTAAATAAAAAATGTAGTTGAAGTAATTTTGAACAAAAATGTTTATTAATATTTTTTGTGTAGAATAAACCCTTATCTCAGAAATAACTCTTGAAACGATCGGAAAGTTTGAATGTCAGTTACGCAAGCGAAATCAATTTTAAAAAATTAGATATCTTTTGATCAGAGATCCTATTGACAAAAATCAAAACACGTTTTAAAGATAAAAACTACAGAGCTGCAGCTGTCGTATACAGTTTTTGTTTTTTTGTTGCAAATGAAGGAAGTTTTTATAAAGGTCCTAAATAAATAAAAGTTGCCCGATTTTTGTCATTTTGTATGATTCTTATAAGATTACTAGGATTCTCATAAGATTACTAGATTTCGATTTTAAGTTTTGACAACAAATATGAGTAATATGAAAGTTTAAATTAAGCGTTTTAGACATATTTCAAATTCCTCATATTTGTTACCAAAAATAATATTAAAATTTCATGCTAAAAGATTTAAAGATTATGATCCAATAATGGAAATTCCATTTAGTGACGTCAATGAAAGTGATTTCGTTAATCTCATGAAAATCATAAAAAATTAAAAACATTGCGCAACGTTTATATATTTAACACCTTTATAGAAACTGTCTTTATTTACAAGAGTCAAATTTGCATACGAAAGCTGCACTCGTTTACCTTAACAATACATTTTGACTTTTGTCGATAGAGTACTCTGATCAAAAGATATCGAATTTTTACCGTTAAGTTTATACAAATTTTATTTATCATTAATTAATTTGGGCCGCGTTATCAAAATTGTTAGTCGCTTCAATCGTTATTTTTGAGAGCACGTTTAATAACACATAAAAAGGTTTATTAAATATTTTTGTTCAAAATTATCTCAGTTAGAAGAGAATTTAATTTTTGATTGTGGAGAATCACTATTGTTGATATTTTTATAAAAACTATTAACTAAATTTATTAGTCATGTTACTGCTTCCAAGCATTTTAATTTGCTGTCATAAATCGCACTTTTTGGTATGTAGAAATCTATAAAAATTCGACAGACTGTGAAAAAGTTAAATATTTGTCGCGAGAATCTAAGCTACAACTTTTTCAAGACCATTCAAGACCAGAAAAGAGAAGTAAAAAATTGACATTAAAAGTATTGCAAAACATAGAAAAGCTACTGCTCAGAATTTAAAAAAAGACACTCAAAAAATAATTAGTTTTAGAACACAACCAATACGCAATCATCGAGGAAAAACCAATACTTTTACAAGCAGAAATAGAGAAGGTTTTCAACTAAGTAAGAAACAAAAGACCTCAGAGATACAAGACACTCTGAAAACAATAAGCGAGATTCGCATAGATGTATACTGCCACAATAAATATATGCACCAGGATATATATCAAAGATGAATGGTCAAGTGGGTGGTGTAAACCAACCTTTCTCCCTATCCATAAGAAAGGATCACTAACTATATGCAATTGCAGAACCATTACTCTTATTAATCAATCAAGCAAAATCCTGCTACATATAATCAACGATCTGTTTAACCACTTTCTACTTTCAGAGATAGCCGAAAAACAATACAGACTCATACTAGGGAAAGAAGAGCAGATCCTGAACACAATATATAAATAAAAGGAAAAGCGAGAGAATCCAATATAGCCATGATGCTCTGTTTCGTGGATTACAAAAGCTATCGATTCAGTAAAATGGGATTCACCCTGGAGTATAAATAATGGGATATATATGGGGGTACTTAATTACCTAATGAACCTAATATGAAATATATTTGATAAAAACTCACTCCTTAGTGGACGAACGGTTCCAAAGAAGCTAGTCCTGAGAATTTAAGAATTTCAACTCTCAACGTATGAAGCATGACAGGTAAATGAAAATAAATCACTGATTTCATGCAAACAAGAAAGAATTGGTGTACTCTTTTTGCAGGAAACTCGTTGGAAAGGTAGTAAGTCGAGAGATCTTGGAGAATGATGCAAGTTAATATATAATTGTTTCAATACTCACGGCAAAAATTGAGTAGGTATTATTTTAACCAACTAATGAAAGGAACATCTTATAAAGGTAACCAGAAGAAGTGATAAAATAATGAGTGTTTAACTGAATACAGTGAATACATGATTATCATATGTGCCTACGGCTTATAGGTAGTGTGAAAGGGTAAGAAAAAATTTTGGAGTGCTCTTGATTGCGAGATTCTTTAGATTTCTGTAAATGAAAAGTGTTTTATTGAAGGTAATTTAAATAGACATATTGGTAAATAAAAAGCATGAGTAAAAAGAGTTCATAAAGATTTGGAGATGATACTAAGAAATGATAAAGAAAATAGTGTGATTGACTTTGCAGTGGCATGGGATTTGGTTATCATTACACCATTCTTTATGAAGACAGAAGTCCCATAATGGAGGAAGGGAAAGTCAGATAGATTTTGTGCTGTGTAAAAGAACTGAGCTAATGGAGGTTACCTATTGTAAAGTGATAAAGGGTGAGTGTAGCTGGTGAACACCGACAAATGACAATGAATACAAAGATAAATTTAAGGCGGCAAGGAAAGCAAGTAGGACACCATAAAGTAAAGTGGTGAAAGTTAAAGGATAAGGATTAGAGTGTTCAAAGAGCTCGAGGAAAAAGATACCGTAAATGATCAGTGGAAAACCAACAGTAAAGTTGTAGTGCGAGTGGGAGAGGAAGTATTAGGAAAAAACGTCTGCTAAAAGCCTACTAGAGACAAAGAAACGTGATGCTGGAATATTGAAGGAGAACAGAAGGTTAGAGAATAGAAAGAGGTTGGAAAGATAGCAGGTCTAAAAAGAGGATGATATATACAAAGTAGCAAAGAGGCAAGCAAAGCTCGCTATAGCTAATACTAACAAAAAATAATCTACATAGTTGTGTAAAGAGTAAGAAGCGCCTAGTGGATAAAAGGTTATACAGCATTGCTAAAGCAAGGGACCAAAGGACTTACCCACGTGCAGCAGATTAAGAGTGAAATCGGAAGAGTGTTAAAAACCTTTTTTTAAATAAAGAAAATATGGTATGAGTACTTCAGACAGTTTCTAAATAAAGAACACCAGAGGAGATATAGCGGTATTCCAAAGGAGAATGTAATACAGCGGATAGCGAGAGATGAAGTTGTCGAGTCATTAGACGGGATGAATAATAGTAAGGCAGTAAGATCTGATGGAATACCGATGAAAGTTCGATTGGTGCTAGGAGGGGTGGGGGTGGATATTTGGTGGCAAATGGTGAGTAGAATATATCAGGAAAAAAGGATTCCAAACGCAACGCATGAAGAGAGTGTGTAATGGTATAATTGTATAAAGTTCAAGGCGATATTCAGGACTGTAAGAACTATAGAGGGATTAAGTTACTGATATACATAATGAGCTTTTGAGAGAGAACTGTAGAGCGAAGGATAAGGAGAGAGACATCGATATAAGAGGAACAGTTTAGGTTTGTGCCAGGAAGAAGGACAACGGATGTCTTGTTGAAACAGTTGATAAAGAAATACGACGAGCAGAAAGGAGAGCTACGATATTTATAAATCTTGAGAAGATGTACGACGCAATTCCTAGACAAAAATCATAAAAATATATGTATAAGGGAGCGTTAACCAAAGTAAGGACTTTTATCGGATTGTCTGAAAGTTCTCCAGTGACAGTTATTTTGAATCAAGGCTCTTCACCGATTCCCTACGTGTTTAATCTTATTGTGGATGTGCTAACAGAAAAAAAGGGAAGGCTCCTCTTTAAAAATTATTTTTTCAAATCGGTGTTTACTGAATTTCTAAAATTACGTAATCGATCCTGCTCAAATTTTGCACATTTTTTTTAAGATAAATTACTAGCTGGTAACGTCACGATAGTATTAATTTTATTTATATAATTAATTTTTTTTAGTTTAATGTCTCGACAACTAATTTTCACTGGCATGGTACAGTGAATTTTTACAGTCAGGTACCTAGTGTAGTGTGTGTGTAGGTGTAGAGTAATTGTCTTAATACTTAGCAAAGTCGACGTCATTGTCTTGACTAAGAGACGCTAATTGTATCCGAACGTCTGCGGTCCCTCCGGTCAGTACCAATCGCACAAGGATAGAAATTATTTTCATCTATTAATTTTTAATAAACGAAATTTCTTTACCCGGTGAGATTCGAACTCACGACCTTTACGTTTAAAGGTAGGCGCTCTTATCACTGAACCACAGAAGGGGTAATAATTGATTTTATAGCATTAAATTTGTCAAATTTTAACAAACATTATTCGAAAATTTATAAAATTTGTCTTTTTTTACTTCTAAACATAAAAAAAAACTATAAAATAAACTATATCTCGACGTTGGGACCTAGGGAAACTCATAAAGCAACCAAATCTTCTGTTTTTTTTTGTCAACCGATTATCTATTTAAAAGTTGTAATGAACACCGCAAAGTAACTTTTTTTGTCATCTTGGAAAATTAGCTGTCATTTTCCTAATTTTAAATATTTTTATACCAAAATGTTAAATAATACTCTTAATGTAATTGTATTATATACTTATGTTATAAATCAAATTCAGGTACATTAAAAAATGTTTCAAAAAAAATCTTAATATTTGTGTAAATTATTAAAAATCAACCCTATCCCCTCCTTAAGCTAAATGATTTTCGAAATAAACTGGCACTAGTATGACCTGATGAACTAGAATGCTTCGATGTTACGTGTTCTCTACTCTTCTTTATGGCTTGGAAACGTGAACACTAAAACAAGTCCATCTGAATAAGTTGGCCGCCTTTAAATTTTGGTGTTACAGAAGAATCCTACGAATATTATGGATTGACAGAATGTCAAACGTGGAAGTAACTAGAAGGATGGGAAAGGAGGCGGAAATAATATTAACTATCAAAAGACAAAAACTCGAGTACTTAGGACATGTAATGAGAGGGCAAAAATATGCATTATTACAACTTATTATGCAGGGCAAAATCAGTGGAAAATGAAATGTGGAAAGACGAAGAATACCCTGGCTTAAGAAGTCAAGGGAATGGTTTGAATACAGTAGTGCAGAACTTTTTAGAGCGGCAGTCAACAGAGTCCGCATAGACATGATAATTTCCAACTTTTGATAGAAGATGAAACTTAAAGAACAAGAAGTATGAAGTCACTAATAGAAAATTTTTGGATGGCTCATCTGGTACATTTTCCTTTTATAGACTTAAAGTGATAAATAAGAGAAATCTTTCATTGGATTTTATTCTAATTTGTATATGTTTTGGTTTAGGAAATATATTTTAGGCAAGATGTGCACCGTTTAATTGATTTGTTAACATATCACATTTTTTTCCTTATTTATATCTGACAATAATTATCCATAATCGAGTGACTTTAGTGCAAATAATGCTCAAAAATCTCATATCACAAAATATACACAAATATTCACTTTTCGATAATCTTATTTTATGTTTACAATTTTCCCATATGTGGTATTATTATTTAAATAGATGTTTGGTAAATACGCGATAACTTAGATAGTAAAGGCATTATTTTATTCTAGTTTACCCTTCCCATGTGTAGCACGAAGAAAAAAAAATAACAAATTATTTGTAATCTCAAAATGCAACTAAAATAAGCATATATTTGTAAATAAATAATAAATATTTACAATTTTGTTTATACAATAAAGTTAAAACCAGTGCTTGATATGTTAAGATACTTAAGGATATGTATAATAAGTCATCTGTTAAAGATACAGATATCTGTCATTTGTCAATCACGTCTTCTTCAGCACCACAAGTCCTTATTTTTTATTACAGAATATATTATGTGTGGAACATCATTATATAGATATTTCGCTGAAAAACTCAGGCATCCATGATTCTGCTTTTCATATTATGTTTTTTTTTATCCATGATTTGCAGTATCTGTTCGATACTAAAAAAACTATCAATTTATTTACTTAATAAAAACTAAATATATTCCTGTTACGTTATAATGTTTTGCTAGTGTTAACAGCAATTTTCTTTTTTTTACGGGTAGCGAGTAGTTACTCCTTTGGAATCCCTTGGATTCTATTGCATAGTCCTATCAGGGAAGGTGAATAAATCCCTGCCCCCCGCAGATTCCAGGGCTTCTTAACTCGGGAAGCTATCACCTGCTAAGGGTCCCTTGTCCAGGGTCATGGATGAAGTCCAGAACGGCATCCAAGGCGACGAAGAATACTTCCGGTATGGCGAAGATGGTGGAGCTGGCAACCCTTGATTTGAGGGGTAGTATAAGATCACAAACCTAGAAGCGTTTGACCCGGAGCGGGCGGCTTCAAACAGCGTCGGTACTCACAATGAGCGGCTGAATTAAAAAGTCACCAACCCGCCTTACCAGCGTGGTGTTTCAAGGCAAATACCTCCCAACAAAATGTCATCTGAAGAAAAATTCACTGAAATGAAAATCGAGATGATGTCAAAAGTAAAATAGGATATCATTGGAGTCAGTGAAGTAAGACGACATGGAGAAAACCTAAAAATACTTAAATCAGGCCATGTATTTTACAGTATAGGTAGTGAAACCGTAACAATCGGTGGAGTCGGTTTCTTTATACACAAAAGACTTGCAGATGACTTAGTAATTAAAAGAAGTATATTAAACAGTATAGTGTCGTAACAGAAACTATACTATAGATGGGCAGACGTGCCATTCTCAACCAAATAAAAATGTTGTTTAACCTTTGTCTAACAGATTGTTGCATACCAAAAACATGGAACAATGCAGTAACAATTTTACTACACAAGAAAGGAGATAAGGCGCACCTAGAAAACTATAGACCAATCAGTTTATTGAAACACATTTAAAAAATATTTACCCGAGTAATTAAGACAAGACTAGAGAAAAAGTTATATTTCTACCAGCCCCGAGAACAAGCTGGCTTGCGCTCAAAATTCAAAACAAACAAAACATTTACAAACAGTAAAAATCTAATAGAAAAGTCGCTAGAATAAAGTAGACCACTGGTACTTATCTTCGTAGACTTTCACAAAGCCTTCGACACTGTGGAATTAGACAGCATTATAACTGCTCTGAACACTAATAGAATAGATTACCGGCTTACAAAGTTAGTACAAACATTATATCAAAACGCCATAATGCCTGTAAAACTATATGATACCACCAGAGAAATTCATATCAAGCGAGGTATGAGACATGGCGACACTCTCTCACCTAAATTCTTTAAAACGGTACTCGAATACTCCTTTAAAATGTTTAAGTGGAAAAATAGAAGAATAAAAGTAGATGGAAAAATCATCTCCGTTTTGTCGACGATATGTATTTATTAACGAAGATCTGGGTGAAGTACAACAAATGCTACAAGCACTAGAAAACGTATCGTTAACAATAAGCCTAAAAATGAACATCGGTAAGACCAAATTTATGACTAATTTGGTTCCCAGTGAACACCTTCTTCTTCTTTTTGTGCCTTCTTCTAGTGAAGGTTGGCGATCACTTCTTTAAACGCTTCTCGATCTTTTGCAACGTGACATATCTGCTCAACACTGAGGTTAGTCCAATCTCTGATATTCCTTAGCCAAGATTTTTTCCTATTTTCTTCCCAAGCCTCTTCTTCCCCCTACTCTACCTTGCATGATGACTTGTATCGGAGAGTATTTATCGTTTTAGAGTATGTGGCCCAGATACGATGTTTGCCCCGAGAACACCTGAGCGAACACTTAGTCATCCAAAATCAACTGGTAGAATTGACAGAAAAGTACATATATCTTGGTCATGAAATCAGAATAGGCAAGGATAACTAGACCTGTTAATTTCAACGACGAATAACACTTGCTTGGGCGGGGTATGATTCACTAAGACATATGACCAATGCGTTCCTCATATTATGACATACGTAGCAGAAACTCTCACGCTTACAAAAACAACAGCACTAAAAATGCGAGTGGCACAAAGGCGCATGGAAAGATTAGTTCTCGGCGTGACAAAAAAAGACAAAATAAGGAATCAAGAGTTAAGGAAAAGAACATGTATCAGTATTGTCGTCGAACACATAGCCAAGCTGAAATGGAATTGGGTAGGTTACATAGCGAGAATGAAAAACACAAGATGGACCAGAAAACTCACACGAGAAGACAAACGCAGCAGACGACGACCATTAACACGCTGGATGGACGACATTAGACGAATACCAAGAAATGACAGCAAGAAGCACAGAGACCGTAAAGAAGAGAGACTAGAAAAATGGGAGAAACATATGTACAGCAGTGTACAGAAGAGGTTGCATGATGAATGAATGATGATAAATGGCAATTTTTCCGTTACGTCAAAATCTACAAAAATTGCAGACAAGGCATTTACATTTTTGCAAAGCTGCTAAAGTGGAATCTGTTATTTATGGAATAAAAATTTTTATCTCTTGAAAATAATCCGCATAAAAATACTGCTTTTAATCAAGTGCCCCATTCTCATGATAACAGGAAAAGGGGATAATGGAATATTACCCAGACGTTCTTTGTGAAATTGAAACTTTATAAACACTTTTTTGACATTATTATTTATCAAATCATTACCATTTGAAAAATTTTGTTTTATTTACTTTATGACACGGTTAAGTCAATGAGATAGACATGTTACATAAATGAAATTGCAATAAAATATCTTTAAGTTCTGTGCTTGCCACATAGCTTAAATTTATCGGTAAACATTAATAAAACTGTATTGCATGGTATACTTTCCGGTAGAAACAAATGGAAAAACCAATCTTGTACAAAAGTGTTATGAAGAAATGTTTGATTTTCATCAATTGCACTGTGACAAGAATTCTGTGCATGCTGGTCGATTAAAAATTTTCTATCAGCAGAAATTTGAAACAAAAAGACTATTGTTATGCAATACACTAATTAAATATTTAAAAATCATACTACTAATTTAAATATATTTTTGGTAAGTTAATTTTACAATAAAATTAGTATAAAACAATCGAATGTTACATACCTGGACTTATGTCTCTACGTATACCTCTACCAGAGATACTTGGTAATGTTAAGGGGGTATCATCAAAATCCATTTTAAATAAACTTATTATTTTGAAGTCAATCACAAACTATCACAACTAACACACTACGTTTATATTCAATGTAAGCTATTTATTCACGTTTTTAGTTAACAAATTTTAAGAAAAGTATATAATTAAACGACAATAGCTGAAGCACAACTAACATAAGTTACGCAGCATATTAGCTTGCCAATTATTACGTCTTTCGTCAGGTACTAGTTGGAAGCAAATCTATTTACATTTAAATAAACTGCCAAAAAAGTGTTATTGACCCATTTTAATCTACAGTCTATTTGTTTAGATTAAGTTTATTGGAAAAAAACATAAATAAATCTAATTTGCCAAAGTGGCTTATCCTGGAAAATCATAGAAAATACTAGACATGTGAGACATCAATTAGCGTATGTTTTATTAATTTTTTTTACAAATACTGCATTAATCTGCATAATACTTATATCTAATGACATGACGGTTAAGTTTCTGTATAACTATCATACGAATCAGGACTACAACGAATTTAATGACATAGCAATAGTAGCAATAAATAAATAAGCATTCAAAAAAAAAATAAAAATCCTTGAGAAGAAGGTAAAAAAAATATTATACGTTATAAAGTTACATCCGAAACATGTGCAGTGGATACATAAATATTATATATGAGATACATATATCCTACTGTACAAGAACAACGGGATTACTGATGATAAGTACATTATGTATATGTATCAAGAAGCGCGAAAAAAGTAAACGAGGAATATATATATATATATTATATATATATATATATTATATATATATATTATATATATATATATATATATATATATATATATATAATGATATATAATAATAATGAGTGCCAATAAATCAAACTCAAGCCAAGAAGAAATTCAGAAATTTTGGGGAAATCAACTATCCAAACCAGCACACCACAGAAGAAGTCTCTAAAATCATAAAAGAGCTTCATAACTGGAAATCTCCTTGACCAGACACACATCCTGTGTAGCCCAGTGTATCCACCAACACTGCGCTCTAAACAGTATCATAGAACCTCAACAGAAAGGATGCGCTATGGGTTCCATCGGTTGCAAAGACCAACCTATTATCAACTCAGTCATTTCTATCCAGGCATACACCAAAAAAATAACCTCTTCACTACCTTTATTGACTATAAGAAAGCCTTTAACTCAGTGCCGCATGAATGGTTGGTAGATATATTAAGAATATATAAAGTCGATGATTATATAGTGACCTTTTTAAAACACATAATGGCAGATTGGAAGACTAAAATTTACCCACTATCCCACCAATTGAACTCCACTGACTCAGGTTTTAGCAATAAAAACAACAATAGTGTAGTGGCGAAGCTTAATCATCTGTTGTATATGGATGATTTGAAACTAATGGCTCATAATCAGTAATGCACTTTGGATTAGAAAAATGTCGTATACTATATATAGTAAAGGGAAAGGTTTCAGCCCGGAGAATTCGATATGCAAAATGGCCAAAACATCGAGGCTATGGGCGAAAATGACATGTATAAATATCTAAGAGTAAAGCAAGAGCGGAAAATTGACCGTAAATAAATGAAAACAAACTTATATCTTAATATTTAAAATTTGTTTAAGGCATTAAACACCTACGCATTTTCCGCGCTTAGCTGCTTATTTGGGATAATTAAGTGGACTAAAACGGATATAGAAACTCTTTAGCGAAAAGTACGAACACACCTCACAAAGGTACAAAAACACCACCCTCGAAGTGCAGAAGAAATAACGACATTACCGCGGTATTTAGAAGGACGAGGACTTATGGATATAAGTGAACAATTAGAAAAACAGATTACTAATTTAAGAACTTATTTTTAGGTGCAGGCGGAGACATCTACAAACTTCTACAAACAAATTATCTCCTATATTATCAATACGTTCCTGAGAGTATGCTTGAGAATGACAACTACAAGCTATACTGAGACCGCACTGTGCTCATAAACCAAACTGTAGCATATAATAGACCAGATCTCGTGCTAGTTAATAAACTAACAAGATGACAAACAATTCTAATCGATGTGGCGATACCTAACAACAACAATCTGCGTGTTAAGTATAACGAAAAGATCGCCAATTCAGAGATCTGGAAATACAAATAAGGACACAATGGAGAATGAAATTTTTGGGAGATACACCGATGTACCAAGTCACCTAGGACTTGATAACACGAAAAGACTCCCACCAGATCTCAATCCTTTCAATACCGTAGGTTCTAGGATGAGTGAATTTTCCCCTTTAAGGGAGTGTGAGCCGTATTGTTAAATCTGAGATAGTAATAATAATAATCGGGGTAATAAATCGGTCATATCTTAATAGTAAAAATGTGTTTAAGGCATTAAATACGTACGCCTGTTCCGCGCTAAGCTGCTCATTTGGTATTATTAAGTGATCAAAAACGGATATAGAGGGTCTTCAGCGTAAAGTAAGAACACTTCTTATAAAGGTGCAAAAACATCATCCACGCAGTGCAGTAGATAGAACAACACTACCACGGTATCAAGGGGGAAGAGGACTTATGAATATAGGTGAGCAATTGGATAAACAAATTGCTAATTCAAGAACTTATTTTCAGGTACAGGCTAAGATATCTACTTTATATCAAGCAATTTGTGCAGTAGATAATACGACGCCGCTTGAACTAAGGAAACAAGAAATGCGCATAAACCACCTGACTGAAAGAATATGTCGACAATACAGCGTCGAACTATTGGTTGACATCAGGAAAGATATTTCCCGAGACTGAGGGTTTCCTACTTGCCATTCAGGATCAGGTTATTCCAACCAAAAATTACCTGAAATATATTGTTAAAGATACTTAAGACCAAAATAACAAATGTCGATATGAATGCCAAGCCCAAGAAACCATCCAATATCTTACCGGTGGCTGCCAGGCATTCGTCGGTACTGATTATAGAGAACGCCATGACTCAGTAGAGGAAGATTATCCACCAAAAACTAGCTGACAAACTGACTCTTCTAAAAACCGACCATCTTCCTTATTATCAATACGTCCCTGACAGAATGCTTGAAAATGACAACTAAAAGCTATACTGGGATCGCACTGTGCTTACAGACCAACCAGTGGCACATAATAGACCGGATCTCATACTAGGTAATAAAATTACTAGGCAAACAACACTTATTGATGTGGCGATACCCAATACCAATCATTTACGTGTTAAATACAACGAAAAGATCGCCAAGTACAGAGATCTAGAAATACAAATCAGGCGACAATGAAGAATGGAAAGTACCCAGGCAGTACCTATTATTCTATCTACTACTGGTGTTATTCCCAAAAACCTCCTAGATAACATAAATCAGCTGGGTATAAATGAACATCTCTATAAGGCCATGCAGAAAGCTGTACTCCTCGCGACGTCCAGATGTGTAAGAAAATTTTTGGGAGATACTCCAAAATACCAAGTCACCTAGGTCTCGATAACACGGAAAGAGTCCCACCAGAGCTCAATCCTTTTGATACCGTAGGTATCTGGGATCAGTGAATTTTCCCCTTAGAGGGAGTGTGAGCCGTATGGCTAAATCTGGATAATAATAATGAAAATCGAATTAACATCAGAGATCATACAAAGGGTAAAATAGCTACTCCGCTCACATCTTAATAGTAAAGGTTTGTTTAAGGCATTAAACACCTACACATTTTCAGCGCTTAGCTACTGATTTTTGATTATTAAGTGGACTAAAACACCTCACAAAGGCACAAAAACACCAATCTCGAAGTGCAGTAGAAAAAACGACATTACTGCGATATTTAGGAGGACGAGGACTTAGGAATATAAGCGAACAATTAGAAAAACATATTACTACTACTTTTCATTGTGCGATTTGTGCAGTAGATGACACAACAACGATCAAACTGAGGGAACAAGAAATGCATATAATTTCATGAGAGAACTACGAACACATTGCTCTGATGTCATACTAAAAACGAAAAAATGCGCATTGCCATTGCATTGCAAGCCTAGATATTTTTAAATATCTACAGACCCCAGCATAAATTAGTACCCCGTAGGACCAAGAGATCGCAGACTACTCTGTTATAATCCCAAAACCGCGCTGTCGGTATTAAGGATGTGTTGGAAAAATGGGAAAAGATTTAATTCCCAGATGAAACCTTGTGCACTTTACTGTTTGCAGATGATGTGCAAAACTATTTAATTACATATAAAAACAAACTGCTCCATATTTAAAAAGTTTTTATAATTACACACCTATTTATAGTTCTGAGCAGCAAGTTATTATTTATATACATTTTCACAAAAAAATAGTCCAAGATTAACAAGAGCACATGTTTTAATTAGTAATTGATGTTATTTTCAATATAATTCACATTCATAATTATATATAACTAACTGTATTGAAGGCACGTGATAATGAAATTTATTTATTACTATCACTGGCACTGTTAATGTTACAAATACTTAATCCTTTACAGGTTTGCTTATTTTTACGTTTACACATATACTAGGTCACCAGTAGGCTGGAGTTATAAATCAACTATTGTTTAGTTTCTATTGAATATAATTAAATTATTATCATATTGTGATATGAACAAGTATGGATACTATTTAAATTTTGGTGTCATTAAAATACTATATTCGCAAAAACATAAAATACGGTAACGAATATAACAATTTTCATTATTCGTTAAAAATATTACATTGATTTTTTAAATTTTATATCTTTAAAATGTAGGGGAGAGTGGGGCTCTTTCAGACATAAAAATTTGAACTGTCATATTACTCTAAATACCTCACCAAATAAAGAAAGAAAATATTCATAAAATACATTGTTCACCCAACTTTTACTGTACAATTATATGCTTTTAATATTAAACCCTATAGTGGTTGTTACAAAAAATCAAAACCGCTTTTTTAAAAACGTCTGAAGGTGCCCCACTTGGGGGCACCGTCTTTTTTTCGTAGATTTGGTACGTTCAGCATTAGAGTTGGTGGTTTTGTTTGTTTTTTTGTATTGATCTGTTTTTCTGTCAGAAGAAGCTTTTCTGGGGTGTCAGTTATTATTCTACTTTTCCCCCTTTCTCTGGATTCTTGGAGCCAGTATTGAGTTTCGATTATAGAGCAAGAGGTATTGTATTTCCAGCTACATTTATAAACAAAACTGTAGTAACCAGAGTTCCTCTCTCACCACTTATAGCAGCTGCTACTTGTTTTTGGCCTATTTGTGAAATCACACGAGAAAGCTCTTTGTTAGTTTCAGTTTTTGTTTCATCCATATTCCAAATCCTGGATGACTCACAGAGTTCTGGGTATCTCTTGATTAATTTTTCATAATTAATAAAAAAAGCATTCACATTATGTTAGTTAAAGGAAATTGCATATGCAATACTGCATGATTCAGCAGCACGGAGAGATAATCTTGTGTGGCGTTTCATAAAACCGTATAGCCAGTCCTTTTCTGGCATTTTTGGAGCTTCCCAATTTTTAGGACAGTCCATATTGTTAATTTTGGCCATCTCATGTGCTCGTTTTCGAGTTTCTAAATTGTTAACACCATAAAATATGTTTGAACACTTAGTTAAATATGCCTCAAGGTCGTCTTCCTGTTTGTCAGTAAAAACCTTTCTAGTATCGTTTTTTAATTTCATAATATGTGCGCCATCTGGGTTATCCCTAAACTTCTTAACGTACATACCAACAGTTTGATATTTTAATACAAATCTTTTAGCAGCATTTCTTATCGATTCACCATTTAGGATGGCCGTTACACATTCTTTCATAGATTCGACATCGAAATTTTCTTTTGTTTTTTCTTTCGTCCTATTTCTTACCATCTTCAGACAATCTGCAACAAAGAGAAACCCTTTTTAAATAACTAATAATAAATATATATAACTAAATAACTAAATATATATAACTTTTAAGCACGTTATTTCAAAAAAGGTGTCTCTTTTTTCCATTGCGTTTGTCTGATAGTGCCCCATACCATTTTGCATGAAGAAGCCCCACTCGATGTGTCCAGACTAAATGTAAAAATATAACTTTATATATAAAACTATTAGCAATGTTAATTATCCTAAATCTTATCTTCTAATAAAAATTTCATCACTCAATTACTGAATGTCATTACCTTCAATCCAAAAATTTGATTTTCAACCACCAAAAACTAACTTTTCACTTTATGAGATGAACCCTTTACTGCACTGTTCTACAGACTGAACTACAATAGTGTGAGTAGTAACGGAATGTTTTGATGTCACAAGAGTCCTTAAATTTACCCACAATATCAATGTCTGAAGCTGACCCCTGTCTGAAGGCGAACTCTTCTCCCCTAACCAGTCTAACAATAGAACGTAATAAGTAAGATGTTTTAAATCTATGTCAGAAATTATTCGTCCAGAATGTTGACACTTTTGAACACACAGTAAAAATTTTACAAAAATATTTTAATTTTGAGGAACGACAATCTTTGTTGGTGCGAAAATCATTTTTCTGTGCGAATTTTTATTTTGCAAGCAAAGCTATGGATCGAAATCTTATGGATCGCAAAAAGATAAAAAATAAACCAGAAGTCAACAAAAAATTTTACCGGAGGTGAAAAGCTTTTATGACAGGAATTTAATTAAGACAAAATATAATGTTTCTGTTTGAGGTTTTATTAGTTTGAAAATAAGAATAATTTGGGCAAATTTATGTTGAATTGTATAGTAACACAGGCATATCATGATATTATAAATGATGGATAGTGTAGTATTATTTTGCTTTTTTTTTTCTTCTTTTTACGTAGACATGACTCTGTCTGTTTTTTAACGTGCTCCAATAAGTTGTCGTTCCATCGTTTTCGTGGCCTTCTTACTGATCGTCTTTCTACACATCCATTTTGTCCTCTCTATGTCAGGTCTTGTTTCTTTCGCGTATTCGGTATTATGGGTCTAGTAACTGTTTTGTGAATTCCGTCTTTAATTTTTTTTCGATATTTTTATTTCTCCATATTGTTTCGTTCAGGCAACCTGCGGTTCAGCTGCGGCTGCATGATCTTTCACTTCAGTTTGAATTTTCCGTAGCTAGATAAAGTGATATCTAGTTATTTAAACTCCATCACTTATTCTATTCTCTAACCTTCCAGTTCCAATTTACATCTTAGTAAATTTGCTGTTATAATTAAGCATTTTGTCTTTTTTGGCGAAACTAACATGTTAATTTTTTTGGCGGTTATATTAAATTCGTGCAGCATATGTTGTAAGCTATCTTCATCTTAAGAGAGTGAGTATTGCGTCGTCTGCGAAGCAGATTATTTTTAATTGTTTTTTCTCCCATTTGGTATTTATTTTTAGTTCTTACTTTTTTTTTATTATTTTAAAATAAGGTTAAACAATGGCGGACTCAGAGAATCTCCATGTATTATCTTTATTGCCAGCTTCAATAGGGTCGATTAGTTCTTCTTCTATTTTTACTTTTATTGTGTTGTTTTGATAGATATTTTCGATCGTTTTGATTATTCCTAGAGGTATCTCTATTGCGTACCAAAACTGGACAACGTCTTTTAAATTGACTAGGTCAAATGCCTTGTAAGGTCCACGAAACATCGATATGCCGGTTTGTGATATTCAAATAATTTCTTTTGCATCTTGCACTTGCATTATTAGAAATATAACGCAGCTGCATAATCTTCCCTACCTAAAACCTTGTTATTCTTCTGCTAGTGTTATAAATGTGTAGTGTAGTGTGTAGTGTTCACTTTATTTCTTATCACTTTGGTTGTTAATTTTAGTGTTGTATTTAATAAATTAATTCCTCTGTAATTTTCCGGTCCGATTTGTCTACCTTTTTAAAAGAGATATTAGGATCATTGATCTCCATTCTTGAAGAAGTCTCTTTTGTTCTATTATTTTTTGGAAAGTTTAATAGTTGTTTGGTCATATCTGGTGATTCGTACTTTACTGGTAACTTTCGATTTTTTTTTTAATTTTTAGTATTCTTTTGCAAAGAAGCTATTTTAAAATTTCTCCTGAAATATCATATCCTGGAGCTTTAAACAGGTGGAATAATTTTATTGCCCTTCTTACTTTTGACGATTTTATTTAAATTTATCGGACAAGGACTATCTAAATGGAAATTTAATTCCTTATCAATAACATTACCATTAATTTGCAGTAAAATAAAAAGATTTGCTAGGTATTCAGAAAATACGTTTTTTTTTTCATTATCTGAGCAAGCCCAGCTATCGTCAGGTTTTCTTAGTGGCGAAACAAAAACTACTGGTCTTAAGTTTTTGGTAGCTTTTCAGATTGAGTTTCCAGAACTGCAGATAAATTTGTAATGTAATGTTTTAATGATTTGTTGTTGGAAGTTTTCACTGCTATGGTAATATGGTAATCTTTTGAGTTTACCGATTTAATTCTGCTTTATCTAGTGGCTTCTTTGTCCTTCTCCAAATTTCACACTCTCTTGTTTTTTCTTGTATAACTTCTTTTATATATAGTGGTATATTTTGGGACTGTAGTTCATTAAGTACATCAGAATTAGCTTGTTAGGTTGTCTTTTGAAATAATATTGTTCTATATACTATTCTTAAATTTTACTAAATTATACTAATAGTAAATATACTATTTAGTCTATTTCTGCTTCTACATTACCTGTTAGTTTTAATTTTTGGTTTATGTCAATTCTGTTGTTTTTTTCCTTTTTGAAGTGAATCCCAGTTAATAAACTTATTAAATCAATTTTAAATAGTTTTCTTCAGTATATTCTACTTAATGTAGTTCTAATAGAACTGTGATCTGACGACAAATAGAGATTTGATTCCATTTCACAGTAGATGTAGTATATTTCCCTAGTAACCACAAAGTCTAATAACTTAGGTAGTTTTCTTAATCTGTTGGCCATCAAGTCAACTCTAAGAAGATTTCGCCCTTTAGAGATAATAAGTCTTAAAAACTAAGCTATGTTTTTAGAATTTAAATTCCCTACTACTATAAATTTTCACTACAGCGAAAGAAGATATTCTTTCAACTCTTCAAATAAAATGATATGTCTATGGTGGTCGATTGTTTAGTTTTTAACTTAGAGCGGTACTTTTTATTTTATCTATACAATAAAGTTTAACTGCATAATTGCAGTCCCAATGAAAGTAACTAAATATGAGAAAAAGACAGGGAAAAGACAGCTAAGATTTGATTTTACGTATAGCGCGTCTGTATATCTGCTTATACGTATTTCACCCTAAAAGAGATCTTCAGAGCGGCTATTCACAGTCGCTCTGAACATTAATATAAATCTTTTCTGTTATTTATAGGCTTTCCTGGCAGATTTCTGCCTTAATATGTGCTTTCTAAGAATTGCAAGGCATAACAGACTTTGATAAAGATGATATTAGAGACATGAGGAATCTAAAATTGCATTCTACAACATATAAGTTCCAAAGCAGTTTTCCGTCCAGTATTACATCAAGGTATTTGAATTCCGAAACAATTAGTAGGGCATTGCCCTGAAAGGATGCAGTGTCAACTTTAATAGAATGTTTTCTAAAAAAAAAAAAAAACTACAGCACACTTTTGGTAGGAAATAGTGAAGCCATTTAACAACAAAATCCAGCTATCAAAGTTGTATATTATATGTTTTAGTTCATTACTACATTCAACGTACGTTAGCTTCCGTAAATAATAAAACATCATCAGCATATTGTAAACAAGTAATGTTGGGATACCATAAACTATGTCAATCATATGTGTATAGATTAAAATATAGTGGGAAAGAGTTCCCTGTGGAACGATATTATATGATATTTGATAGTAAATATGCCATGGATTTTGATACTCCAAGAAATACAAGTTTATCACACAGTATATTTAAATCAATATTGTCATAAGCACTTTTTATGTCAATAAACAATGCACTTGTTATAATGAAATTGGAAAAGCCAATTTGAACATCTGTAATCAGGCGAACGACTGCATCTGTCGTATCACAAATACTTTTTGTGGATACCTTGTTTGTAGCCAAATTGTGTTGCTGATGGTATACTTTACCGACTTATCCAAGTTTCCATTCTTAATTTTAGAATTCTTTCGAATGTTTAAAAAATGCATGTCAACAATGTAATTGGTCGATATGAATCCGGATGATCTTTATTATTTCCCGATTTAGAAATAATATAACAAAACTATCATTAAATGTGTAAGGAAATACCTGCACCCCAAAATTAACGCATAATTTTAAAAACCCTGGTAAATTAAATAATTTTAATGTTTCGATTTTTGTGCTAATATATTATCGTTACCCCCGGTATATTGTAAAATTTATCGAAAGAACGGTTAAAAAAACGCTGATGTTTTTATCATTTTTTTGCAAAAAATTAAAAACATGCTAATTGTGCTTCATTTTATTTTGAATTTAGTTGGGTTGGATTTCGTTGTGCTGAACGTTTAAAGGGGTTTTTCAAGTTTATTAAGTGTTTTTTCTTTGAAATGAACCACCCGCAGCAAGAAAATCGAAATTTGTCACAAAGTGACTGTTTTAGAATCGTTAGTCTTCGCGAAGAAGGATACACTCAAGTAGAACTCGCTGAACGTTTTAACGTCACCCAGTCAACAATTTCAAGAGTGTTAACACGTTTTTCTGTTACTGGAAGTAACTCGAGAAGACCCGGTCAAGGCCGTAAAAGGGTTACAACTCCTAATCAAGACCGGTTTTTGACACTTCGTACACTGAGACAAAGGTTTGTTTCCAGTACTTCTCTACAAAATGAATTTTTGGATCGTTATAAACTTTGGAATCAGCCAAAATACAATTAGAAGAAGACTTGCCGAAAACTACCTACACCCTGTAAGGGCACCAATTGGCCCATTATTGACCAGAGACCATAGAAGGCAAAGATTGAATTTTGCTCGTGAACATGTTGATTGGAATAATGACGATTGGGAAGAATATTGTTCACCGATGAATCCAGGTACTGTCTTTTTTCTGATGACAGGAGAAACCGAGTGTATAGAAGGCCTGGGGAACGCTACGCACAGTGTAACACCGTAGGGACTGTACAGTATGGCGGCGGCTCGGTAATGGTATGGAGTGGGATTAATTTAGAGGCTCGTACGGAATTAGTTAAAATAAATCACGGTCGGCTTACATCGCAGAGGTATATAACAGACATTTTAGAAGAGCATGTCGTGCCATTTGTACCATTTATTGGGGATAATTTCATGCTTATGCAAGATAATGCCAGGCCACACACGGCAAGAATTGTGCAGCAGTATCGTCAGGAGGTTGGAATTCCTGCCATGGATTGGCCTGCGAGAAGTCCTGACCTTAACCCAATAGAACATGTTTGGGACATCATAGGCAGACGACTACGAAAACTACCTAATGCACCAAACACATTAGATGAACTGTTTTTGCGGTTGGTTGAAATTTGGGATCAAATTGATCAAGAAGAAATCAGAATGATTATTCTCAGTATGAGAGATCGTTGTCAAGCAGTAATAAATGCCAGAGGAGGCAATACTCGATACTAGTACACGGTAGTAGTATTTTCTTCAACTTTAAAAACTTTTTCTTCATTCATTTATGATGTTAGTTTGTTTAGATCAGTTCGTTTAGATGTTATGATTTATGTTAGGATGTTATATTGTTAATTTCAATACATTTTTGTAAA
The DNA here is from genome assembly GCA_918026665.1 of Diabrotica balteata. NCBI lineage: Eukaryota > Metazoa > Arthropoda > Insecta > Coleoptera > Chrysomelidae > Diabrotica > Diabrotica balteata. The sequence goes on from OU898282.1 coordinate 99,217,774, forward strand.
AAAAGAATAGTTTTATTTAAGATGTTCTAAAACAACCATAAAGCAGAAAAGAACAAACAAAATTTTTTTCATTACAACTCAAAATAAGAATTTTAAAATTATGCGTTAATTTTGGAGCGCAGTGTATTTCAGTTTGCAAGATTCTTCTATTATTTGTCTGAGAATATTAATTATGGCCTGGTAATTAGTAACTAGGGGAGAGTGTTTTACCTTTGAGCAAAATTTCATGTCGTTTGGCTCAAAATGTTTAAAAATTGCTTTATAGCGACCATTGAAGGATACAGACGTAAATACAAACCTTTATGTATAAATGACAAAGTATAGGTCAATAAATTCGATTCAATTACCTTTAAAAAAAAAATTAAATGAAATTTTTTTGACAGGTCGCCCAAAAGTACGACACTGTGTTGTACCTTTGTCCACATTATGTTGTACCTATGGTCAGAGAACAAATTACCTTTGATTAAGAAGAAACAACACAAACGGAATCTTATTAATTACATAAATTATAAGATGACAAACATGATTACTTTACATTGTATGTATCAAATTTAACATTAAAGGACATCATATTTTGTTGGCGTTGTGATGTTCCAACCAAATCTGGCACAGTTTTTTTATTATGTCGCCTTCGAAGACACAAGAGACTTCCTCATCTGAATAGACAAATCTATTGTTTCCAATTACTGTTTTTAAATACTTGACCATATATTCGTAATCTAAAACCTCAACGATCTTGGCAACATAGGGTGTAATATTTTTTTACTAGCCAATTTTACGAGAAAAAAATCACCTTTTTTTAACTTAGACGAGCTTAGTATTTCTTCACTTTTCTGTTGCTCTAAAAAATAATTTTCATTTTCGTTTGTCAGAAAAGTTTCTAAATCCTCGTCACTTGAATCCTTTATTATATTTCTCATCTGTTCATCAGATTCATCTGAACCGTCGCAGAGAACCTTCCTTGCAACTGACTTTGGTTTTTTCACCTTACTTTGCAATAGTTCCTTTTTCTCTGGGGTGTCTGTCAAAATTCTTATTTTATTACGCTTTCGTCCCTTTTGAGAAGTCTTTCAAACGGGCTTTTGAAGTCGGCGTTATTTGCCTTATTGTCATTAGACTGCAGTGAAAGTGCCGGTGTCAAGTTTAATATTGATGGATTTAGGGATAGTTGAAGGCTTGATGAGCAAGATACCATATTAGGATTCTCTTTTGATTCTGGATTTGAGCGATTTGTTACATATGATGACAGATATTCGTAGTAGCTAAATATATTTTCATTAACGGTCCATATCTTTGTTTTTTTTTTTCAAATGCTTTGACAATGTTTGCAGGGGTAAATGCTTTTGCAAATGCCCTTCCTACGAGTTCAGCTACGTCATAGAAGCTTATAGGACGTCCAGGACGGGTAATCATCTACTCAATAGCTGTGGTGTTGTAGTAGGTTTTGTTTGGTCCAAAAACAGTCCTATTAAGAGGTTGAGTTCTGTACGATGTGTGTGGCGGCAACGTTAATAGCACAATATTATTTCTCTTTGCCAAATCAATCACAAAACTGCAATATCGGACTCGTGATTATCGAGTATTAGTAGCACTTTTTCTTGCTTTCTCGGCTTAACATGGGCTATAAAATTCTGCAAGTAGTGTAAAAAAAAGCATTTTTCTCGTTGACCATCCTGATGGAATTTCTCCTCCAATTGAACTCGGTGGTGCACCATGTAACATGTGGTCCTTGAAAACACACGAGGGAATATCAACATGGACAGCACATGGTTACTCATCTTAGGTGGGTATAAACTGAAGAATTTCCGATTTCATCTAAGGTATAGATATTGGCAGGGGAAAACTTGCGTGGCATTAATATTTTAAGATGGTTAAAAAAAGCTTGGATATTTTATTTGTTAAAGCTGGTTAAGCTTGCCAGGCTTCTAGCCTCGGATTTCCTTAACGACAATGATGAATGTCGATTCATGAAGTGTCTTAGCCATTCTTTGCCCGCAGTTTCATTTGAAGTCCAATTTCACGCGCGTATTGGATTTGCTAAGATTTTTGCATCTTTTTTGTTAGTCCATAATGAAGTGACGCTGCCTGTGTTAAGTACTGCTTTAACTGTGACTCTTGTTCAAGTGAAAACACTTTTTTAACATCGTTGTTCGCGTTGTATTTGAATGTAGGACATTCGCAGTTTACATGAAGTTGAATATGATTAGATAATGTTGATCGACAAATATTATTTTTTGGCAGCTTGTCGAACCGGAATCTTATTTTCGAGGTTGTCTTTGACACCTTTCTGCAAAGCACCTACATCCACTTTGTCTCTTTTTACTCCAGTTTTGCTTCGTGGCATTGTTTCTGTAAAGAAGTTTCGTATCAGTTTACTTGTTATTTAAGTAAAAAAAAACATTAAAGTTCAATTTTGTAGAGTTTATTAAGTCCAATGAGGTTAATAAATCACATGAGCAATAAAAATTGCCCTAATGCCGCGGTGCATATTAAAGCGAAGAGACCATTGAGCTTCCTCTGATTTGAAAATTATTTATTGCCTATGCATTTAAAACACACGTCAGTGCCGATTTCGCCTTACTTTAGTGTCTAGTTCCAGTGAAATTACAGATAAATTAGAAAAAGTAAAATGTTTTGCCTTGTTATACCTTTGACCATTACCAGTTATACCTCTGGCCAGGAAAAAGGTACAACAAACGTAATGGCCCAAGGTACAACAATGTTTATGACTACAAAAACAGATTAATTTTTTAAGGTTATGTAAACTTTATGGATTGGTGAATACAAGTTTTAAATAGCAAACATAGTATATTTCTTACCTGGAAAATTATAGGTGAAACCAGCCACAACTTTGTAACACACTGACTCTTTATATTTTCGCTAATTATTTACTTTTAACACAACAAATTCACAAGCCTGACTAAATTTCAGAGTCTTTATATTTATGAAGCAAAACTATTGTACCGACATCAAGTGGTCAACAGCAGAACGTTAAAGCAACAATTCCTTCCAACACGGAGAAAAACAACAATTTTAACGACAGTGTCCAGAAGTACAAGCGCCCAAAGGTACAACACTCTCCCCTACATATATAAAAATTGGAGGTAGTTTAGGGTCTTTAGTTTTTGTTTCCGTTTTCTTAATTGTGGTGTTTCATCACTACTTTTTCTGTTTTAGTAATGGCTTGCCAGGGATATTCTTTGGTTGTCAGTATATGCATGAGGTCACCATCACTGGGTAATACTTATTAATTGAGAGAGTGGATTGCATCTTCTTCATTGTTTATAGATTTTTTTTTATTGAATGTTATAATTATTGATTGGTTTTGAATATAAGAATGCTGATAGTTTAGAACCGTTTGTTTATGGTATATCTGTGTCGCTACAATATCCGGAATAGTTGGATTATTCATAATTGAGGCATCTCATAGCAAAACTCGCCTTATCCAAATTTTACGAAAAATGAGATTAATATGGTAACGTATTCTTAAGGTTAATATGCTCCTCCTATAGTAATAGTTCCGTTCCCAACAAATGTTGCTTTATGCCATTAATATTCAACGGCAAAATATTGCTGTCAGCGCAAAACTCGCCTTATCCACTGAATCTTACGTGTCAAATCTCGCCTGATCCACGCAGCCTATAAGAATGCTGGAAACATGAAGCACGTGATTCAATTTCATTTTTATTCGGCTGTTGAGGCAGTATATTAGCAAACGTTTGTCTGAGCAGTGTGCTAATATGTTCATTGTTTTTTGTTTTACTTGATAAATTTGTTAAGTTCTACTTTTTGAAATTATACGAAATTCATTGGTCAGTAACAGTTGCTTGTTCCAAATGCATTGAGATTTCTGAAAAAATGAAATTAAAAAAGACGTGCATAAGCTAAAAGCCAATGCTTTTTTTGACAAACTTATGAAGTTAGATCCCAATTTAATAACCTGTTCCTTTGACGGTCAATCGCAAGGTCCCTGACCAAATTGCCTATTACAGCAAATAGTTATACACCAACAACTTTACTGTGGTTCAAGGATCTTCCAGAGCAAAAAGATCTTTATATTTATACTTGGATGAAACATCAACATAAGAAAGGTTCGAATGAAATCTCTTCAGCAGTTTATTCTGCACTATCACAAGCTGGACATACAACTGTGTGCTGACGGATGCGGTGGACAAAATCGCAATTCAACAATGATAGGTATGTTGTCTTACTTTTTCTCTAAGGTTGCACCACCACCGCATCGAACCATCATCGATCCTAAAATATATTTGGACCTATTTAAGGAACACGGCACTGTAAAAAATTTAGGGCAAGATTGTCACGTTATGGACTGGAAATATGCTTTTGGTGATTTTCTAGAACCCGTGGGCTCCCGGCATTTTAAGTTTTCCAATGCCAAGAGATTGATACTAACAAAAAATCGTAGTGGAAATGTTATGGTTCAGGGCGAACCTTTTTATTGCTCTGACATTGGAATACCCAACTCAATTTAAAAAAAAAGGCAAAACGTTGGAGCATCTTTCTCCAGAAGTTATTCCAATGGGGTGTACCAGTAAAACCTACCAAGTTAACGGATGTTTACAATTTATTGGAGAAGCATTTTGAAAGGGAATGGAAAACAAAGGAAAATTAAAAGTTCTTTAAAGATGTTCTGGAGGGAATTATTGATAGAACCAAATTCTGAAGAAGTTCTGGAAGAAGACCATTTTTGTGAGTCAGTGAGAACAGGAGACGATAAGGAGTTAAGAATTTAGTTTACAATATATTATATTTTGCTTGAAATAATGTCTTTAAACAACAATAAAGCACTTCCTCCATAAACCCAGTGGGATTCTTTTTTTTTTGTAGCATAACTTGCCAAATCCAAATTGACGGATCAAAACTTGGCTTATATGTTTTTGTTTATTTTTTTACCAAAATGATGATTTTGCACGTTTAAATAAATTAATGTTTAAGTTTTTTTTTACATTTTATTGTATATTAACACTTGGTGTACCTTTTCGCTTTTAAAAAATAACTTTGGTAAAGGTTTTTTTGGATTTTACAAGAAACTTCATAACGTGGATAAGACAAGTTTTGATATGAGACGCCTAAATTAACTGATTTAATCGGACAACTGCTTGGTTTGGATATATTAAATACATTCTTTTCATGTTATTTTGTAGCTGGAAATTAAAGTTATACATACCACTTGCTCCTAAATTATTTTGATTTGGAAACATTTTCACTTTTAATTTTCATTTGATAATTAAATAGTTTTTATTATAAACTCCCGCACTATGTGTTTTTAAATAGCTGACTAATGAAAACAGGTATATAAATTTAATCAATTTATCGTTTTTTAGATTCTATTAACTCGATTTGTAGAGTATCGAAAAAAAAAACGTCCGTATACTACGATAACTTAGCATTGAATACGTTATAGGTTAACGCTTGCTTTCTCACATTGCATATTTTTTAAAGTCTGGCATTAAATTAAGTAGATAAGATTGTGAAAATTAACACAAGACAATAAAAATGGAAAATATGTTAATATGTCAAGTGAAAATTGAGAAAGGTACTCTGCCGAAACAGCTGCAGTGATAAAATATAATAAATTTTCTGGAAGTTTTAAAAACAAAGTTTTCAGTGTTTTATTGTTATATAAAACGAATTTTCATCAAGTAACGGTCGAATCCTTTATTTTTTACCTGTCTAGCTATTTTTGTTGCTTTCTTGCCTGTATATTTAATCGAACAAAAGATACTGGGTTTTTTCTTTATTGATGAAAATTTCAATGCTTTCTTATGCAGTTTTTGGTAAATAATTTTATTTATTATTTGTTTTTTGTAGCCATTGTTTACTATTTGCTATTTATTTAATGATGTTCAATTCTATCTCAAAGCTATTTTTTAAAATGGAAAGTTTTGTTAATCTATGTTAAATGCTATGGTAGGCTGCTTATTCATGTTGTGTAGGACGGGATGATGAATTATGTATAGTTTTATAATATGGGTAGATTTATGAAATACGTAGAACACATGTTTGTTTTCAGTCTCTTAATTTTTAATTCTAAAAAAATTTATGGACTTATTTTGTTCTCTTTCTATTGTAAATTAAATATGACTATACAGTGAATTAATGTAAGATGAGAATTGGTCAAGTTGCCTGTTAGTTCTTGTAGAATAATGTTGAATAATTATATGTTTATTAGATTCCTCCCATCAGAAATTCCATATAGTGGAATTTTAGGGGGAGTTTACCCCCCTGTATGGGGTTGATTAACCGTTTAACAGGCAAATTTTTGGAGAGACAAAATGAAAGTTAAATATGGTATTTTAGTTAAAATGAACTAAATAGGTATCTTAAAGGTCATAATTAGTTCTATATGTCAATCTGTCAAAAAACTACCAGTGTTTGTTTGCAACAAAAAAAATTCTTAAAATTCACTGGTATTACAGGTTTACAACCACAAATAATATATAATATATATATATATATATATATATATATATATATATATATATATTATATATATATATATATATATATATCCTAAAGAAACGGTTTATTTTAAGAAATTTACAGTTACTGATGGTATGGTATAAAGCATTCAATACACAAAGCCGCTTACATTTTGAACATTTAACGGAAGTTCTTTTCTGCTTTCCCTCTTTCCTATACTGAGCGCAACGCCGTGAGGTAGTTTTAGTCGCCAAATGCCCTATATTGTCCGTTGCTGTCACTAACAGTGGACGACCCATTTTTTCCTGGCAGAAAACTTTTCAAAAACTATCAAGTCGTCGGCCAACTTTCTCCGAAATTGAAGGTGACTAAGGGGCTTTTTTCTATCTTTCTTTATATTCAACGCATAAATGATGTAGGAGTTGACGACATTTGTCTCAATTATATAATAAAAGAGCTTCATTCACCACCTATGGCTCTTCCAGCCTATGTTATAGACCGCCATCCTTTAATCAAACCGATCCACCCCATCCATATTTTTGTTACAGTTAACTATAGACATCGGGCAAACAACATTCTCTTTGACACCTTTTGTATAGGTTCGAAAAACGTATCCTTTATCGCCATCACTGTGAAAATTGCTAAATACTGTGACAGTTTACCTCTGTCTTTCCATTTCACGACAGATACGTCGCCACACATTGCAAAATCAGACTGGCTCATCGCTAACTTTTTATCTTCGAGAGGTTCGCTTTTCGGCAAGTGGTTTCTGTTCTGCCTCATTGTCCCACACCCTAACAGACCTCTGTCTAATAGTTTTTTCATTAGTGCAATTATCGTAAAGAAATTATCAAAAAATTAACAGAAGCCTCTATTCAGCAGCTCCTCTGAAAATTTGATTGAACGTCATCATGATTTTATCAATCGCGACATTTCTGCTTGGAATAAAGCTTTTGTCATAGATTTCATTGAGCCGTGTGATTAATGGGCGGATTTTGTACAACCTATCATAGGCTGGATCACCACGTGGTAGCATTCCCTCATTGTCGTTCAAATAAATGACCCTTAAAATTCGCAAAAAAAACTTTTCTAGAGGGAAAATCTTGCAAATACGGGAGTTGTTGTAATTTGGGTCTTTTGACCACTATTTAGGGATAGCCGGCAAAGAGTTAAAACCTCTTAAAACTTCAGAAGTACTCCTCTCTGACTGGCATACAAATTAGATTGATCCACAATCAACTGCAGAGTTTCAATAGGCAACAGAAAATTCAAGAAGTCTATCGGTCTTTTCGAACTAACCTGCAATAATACAACAAATATTTGAAAATAAATCGAGTGAAATAAGTTTTTACCTGCACGGTTGGACCCATATCATCTACATACTGGAAGTATGTATACGCTTGGGACAACGAAGGTACTTTTGACCAATTTACCAATTTGACCAAGTCTTTTTGATCTTTGTGTGGCTGGTTAGCGCTCTCATCACTGTCTGATTGTAGAAGAGAACGTTGTAGTGGTCTAGGTATTTCTGGCCGATAGGTAACATCAGTTACAGAGTCATCGGAGTCATAAAGATCATCTGCCAATTCCTCTTCCGACGCTGACTGCCGGGCAGATTCCTGCGATGTCGATAGCTGAGGTTGGTTGATCGGTGATACTATTCGTATACATTTTGGGGTATGAAAAGAAGAATGGGCACTTAAAGCTGGTGACGAAATAGAAAAGCGCGTTTGCGGGGTTCCTGTTGACGAAGATTCAACTCGCTCAAAATCATCTGCATCAGAACCTCCACCAACATCGGAATTTTCGACCTGCTCTTCTGCTACCTCCCATAACTCTAGTGGTAGTTCTTCTTCAAAGAGAGGCTTTTTTTCTGTAGTAATATTCTCGGCAGTTCATCTATAGATACATTTTTGCATATAATTATTATTGGCATGTAATTTAGCAAAAAACTGTTATAATTTATCCATCAAAATTTTGCATAAATTGTTTAAGCATGTGCCGCCACTGAAAAAATAAATAATTGTTAGAAAACAATAAACGAAAATCAGTTAACTTCAATAGGATATCGCGATAATATTGAATTATAAATCTTACCTTTTATAAATATAATAGAGGATTACACATTCACACAAAAACCGTTAATTTTCAAGGTATGCACAAAAACTGCTTATCGTCGATACCGTAAACAGGCACTGGTAACACTGCTATACCGGCGTATACAACAGAAGCCATTCGGTGCAAATGACTTCGGAAACATTCGGTGTGTAATACCCATTGCTGTTTCGGGAAATGTTCTTATGCACTCAGACGCAATACGGACGTAATTTAATGCCTTACTTATGAGATATAGACCTTTTATTAGACGTTAGTAGGATATCCTACCAGTGCCTCTTAAAGGACTAACTTAAACTCACTGGATACTCACAATTACTTTATTGATTCTCTAAGTACAATAATAGAGACAGTATCCAGTTGACGGATCTCAACACTAGCTTCGACTCTTAACTCTTAATTCTTAACCCTATGTTCATCGGGTAACCATTCTGAAACAGTTTCGGTCGGGTGTGGTCTGTGAGGACCAAAATGAAATACTGCCTCCCGAGCAACAGTAGGTATACATTTTATTGTTAATTTCGCATCAACGTGTTTTAAACAAAACATTTACTATTTAATGTTTATTACAGAAACAATTCCAAAATTTTTTTAAGTTGTATCAGGTAAATTTTAAAAATGTTTACAATTTCAATGCATATTTTTTCAAATTTGTGAACAGCGACTAAATAATAAAGAAGACAAAAAAATATTTAAAACTTTAATTAGAAACAAACAAAGTACTACAAAAACATATATAAACTAAAAAATTAAATTGTGGACACAAACTACAGTGGTCAAACTTTGGTGGTCAAATTTTCTAAGCAATCTTTGCAGCATGTTATTATGTGGTCATAATAAATAAAAAAAGCAAGTTTTGCGTCTTTTGCAATATTTACAATTTCCTCTCTTACCTGGCTGGGGCTCTGGTACAACGACGACCTCAATGCCTGAGGCCGAGCACGCAGAGCTTTTGTCAAATGCGTGTCAACTGCTCTCCTTCGTATACTCTCCTGTACTAATTCCATACCTAGGTTTTTTTGGAATAATCTTCGCGTTTTGAAAAATTCTCTGTCTGGATAGATGCAGTCCACCTAATATATTTATTATTTGTGTAGTTAGTGTGGTCACCAAATTTATTTAATAATTAACTGTTGATATCTTTCTTTGGATTTGGTCTCAGAACCTAAATATCTTTTCTTACCTCTTTTCGTTTCTATTTTTCCTTAATTTTCCTCTTTGACCCCAAAAAGTTACGGCCCTTTTTCTATCTTATCTTATCTTTGGTAATTTTACCCATCTATATTTTTGTTTACCTCTGTATCTTTTCTAATATATCTTATCCTGTCCTATCTTCACTAATTTCGTCCGATGGAAATTCCTTGACCGTTCGATCTGTCCATTGTCTAATGTTACGCAGTCACATTTTTTTGACCCAGCTGTTTTCTTCGATTTTGCCCTGAATGATCAACTGGAGTAAGTGATATTTAGGTCTTCTTATTAAATTGCCGAAAGATTGGATCTTTTTTTTTCTGATAAGGTTGATTAATTCTCGCTCTTTGTGCATAGTCTCTAGTACACGTTCGTTATATATGTGTGCTGTTCACGGGATTCTGAGCATGAGACGGTAACACCTCAACTCAAAAGCTTCTAAATTATTAAGATTTTTTATTTTTGTTGTCTAGGTTTCACATACATAGAGCAAAGCGGACCAGACGTCAACACTTTTAGACATGTGATCAATGACAGACTTCTACTCCACAACGTCAGTTAAGTAAGCTTTTTCGTTCAAGTTCTATTTTGGTCGAAATTTCCACGTTACTTTTAACCCTGCAATCCACTCCAGAGTAGGAGATACTTGTCCTATATTTTTCATTCTGCTTTTAAGTTTATTTCACCTTGAAGTTTATAATATCGTCGTTGCACGTATCATATTTGCCATGTGCACATTTATTGAATTTGCTTTTATATACTTAATGAACACAGGCTTGGTCATTCTATGGGCCAGTAATATCTGCTATTTGATATAAACTTATTTTTGTAAGGTATTAAATCGAAATTCAAATCTGTCATGTCCGGAAAAATTCTAACCTCGTAATATCAGCCATATGATAATGCAGCACACGGCAAATATTTTCTTGTAGTTGACTAGTAGTGTGAATGGCTGTCATCATCATCATCATCATCATTACTTATCCTCTTGCATCCACTGTTGGACATATGTCTCCTCCATGTTCTTCCACTGTTCTCTATCTTGCGCCTTCTGTATCCAATTTCCGACTGTTTTTCTCAAGTCGTCCATCCATCTTTTTGGTGGTCTGCCTCGGTGTCTTTTGTCTTCTCTAGGTCTCCATTCTATGGGTCCCTTGGTCCACCTATTATCATTTAAACGTGCTATATGTCCAGCCCATCTCCATTTGGCTTGTGCAATTTTTTCTATGACATCTGTCACTTTAGTCCTCTCTCTCACTATCCTATTTGGTACCATATTTCTTCTAGTTATTCCCAACATTGCTCTTTCCGTTTTTCTTTGGGTTACTCTAAATTTATTTGCAGAATGTTTGGTTAAAGTTATTGTTTCGGAACCATATGTTATTACTGGCAGTATGCATTGGTTGTAAACCTTTTTCTTTAAGCAAATCGGTAGCGTTTCTTTTAGACTATCTCGCATCTTGCCAAATGCTGCTCATTCCAAGCCTATGCGACGCTGGATCTCACAAGTTTGATTGTCTTTTCCTATTCTAATTTTATGCCCTAAAAAGATATAGCTAAAGACCTGATGTACTTCGTTCCCATCTACCCTCATAACATCACTTGGAACTAAATTGGTCATGTATTTTGTTTTTTCAAAGTTTATGTTCAGGCGTATTTGTTCTATTGCCTGTTTTAGTTCTTCCATTATTTTGTAAGCTTCATTTAAACTCTCGGCTATAATGGCAATATCGTCTGCAAAGCGCAAGTGGCTTAAGTATTCACCATCAATATTTATTCCCCTTTTAGCCCAATCTAGTTTTTTAAAGGCATATTCCAGAGCTGCAGTGAATAGTTGGGGGGAGATGGTGTCGCCCTGTCTAATTCCTCGCTCAATTCTATATTTATCGGTAAAGTCATGGAGTTTAACAGATGCTGTTGCGTTGTTGTATATATGTTTTATCAAATTTGTATGTCTATAGTCTACTCGGCTTTGTTCTAATGCTCCTAATACTGCCGGTAATTCCACGGTATCAAAAGCTTTCTTGAAGTCTATGAAAATCAATGTGAGTGGTTTATTATATTTAACACATTTTTCAATTAGTATTTTAAGTGCTTGTAGGTGGTCCATTGTTCCATAACCTTTCCTAAACCCAGCTTGCTCCTTAGACTGATAGATATCTAATTTTCGTTCTAAACGTTTTGTGATGATCTTGGTAAACTATTTGTAGAGATGTGACAACAGACTTATCGGTCTATAATTCTTTAGGTCTGATATATCTCATTTTTTGTGTATTAGGATAGTAATTGCATTGTTCCATTTTGTAGGGACAATACCTTGGTTTAGACATAGGTTGAATAGTTCAGTTACTACTTCCAGCAGTTTCTTGCCTCCTACTTTAACAGCTTCTATTACTATTTGGTCATCTCCCGGAGCCTTGTTGTTGTTCATTTCCTTTAGAGTTCGTTTCACTTCTTCTATCGTTATGGTAGGCAGAAGTTCGGATCCTTGGTTCATTACTCTGCGTTCTCTAATTTGTGTTTTGTCTTCTTCTGTTAACTGGCTTTTGTATAATTCTTCATAGAAGCTTTTTGCTATCTCTACTATTCTCTCTCTATTTGTTGTTATATTACCTTCCTTGTCTTTTAGTTTAACAATTTCCTTTTTACCATCACAAAGCTTTCTTCTGAGTATTTTCATATTTCCATTTTGCCCAATCACATTTTCTATTTTCTCAGTATTATACTTCCTCCGATCTTTACGAATTGCTTTTTAGATATCTCTGTTCAGATTTCTGAGTTCAGCTGAGTCGCCTGTCTGCTCTGATCTGGTGTTTTCTCTGAGCGGTGTTTTCGCTCAGTTTCTCTTCTTTTCCGGCTGGTGTAGCAAAGTACTGTTTTTGTGCAGTCATTAACGCTTCTGTGATTGAATTATTTACGGTTTCAACATCTGTCGAAAGAGGGTGGTTTAAGGCCCGATATATAGCTTTCACATGTTCTTTTGTGTTTTCTGGTGTACTCCATTTTTTTAATTCTCTTCTCTTTATTAATCTCGTTCTTTCATTTTTTAAGTATAGCTGTATTGTAGCTCTCACTGCTCGATGATCGCTACCAATGCCAAACTGATTTAATACTGTGACATCTTTGACATATCTTTTATGTGTTGTTATGAAGAAATCTATTTCATATTTTACGTTTCCATTTGGGCTTACCCGTGTCCATCGTCTATGTGGCTTCTTTTGGAAAAAGCTATTCATCAAATATAACTAATGGTTATGAAGAAAATTTAATAGTGTCTGGCCTCTCTCATTTCAACCTTCTAAACCGTGTTTTCCTATTGCCGTCTCTGCATCATCAATTTGAGTTCCTACCTTGGCATCGAAATCCCCCATAAGAAAAGTAAAATGACATTTTGTTTCCGATAATGCTGTTGTTAAATCTTCATAGAAGTTTTCGATTTCTTCTTCTTCATGTGCTGATGTTGGAGCATAACATTGTACAACTTTCATTTTGTATCTATTATTCAGTGAAATTATTATGTATATCACTCTTTCTGATATTTGCTTAGTATCCAATATACTGTGTACATGTTTTTTATGGATAAGCAGACAATGCTACCGTTTGAGTTTTCCAGGTTGCCATTTGTGTATAGCATATGACCTAATTTCAAGGTTAGAAGTTGTTCTTCACGCTTCCGTCTAATTTCGCAAAGTCCTATTATGTCCCATTGTATACTACTCAGCTCTTCTTCGAGTTTTAGGAGTTTATCGTTTGTTGATAGTGTTCTTACATTGTATGTTAGTAGTTTAATTAGTCTGATGTGTTTTCTGTGTGTGTGGAAGTTTTGATACGTCAATTTTCTGTCCCCCCCAGAATCCTTGCGACTGACCAAGTTGTTCTCGGTGCAAGATTCTGAACGATTCGTTCTACTTGCCTGGGGTATTCTAATTCTACTCGCCTACTTGCCTACTCAAATGTCAATCTCACCTTCACCAACGTGAAGGTGAGATTGACATTTGAGTAGGAGAGGCTGTTTGAGACGCATCACTACCCCCAGAACCCCGTAAATAGCTGTCATGTGTAGCAATATCATTTCTACTATTATATTATTTATCTATGCAATATCATTGGTTTTGTTATGAATTAGAATTGAATTGAAGAGCCAAATGTTCCTTTTAGTAGTTTAAGTTATTAAGTTTCTAAAGCTGATTGATATCCGATTAAAAGTGAATACAACGCAAACCAAGAACTAAAACTGAAGTAATATTTTAACTGAGAGTAGTACTATTTAAAGTAAAAGTGTAGAATTTATTGAAAATGTCCAATTTGGTGACGTTGATGATAAATCACTTTTTTGTTTATTAAAAGCAGCAAGACGTTTCAAATATGGCTTTAATTATGATAACTTATCCGACCCGATAACCTTTGCTATCAATAGCTGTTTATTGTAACAATTTTGAACCATATCTGAGGTCATGGAATATTGTTATAATTTTATAAAGTTAACTAGATTATTGTTAGATTTGTTTATAATTTTAACAGAGCGGCATACTATTTGCAAAGAGAATATACTTGCTATTAAAAACACATTACACATTTCAAAGTTCAATCCGACGCTACAAGAAAAAAGGACATAATTACATTTTACGTAACTACATTTAATTAAAATATAGATTAAGTGTACTTGGCATTAAACACATATTGTACAATTGCGTAAAAATGTTAAAAAAATAATGAGATATAGAAATAAATAGTAACAAACAATAAACAAATCAATTATATATGAAAAGACTTCTGAAAAACTAAAGAACAGAAACACTGGGAACAGTTTACAATAAGGATGGACTTTTACGGTACACAAAAACAAATATGGAGATTCATAAGAAACCAACGGAAAGAAATGGCAGAATTGAGGGAATACAATAACATACCAGCAAACGAATGCGGAAGATACCTGACGGAACTATTTAAAGCAAAGAAAAATAATAATCAACACAATTACGCACCTGAATTAAGACACGAAATAGAAATAAGTTTTCAGAAAGTAGAAAAAGCGATATATGGGTTTTATCTATTTCTTGTCTACCCATATAGCTTTAATAGATTTGGAAAAAGCATATGACAGTGTACCGACCTCCCAACTATGAACTTGTATGAACGGTAACTTGAAAATAAACCCAATTCTTATTAACGCTACTCAAAAATACTACGAACAAATCTTTGCAAGAATTAAAATGGGACAAGAAATCACCTCTCTTTTCAAACAACAAAGGGACTAAGACAAGGCTGCTGTTTGTCTCCCACCTTAACTAAAATCTATTTGGACATATCCTTAGTGAAATGGGTAAAAAAATGTAAAAACATGGGAAAAACGGTGGAAGAAAATAGGCTATCTACACTTTTCTTTGCGGATGACCAGGTAGTAATTGTCGAAGACAGCTACGATCTTATAGCTATATCAGCTATCAGCTATATAGTAAGAAAACTGCAAGAAGAATATGAGGTGGCAGGTCTAAACATGAATATGACAAAATGTGAATATTTCTCAGTGAAAACAGATGAAATATGTGACCTAGTCTTCTTCTCCCAGTTCCACTCCTCTCGGAGATTGGAAATCATTCTGGCAATTATAATATTGTTGGTTACGCGCCTGAATAGTTCAATTGAACTGCATCCAAACTATTCATGGAGATTGCGTAGCCACGAGATTTTATGTCTTCCTATTCCTGCATTATATTCCTTAGTAGTTCGTATTTTTCACCTGTCATGATGTGCCCCAAGTATTCCAATTTCCTGATTTTTATGGAATTTCGCATTGTTTTCCTAGTTGTTCGAGAACTTGTTCGTTTGTTTTGCGATCCATCCATGATATTTTCAAAATACGTCGGTAATACCACATTTCGAATGCTTCTAGGTTTTTAATGTTGGATTTTTTAAGTGTCCAAGCTTTAACTCTATACAAAAGGGTAGAGAAAATATAATATCTAAGCATTCTTATTCGGAGCGATATATTGATATCGCGATTACAAAAAAATTTTCTCATTCTATTAAAAGTTGACCGTGCAATTTCAATGCATCTTATTTTTTTTGTCTGATCAGTATCTTCTGTGATCCATGCTCCATGGTATTTGTACGAAGATATTTGTTCAATTTTTGTATTATCTAGTACTAGCTTAACTTTGAAGTTTTGTGCTTTTGTAAATACCATGAACTTGGTTTTCTTCAAATTTATTTTTAGTCCATAATTGTTGCAATATATATTTAGTTGTTCAGCAAGTTGTTGCAGTTCTTCTAGTGTTCCTGCCAGAAGGACGGTGTCGTCAGCATATCTAATGTTGTCAAGTGGCTCACAGTTTATTATAAGGCTTTCACTGATCTCGGCAAGCGCCAATTCTAAGATAGCTTTACTGTATAAATTGAATAACAAGGGTGATAAAATACACCCTTGGCGGACCCCACGGCGAATCTGGATATCCTCGGTGAGTTCGTTTTTCAACTTTAACTTTTGCTGTTTGATTTCAATAGAGGTTACAGATGATTCTAATGTGTCTACTGTCTATGTTTTTATTTAAGGCTGTTTTATCGGTGCACCAAAATTTTTTCTCTGTTATTTACCGACGAAATGTCTCGAAATTTGGACATGTTATACGAAATTATGTTGCCTTTAAACTGATGGTTTTACTTTTTTTATTTTTTTGAATTTTCTGTTGAAAAATTGGATTATACTGTTTAACGTTCTATTATAACCAAACTTTTCACGCCCATCAGTTGAAAGAGTTTATTTTTCTGTAATCGTTGATTCTTTTTTCACCTTTCTGTGTCCAGTAATAATCGAGAAAAGCGTATTCAAACTTTGAAGCAAATTGCTAAAAAATACTGAAATCTAATAGTGAAACGTGTTCCTCATCATTGTCGCTGAGCTTGATCGTTATCGCATTAGTGACGTCAAATCTCATGAGCGTACGGTACGGTTTAGTTCGCTTGAATTAGAATCCATTTTAGTTCTTTCATTCTTGTATTTTCTTTATCAACTTGCTTAGTTTTTACAGTTTACAGTATTCTTATTTATTTTGAAAACATTGAAATTATTTAGCTTACGTGTATGTTAAGTAATATATTACTAGTTTAGTGGTATAAGTTAAAAGTTCTTTAGTTTACGCGTATTTTTAAGTATTACATTAGGTTAGTGATATAAGTTATAAGAGACAAGTTAAAAAATGAGTCCCAGTAAACGTCCTATGTCAAGGAAAAGGAGAGCAATTGCACTGCTTTAGTATTTATTATTTATATTACAACCGTTTTTAAAAGCTTTTATTTAACTTATATATTATATATATATATATATATATATATATATATATATATATTATATATATATATATATATATATCTATTCAAGGTTTGAATAATCATTCTCCATTTTCATGCAACTTTTCTAATATGGAGATTATCAAAGAAAAAATGGACGGATTGATAAGTACATTGACTTTTAAATGTCAAATGTGGAATATTGAAAAGGAGATAGCAACATAGGATTCTGGTAACAATTCACTGAACTTGAATGGTTCTGGTTATTCAGACATACAGCAGCAGCACGCTGCATTAAATATACCTGTGATTTCCTACAGGCAGTATGCAAAACATACGGAAACAGTTGCAGATATCATCGGCCAAACACTTTGTGATTCCTTAGAAGAGGCTGGACGGGAGGAATTAGCTTTAGCCAAAGAAATTGGTGAAGTAGATTCCGACGGAAATGGGTTAATAACCGTTATAGCTGATGGTGCTTGGTCAAAAAGATCGTATAAAGTAAACTACGATGCTTCTTCAGGTGTAGTACCTGACGTTGTAAAATTTATTAAATTAGTACGCCTTTGATGGATAGGACATGTAATTAGGCGAGATGAAGATGAAACGATCAGAAAAATTTTCGACCGAAGAGGACCAGTGGGAAGACGATCCAGAGGAAGACCAAAACTTAGGTATCAAGATAACATAGAGGATGATCTAAAATCCATCGGAGTTAAAGCATGGAGAAAGTTGCCAGAGGCAGGGGCGAATGGAAGATTGTTCTGAAGAAGCCTTTGGCTCATGACGAGCTGTAATGCCACTGATATGATGAAATAACTATCCACGATTTGTGTTTTATTCATCAATTGGATACTTTTCTTATGTAACTGCAACCTATAAATATATTAAAATAATGTATATTCCATTCAGAGAACTTTTTCCTTGCAGTGCGTCGCCTCGAAATACTTGCCAGATAAATACATTTACTATTATGATGGTTTCGCAGGTACCAATTTTTTATAGATAAATAAAACTATTTTTTGTTTAATTCTTACTACGCTAATATCAGTTTTCTCTAACAAATAAATAACTTCTTGAAATAATTTTCAAGCTATAACTGCGAAATTGTTTATTTGTTTGTGACAACAAATTGTAATTTTTTTGATAATAATATTCTTATGTTATTTTAAATTTATTATAAATAAACACCATGGTGTTTTTTGCAGTCACGTTTCACAAATTTTTATTTAATACTATGTTTAGCTAAGACATATAAATTAAAAATGTGATTAATTCTTTTTAAAACATTATCTACGATAATTAATCAAAAAAAAGTATTCCGACAAAACTAATTTGAATGGAGAATAATGCATTTATTTTAAACAACCCGTGGGCCGGCGCCACTGAATAAACATACAAACTATTAGGAAGTCACGTACGGTCTGACATAGCAGTGTAGAAAAGTAAGTGATACGCCCACTTCAAATCGCAGTATGCTATAACTGCGAAAACAGCCTTAATAAAATTTCTTTAAGCCGATTATGCTGCACTCTGTCAAATGCTTTCTCAAAATCAATGAAATGCATATATATATATATATATATATATATATATATATATATATATATATATATACTTCTGAAAATCAGGCATATACTTCCTGATTAATATCTAAGCATCTCCGTGAAAGAACACTTACTGCAAACAGTGCATCTCGTGTTCCCAGTCCTTTCCTAAATCCCATTTGTGTATTACTAATGCCTTCATCTAATTTCTTATGTATTCTATTGTGAATTACTTTTAAAAACAATTTCAAGACATGGCTCATTAAGGCTATGGTGCGATGTTCATTGCACTGCTTTGCATTGGCCTTTTTGGGAAGCAGTATGAATGTTGATTGGAGACATTCTTTAGGTATTATACCTGTTCTATATATGGTATTGAATAGAAATTCGATAGAAACTTCATCAGGCCCGGGAGATTTACCACCTTTAGCTTGTTTTCGTTGCATATTCAATTTCTTCTCGTATAATGTCAGGCCCAGTATCATCCTTAAATTCTTTTGATGCTTCTCTTCTCTCTTTGTCTTCAAAAAGTTGTGCTATATATTGTGTCCGTCTTTGCATTTTTTGGTTTATATCTGTTATAAGTGCACCACTTTCATCTCTTAGTTGCCTAGTTTGAAATGTTTTTCTCATTCCTGTTAATTCTCTAATTCTTTTATGCATGTTAAAAAAGTCATATTTTTTCTCAATTTCTTCTAGTTCTTGGCACTGCTCATGTAACATTCTCTCCTTAGCTTCTTTATTTATTTAATTGGATTTTTTGTTTTGAATGATTTTCTTTCATTCATTAATAGTAGTATTTCTTCAGTCATCCAGTCTTTATGTTTTCTATTCTTTGGTTTTAAGGTTTCATTTGCTGTTTTAATTATTGCTACTTTTATATTTTCTAATTTCTGATCAATGTTATAGCTACTTTTATTCAGTTCTTGGGCATTACGTAGATTTTCAGTAAGAGTTTTACAGTTTGTTCCTTTGTTTGTGGTTCCCTTAATCTCTTAATATCAATTCTAATTTGTGTGGGTTTTTTAAACAGTTTTAATTTAATTCGTAATGTGATTACTATGGGGTTATGGTCTGAAACGATGTCGGCTCCAGGGTAAATTTTGGCAGACAGTATAGAATTACGAAATCTTTGTCTAATAAGAACAAAGTCAATTTGATTTCGGATTATTCTATTCGTTGTATCACTGGGAAATTTATATGTAAACAATCTTCTTTTTGGTAGCTTAAAAAGTGTATTAGCTATTACAAATTCTTCCGTCTGTCAAAACTGTATCAAACGGTCACCACGGTTATTTCTATTTCCTAGACCTTATTTCCCCACATATCCATCCACTCTTCCCTGGCCAACTTTGGTAGTGAAGTCGCCCATTACTATTCTAGTGTGATGTTTCTTCATGGATTTTAAGACTTGTTCCAAATTGTGATAAAAAAAGTTAGATATCGTCGTCATCTTTATCTGCTGTAGGAGCATACTCTTAAATAAAATTTACTATACCTTTTTTAGACTGTAGTTGTATAGATAAGATCCTAGTAAAACTTATCACAAAGTAATTGTGACCTAGTCTTGGAAGACGACAAAATCAAAGACGTAAAATCCTGCAAATATTTGCAAGTCGTTTTCAAGAAGAAGGGAAGTAGCGCAAATGAAATCAGGGAAAAAATAAACAAGGGCAAAACAGCGACCCTTGCCTTAAACTCTCTTCTCTGGCAAAAAACAATTAGACGAGAAATCATCGAAAACATTTACTTCCATAATCGAATACAGGCAAAGATAAATGGAAAACTAACACAGTGTATACCAGTATAAAGCGGATTTAGGCAGGGTGACTCGTTAAGCCCGCTTCTCTTTAATTTAATAATAAACGAAATAATAAAAGCAGTACGTAAAAGTCATGACTACAGAATGGGGACTACTAGAAACAACAAAGATTAACATACTCCGACGAATATCAGGGAAAAGTATGTTGGATAGGCAGAGAACACATAAGAAGAGCATGCAATATAAAAGACATAAATGAATGGATGACAAAACGGAAACAGGAGTGGAACGAAGACATTAGTAGAATGACAGAGGATGGGATAGTACTGAAAGCACGGGATAAATCACCAAATGGATGAAGAAGTATTGGCAGACCAAGAAAAAGATGGTGCGACAGTTTAAACAATTTAGGAGGCTAATATTGAAGAAGAAACCTACTTGAAAACCTACATACACGAAGAAAAAAGAAGAAGAAGACTTTTGAAAAAGATGCTGTGCTCTA
Organism: Diabrotica balteata; assembly: GCA_918026665.1. NCBI lineage: Eukaryota > Metazoa > Arthropoda > Insecta > Coleoptera > Chrysomelidae > Diabrotica > Diabrotica balteata. The sequence goes on from OU898282.1 coordinate 99,238,622, forward strand.
TTTTTTTTTTGATAATATTTTTTTATTCTTCTTCGTTCTTGACTTTAGTCACGTAATCTACTTTTAAATCATGCACTTGCCAATCAATTGAACTCTCGGAGCGAGTCTCACTACTTTTTATTCTTCTACTCTGTTAATAAGTTAATTCTACTCTTCTTATTATTATGTTTTTATCTTATTACATATGCTATTAATACCTGTTTGTTCTTCGATGTTAGCTTCCTGCATTGTTTGAATTAGCACACCATCTCTTATTTGGTCTTCTAACACTTCTTCAACCATTTGGTCAATTGTCTCAAGCTATTCTCCATCATCATCATCATTAGTAGCTCGACAACCCTTTCTGGGTTCTGGCTTGTTCTAGGATTTTACGCCATTCTGGTCTGTTTCTTGCTTTGTTTTTCCAGTTGGTAATCTTAAGTGTTTTTAGTCTTATTCCCTTTGTTCCATGTATCTAAGTTTGGGTCTTCCCTTCTCCCTACTGGTGTTTGCCTAATTATATGTTTTGGTGTTTCAGTCTCCAACATCCGTTCAACATGGCCCATCCAGCGCAAACGTTAGATCTTTATGGATGTTATGACCTCCGGTTCATTGTATGCTATGTATGGTCCAAAATTATATCTTCTGGGCCATATGTCATTTTCCTTCACCCCCTTATATAATATGTGTCTAATGATTTTTCGTTCAGACTGATCCATATACTAGGACCGGTTTTATCAAGGTTTGGTATATACTGCATTTGGTTTTTCTTGTGATGTTGTTAGATCTTTGATGTTTAATTAGTCCAATATATGTTTTATTAGCGATATGTATTTTTCGCTTAACTTCTGCATTGACATTGTTATCTGCGGTAACTAGTGAAAGTAGATATGTAAATTTTTTTACGCTTTCCATGTTATAGTCTCCTATTGTCAGATTCTGAAGGTTTCTTTGGCCTGTCGATTTACTGGTCTTCATGTATTTGGTTTTTATTTCATTCAATTTTCATTTCATATCTATTCAGTTCACCGAGCAGATTTTTGAGGGCACCCGATCTGTACAGGGATCGGATATTCCATGTCGCGATTCTTAAATCATGTACCTTTTTCTTGTACAGTCGTCGGGTTTCTTTCCTTCAACATTCGTTGTAGGGTTGTTAGCCCTATGCCTAACCACCTTTTCGGAGGACCATTTCTCCCTTCCTCTTCGGCACTGACCCTACTTTCCACTGTGGTTGGTTACACAATCTTCGGTAGGCTTGCTCAGGTTTGCCAGGGTCTACTCATGTGATTAAGTCACACTTCTTGAAGGTGAGGATAGGAATTCAGAAGGAGTGGTAGAGGTGTTATCAGGAAGCAACACCTTATATTGCGCACCACTACTACTTTGAACCCCTCATGCTATTCTTTCTATTCTATTTTCTGTCATTCTGCTAATATATTCGTTTAATTTATTTTTCTGTTTTGTTACCCACTTATATATCAAGACAGATAGAAAGAGCTGAGGGAGACCTCTGTCTAGCAATGAACGCATGCAGGTTTACAATGATCTAAATATGCGCTAAATATGCCGTGATCAAAGAAAATATATATATTTGCATGCTTCGTGGACTTTGAAAAGGCATTTGATAACCCATTTAAAATTAATACAGATAGAAAAAAATATTGGAAATAATGACAAAAATATTTGGGTAATTAAAAATCTGTACTAGAATCAAATACTGCTATCGTAAAAATTAGAGATAATTACACTTTGTACGAAATCTTCATACAACAAGGAGTCAGAAAAGATTGCATTTTGTCCCCAACATTGTTCAATATTCATTTGGACCAGTTATTAAAAAGGCATTTGAGAGACAGCCGTATGGAATAAAAATCAACAGGGAAGTACTTCATGTAATTAAATACGCGGACGATACAGTAATTCTGTCAGAAAATATTAAAGGTCTCCAAATTCTGTTTGATCGTATTCACGAGGTGGGAGAGGAAATGGGCATTAAAATAAACTCCAAAATTTTTAGTCTTCTGTCGTAACCAACATCCAGATGCCGAGTTTCAATTTAATGAAGTTTTAAGTTGAAAAAGTTTACAAAATTACGTATTTGAGAACTGTCGTAACCTACTAGATTCAAAGATATAAATAAAAAAGTAGAATAGCAGTGATTAAAATTACTTCTATGTAAATAAACATATTTCTTTACAATACACTTTAGAACTAAGACAAATAATGGTTATTGCCACTTGTCACTGCTACTGGAAAGTGCTATATTTGGTCTGTACTTTTGTATGGAGCAGAAGTTTTGTCACCATAAGTATCAAGCATAAACAGAACTGGAGCATTGAAAATGTGGATTCATATACCGATGCTGAAGTTACCTCTGACAGCAATAAAAACTAATGAAGAAGTACTAAGGAGGTTCAACACAGATAGAGACAGTTCAACACAGTTAAAGACTGTTAAAAACCGAAAAATGTCTTATCTAAAACATATACTGAGGAAAAATTGATAAAGAATACTGCAACTGATTCTTAAAGCAAAATAGAAGGTCGTAGTGGTATAAGAAGAAAACAGGTTTCTTGGAGAAAAAACATTCGTGAATGGACTTAGATATCGAATCTTTTTCTTCATGTGCCATTTCCTTTAAGAACGTTGGCAATCATCATGGCAATTCACACTTTCTATACCGCTTCTCTAAAGAGGTCAGCAGAAGTGCAGTTAAACCAGGCTCTTAAATTGTTTAATCAGGATATGCATCTTCTTCGCATCAGCGACTCCTTCTATCCTGTATTCATTCTTGCAATATTAATTGCAACAAGTTATAATGCTCGCCCCTCATGATATGTCCCAGATATTGCAGTTTTATGACTAATTGTATTTAAAACCTCTTTATCTTTTTCCATTCTTCTCAACACCTTGATATTTGTGATTCTATCCACCCAACTTATTCTTAAAATTCTTCTACAGGCCCATAACTCGAAGGTTTCTAATCTGTCCGAAACATCTTTCTTTAATGTCCAAGCCTCCAACCCATAAAATAATACGGAGAACACGTAGCATCTCAGAAGTCTTATCTTTAAAGAATTGAAATGTCCCTGCTGCAGAGTATTTATCTTTAGTTTGGTGAAAGAATTTCTTGCCTGTCTTATTCTTGTCTTAATTACTTTTGTGTACTCATTATTTTCGTTAATTATTGTGCCCAGATATTTATATTTTTCAACTTTTTTAATTTGTTCTCCATGTATTGTTATGTTTTCTTGGCGATGTTGGGATTTTGTAATTACCATAAATTGTGTCTTTTTTTATCATTAGTGACAGTCGGTTTACTTCACTGGCTTCTACCACTCTGTCTCTATTTGTTCTAAATTCCCAAGACATTCCGCTAATAAAATAGTGTCATCGGCAAACTGTATATTATTGATTGGTGGGCAATTTACTTTTATTCCCATAGTAAGTTCTTCTAGTGCTACCCGGATTATTTCCTCTGAATACAAATTGAACAAAGTATTAGTCAGGACACAGCCCTGCCTGATGCCCCTCTCAATCTGTGTTTCATTTGAAAAGACATTGTTCTCTTTAACCACAGCAATCTTATTATAATATATAGTCTAATGATCCTGATGTCTTTCATATCTAAGTTTTCTTTTCAAGTAATTGGATAAGACGATTATGTCTGACCTTAACCAAGGCTTTGTTGTAATCCAAGAAACAGATATATACTGGCTGATTAACATCCATGCAAGTTTGCACAAGTATCAAAGGTATCGAATGCAGGACAATTATTCCATGTGACAGAAGATCGAGAAGCCATCGCAATGGTCGTAAGCCAACGTCGGATAATTCTGATATAGCCCGTGAAGAAGAAACAAGCTTAACGAACTTCCTTTGTCTCATTTTTTAAACATAAATGTCATTAGGCTATTTCTCCTCCATATTTCAGGGGCACATTAGTCATTTTTCATCTTTTCCTACGATAAACCTCCTTAAACCTTTTGATATTTAACATATTTTTTGCACTTTTGCATTAGGGTATGCAACTACTTCGGGAAACCATGTGACAACAGCAGTAGATGTTTCTAACCTAAATTCATGATTTATTAGGCCATTAATTAAGTTGCAACAACATTGTCCTCCTTGCTGTAGTTTAAGTGCATAAAATTTGAAATCAGAAAAAAAACTATCTTCCTTTTTAATACCTCTTCCGTAAGATGCTGTAGACAATTTTTTTTTGTAATAAACGGGCCACCATTTTTTATAGTCTTTGATCAACGTATTATCTTCATCCATTAAGTATACATATTACGAATTTACAACGAATTTTGACCATGATAAACGGCTTGTGGAATGCATATTTTATATTTCTTTTTCGATCAATTCATTAATATGTTTGCTTTGCAAGTAGTAGAAAGCACAGTGGTAAAGATTTGAATTCAGTTTCGCCAGGTAAGAAATCTTATGATTTCTCTTGTTGTATAAATATTTATTACAGTTTTTTTTGTGCTTGAACTGACAATCAACGAAACATACTCTTTTACTAGAAAAAGTTGGTCATTTTTATTAAGTTTTTTCTTTACCATAGCAAGTAGAAATGTCCCGTTATGGGAAAATACTGGTTCACACTTTGAAATCGCCCGAGCTTTGTAAGGACAAAACACATTCTAAGAACTCTACGGTTCTTATTTTGACCACCACATCCATCAGAAAAAATTTGGGAATGTTTAAAGTTTGGTGGAATTTCCCTAATACAGAAGCAATCCTCATTTGGTTCTTTATTGCTCGTAACTTTTTGATATACATAAAACATGGTTTTCCCAGTTTTTAGGTCGTGAATATTAAAAAAGTTTACTAACAATTAGTTGATGAAGGTAAATGCGTCTTGAATCGGAAGTAGATGGATGGATAGTCTATTGCCCACCAATACTAATGTTCTCGTTGGGTACCAAATTTGTCAATATTTTTGTTTTCGAGATGTTTATATTTAAACTTACATTTTTTGTAGCCACAACGAGTTCCTGTGGCATCTCTCTTGCCATCTCTAACTCCTCAGCTTTTATGACAATATCATCGGCAAAACGTAAGTTGTTCTCCATTTATTTTTATTCCGTTTGTCAGCCAATTAAAATTCTTAAGAGCATGTTCCAGCACATTATTCAAAAGTTTAAGTGACATTGGGCCGTTGTCTAAGCTGTAAATGATCTGAAATCAATAAATGAGACTGAATTTTTGACTTTCCGAGAAGCATATCAAAATCGGTCACAAACACCAAGACATTCTCTTCAAAGAAGATAAAATGCTGCTTCATGAGGATTCGTACAAGTCAGAAAAACATGTTTTGAGTTTAAGCAAGATACTTTTGCCAGATGTTGTACTTACTTGTAATCCCAATTATTTTTTCCATAACCTCCCATTTACATTTCGCTAATTAAAAGTTGTGATCATTTCTGGTCCTTTTGTCCCTTATTATAGGACGTTTACCATGCGAGATGCGCTATGCACCATTACGCAGATGATTTTAAGATTTTGACAATTTCTCCTAAGCTAACCTGTATCTTTTACCGATTAAAAAAGAAGATCAATGCTCATCATTCATCATATTATAACTAATAAAAATAGCCTTGGTCCATTCTCGGTCGTTTTCTTAGGTTGTTCAAAATTTCTATAAATATTTTAAGAACGATTTCAAAACGTCAAACTTTGGTTAACATGTGATTTTCATTAAAACCAATAAATTGTGGCTAATCCCATATAAACATTATATTTAAATTAAGAGATTAGGCGCAAAATTTCGGTCCAATGCTTTTTAAATGCATTCATTTTTTCGAATCCTGAAAAAACTAATATATATTTTTGAAAAATGTATACGCAGAATAAAAGCTTACATTATTACTGAGGGCCGAAAGTCCCTTAGATTAATAAAAAGTTTCTTTTGAATGGGATATTTAAAATTAATAATCAATTCTCACCCCTGTAACTAAAATAAACAGTATAGAAGTTTTCAGGGACTTTCGGCCCTCAATAATAATGTAATCTTTCATTCTGCGTTTAAATTTTTCAAAAATACTTATTAGTTCTCAGGATTCGAAAAAATGATTGCATTTAAAAAGCGTTGGACCGAAAGTTTGCGCCTACGCTCATAAAAAAGAAGTTTAATAAAGTTTCATTGTAAAATATTTTGCTATTTAGTAGTGGGGATAAAATTTAAAGAAACACACAAAAAAAAACAGAAGTACTCAATGTTTCTCAAAGAAAACAAGAAATAGACTTTTTGCCAGAAGAAAGAATGAATTTTGAAAATTAAGATAATATTTTATGAATGATATGAAAGATAATATTTTCTTTTCAATTAAGAATTGGTTGTTTAATAAGTGTTTGAATAAATTTTTTAGTTATGAGGTTTGCTAGTCACCATTTTAATTATAATTTTGATAAGACTGCATAACTGAAAGATTATAATTGGTTAATTAAATATCTAGCTTAAATCTAGTAGTTGTCAAATAAATTGTCAATTTATTATTTCTTGAAGTCACGAAACAATTATCCATTTAATTTAATAATTTTAATATATTTGTTTGATAAAATTTATTATTAAGAAATTGTAATTTATATTTACCTAAATTTAGAAGGGTACATTACTTCCAGCCAAGCATTAGTTCATATCCTTCACGTATATCATCCAATACAAGAAGGGTTTTAAAATCATAATATGCGTAATGGAGCATCGCGCAGCTCGCATGGTAAAGGTAAAAATTTAAGGTGGGATCCCTAGATCCAAGTAGTAGGACACTTCCTTCAATTAAGTATCGACTTCTCATTCGCATCCAGACCGCTCACGTAGGACATTGCTTAAGGAATATTGTGGTTCGGTAACTTTGGCAACTTCAATACAACGATTTATATACGTAGCTCTAGAGATATTTACATGCAAAAGTGACAAGTACTAAACATTTTGAGCTTGTGTAAATTATGAACTATCTACTATAAGGTAAAGATAGTGCTGTGAAATATAGCAACGGAAGTGAGAGTCAGTGCTGTGCAGGGTAGTGACGTACAATAGAGAAGTTTGGTATTTCGCCTTCTTCCATTCTTTCTACATGTCCTATCTAACGCAGCCGTCCTTTTTAAATGAATGTTATAATATCCGGATGCTGGTATATTTTGTATAGTTAAAAGTTTATCTTCTTCGCCAAATTCCATTTTCTTTTGTGCCCTTATATGTGTCGCAAGATTTTTCTTTCGAACGTGGCTAACAACGTTTCCTCTCTTTTAGTGAGTGTCCAGATTTCTGAGCCGTATGTGAGTACTGGTCCTATTAAGGTTTTGTATATTTGGCCTTTTGTTTTTCTTGCGACGTTATCTGATCTTAGTTGCCTAATTAAGCCATGGAAATATTTATTGGCAATAAATATTCGCCTCTTCACTTCCTCCGCAACGTTATTATCAGCCGTGACTAGGGATCCCAAGTATATAAAGATTTTACCCGCTCAATGTTGTATTCTCCTATTGTTATATTTTGTGGCTGCCTTATTTATGCGTTTTTACTTACCTGTATATATTTTGTTTTGGTCTGGTTGATTTTAAGACCACTATTTTGTGCAGCTCGTTCTATTTGGTTTTATGCCTCCATCATTTCTCTTTTTGATCTTGCGATTATGTCAACATCATCTGCAAATGCTAGTATTTGCATGCTTTCATTAGTGATTGTTCCTCGTATATGACTGTTGTGTCCCTCAGTATTTTCTCGAGTACCATGTTGAACAAGATGCATGATAGAGCATCTCCCTGGCGTAGTCCCTTTTTCACATTTATTGTTTCCGTTAATTCATTTTGTATCCGGATTTTACATTCTACTTTAAGAGATTCTATTAGTTTTATTAGTTGTGTTGGTATATTAAATTCTTTCATTGAATTTTATTAAGAATTCTCGGTTTATATTGTTATATGCGCTTTCAAAGTCTATGAAGAGATGATGTGTGTCGATGTTATATTCACTTGTTTTTTCGAGGATCTGGTTTTGGCGTTTTGTCGCAGAACAAATATCTGGTCTATTGTTGACTTCTGTCTACAGAAGCCACTTTGGTATTTGCCAACTATTTTTTCAGCGTGTGGTCTAAGTCTTTCATACATGACGTTGGACATTATTTTGTATACTGTGATTCCACGGTAGTTTCCATATTCTAAGTGATTTCCTTTTTTATGTAATGGTAACATAATACCGCTATTCCACTCTGCCGGTAGCTTTTTATTCAACCATATCTTTGTTATCAATTCATGTATTGTTTTTTGTAGTGCGTCATCTATTTCCTCTAGTAACTGCGATGCTATTTGATCCGATCCCGGTGCTTTACTGTACTTTAATTTGTCTACTGCTGTTCTAATCTCGGCTTCTGTTGGTGGAGTCTTTTCTCTGTTGTCTGCATGGTCTAATGTCAGGGTTCGTCTCTCTCCGATCTCCTTCAAGCTTTTCCGTAAAATGTTCTATCCATCTACTTAGTATATTTTGCTGTTCTGTTGATATATTACCTTCCTTATCTCTACACATCGTTGTTCTCGGTTTGAAGTCTTTTCTTCTTTTGTTGTTTCTGATAAAATTTTCTTGTCTCTGTTGATTTACTTGAAGTTCTTTGTTCATATATTCTCTCTTTTTTCTTCGGTGAGTTTTCTTTTCTTCTTGGCGTAGTTGTTTATATTCTTGTTCTGCTTGTCGGGTTCTGTGCCCCTGTTCCATCAGTAAATATGTTCTGTTTTTTTCTGTCTGTTAAAATCTGACATTCTTCGTCAAACCAGTCATTCGTTCTTGTTCTTTATTCTCTACCTTCTATGTCTAGTACTTCTTTAGCTGCCTCTTTTATGATGTCTCTGCATTATTCCTACTCCTTATTTAGGTTTTTATGTGTTAGTCTGTTTTCTAGTTTGTTGTTTATCTTTTCTTTATACTCTTTATTTTTGTTAGTTTCTTTAAGTCCTTCTACTTTATATCGTTCATGTTTAGGGCCTCTTTCCTTTTTGATGTTTGAAATTCTAGCCCTTACCCTACTTCCGACCAGGTAGTGATCAGAATCCGCATTTGTCCCCCTTCTGGTGCGAACGTTTATTATATTCGATTGGTGTCTCGAGTCTACAATGACATGATCTTTCATATTTACTGTAAACCCATATGGGGATTTCCAGGTACCTTTGTGTATATCTTTGCGAGCGAAGTATGTGCTGGCAACAGACTGGGCCTATCTACTGTAGTCTGGAATTGCTGTCCTCTTCCAACTTTGGCGTTTAGGTCTTCATAGATTATTTTTATATCATTTTTTAGGCATAACTGATATGCGGACTTTAATTCATCATAAAACTCTTCTTTAATTTCATCTTTTTTTTCTTCTGTCAGGGCATGTGCATTAATAAGACTGTAGTTAAAGAAACGACCTTTAACTCTTAAAATGCACGTTCTTGGACTATTGGCTCTGAAATCTCTTATAGTATACTTTAGTTTCTTGTTTACTATGAATCCTGTGCCCAAGAGGTGATCTTTAGGATCGCAGCTGTAGGAAATCGTCTGGCTTCTTTTTTCCATTACATTGTTTCCAACTCACCTCATTTATGTTTATTTTGTATCTATCTAGTTCATTTAGGAGACTTTGGAGAGCTCCCAATCCATATAAGGTTCGAATATTCCATGTCGCAATCCTCAAATCTTCTTCCTTTTTCTCGCACAGTCGTCATCGTTTGATCAGTCCGGATTTTCTTCCTTAAACGTTCATAACTCATAGTTTTTCTATGGGAAAGTAGTTAACCTTCAGCCCAACCCCCTATTCGTCGGAGAAACAAGGCTCCCTTCTTCGTCAGCCCTGACCCTACCTTTCACTGGGGGTTGGTTACTCAATCTCCAGTGGGGTTGCTCAGGTTACCGGCGTGTATGAACTTGGAGGTGAAGGTAGGAATTGAGTAGGATAGGCTAAGTGATGCCAACAGGATACGGCATCATGTATTGCGCCTCATTACCCCCTTTACACAACTTTTTCATGGATAATATCCTTTAAATCATCAACAAAAACGAGGTTTTAATAATTATGATAAAAAATTGCTACAGTATAGAGTATAAATATATGTATATTTTCATATTACGGTATAATATTTTCTATATATAACTATAAAACATTCAACACGGCATTTTTTTGAATTCGATTGTTTACCAGAGGTTTGATAACTTTGTTTTGTTTTTAATAAAAAAGATAGTTATGTCTTTGTAAGTTAAGGAATATCTTCCGAACATCCTTTAGCATCTTCATTAATCTGTAAAAACATAATCTTGTAAATCAACGGTCCAACAACTCCTGCAAGAAGTGGTCCTGCCCAGTATACCTAAACAAAACAATAACCTATGTTAAATATTTAGCCTTTGCGTAACTTGTTTGCATAGAAATCGGCCCACTTTAAACTTTTGACTTAAACTGAAATTATTACTCGGATCAAAAAAACGGGATATACTGTTTGAAAGATAATTTTTTTCCTTACATGACGCATCAACCACGCAGGTTATTAGCATGTATGGATTGTGATACAAAGTTAGAACTTTTTTTTTTTTTAATGGCATTGACATTAGTCATTCAGCCAGTTGCAATAGATTCTCCAATCAGACAAATGCACAACTCTATCCCTAATCGAAAACTAACGGATAATTAATAGAAGAATATACGACAAGGAAACTTACAGGGCACTTGCTTCTCGTCTAGGGGCCCATCAAGACATTCTTAGTAGACAAACAAAACTGGATCACGGATAAGGTGTTATAACATTTAGGGTAAACAAAGGATACAAATCTAAATTTTCACACGATCATGAAAAATTTCATGCTCGAGTACCAATTCTATAGAACCATGCATGTGTCTGACAAGAAATCTATAATGATATTATATATATTTTGTGAGCCTGTCGCCAGTAGCGACTGAATATTGAATGGTGCATACATATTAAATTCGATTAATTTTTTGTAGAGAGAGTTTGAATGCTGTTGAAACTTAGGGCATTCAAAAAAGATGTGATCAAGATCACCCAGTTTTCCGCAATGTTTGCAATTATCATCTTAAATCACATTTTTTTATATAAATGACTTGGATAACACGCATGTCCAAAGCGTAGTCTATTTATGGTGGTTATATATTTACGTGGAGATGTAAAATTCTTAAACCAAGTAGTTTGTGGAATAACTGGTTGTAAAGTGGTGTATCTTCTTTGGTTTGTAAGGCAGTAAAGATTCCATTGATCTTTCCATGTCGCTAGCTGGTTTTTTTTTTAAATATCCTAATGTCATCTGATACACATAAAGAATATGGCAATAAAGTGCCTGATATTATACTAGTTTTAGCTAAGTAATCTACATATTCATTATCTTTGAGTCCAATATGTGCCTTAACCCAAATAAATTTTATATTAAAGCCAGAGTCTACTAAGTGCTTTAATTGATCTTTTATTAGAAAAATATAAGGATTACTAAATGTTTTGGACAAAAAAGTGTTTTTTTATGTTCTGTAGAACTGAAAGGCAGTCTGAAAGAATTAACGATTTTTTAATATAAGAGTTTTTAACATATTTCAAAGCTTCGAGTATAGCCAATGATTCCGCCGAGAAAATTGAAAACTCCTTGGAAAGTTTGTACTTAAATTCAGAACCTCCTGAGGGTAGAAAATAGGCACAGCCAGTCCCTTCTATTGATTTGGATGCGTCCGTGTATATAACTGTGGCATCACTATAACAGTTGAAAACAGATCTCAGAATATTGTTGCTCAATTTGTTGTTGTGACTATATGTGGGTATTATAACTTCAGCTTTATGGAAGAGAGCAAAGAAGTCTAAATTTTTTTCCACTTTGGCCAAATTTTTTGAAAAAATTGAATTGTTCTGTAAAGCAGTGCACAAAGGTGGAGACGGCTTCTTAATCCAATATTTATGAGTGAGATCTGATTCGTTAAGTTGACGTATACTGGAAAATAATTTGGGATATGTTGAGTGGGCTTTGAGCCATTTTTCGCTTAATAAATTTCTTCTAATCGAAAGAGGAGGTTCATAAGCTTCAACATGTAGTGGTTGTATAGGGGTAGATCTCATAGCACCTAAACAGACCCTTAAGACAGAATTTTGAAAAATGTCAATTTTTCTTAGAAGATTTCTAGATGCAGAACCGTAAAGAGTAAGTAGCACCATAATCTATAATGGATCGTATATAAGCTCTGTAAAACAATAAGGATGTTTCAACATCGCAACCCCACCACACTTTGGTTGTCATTCTAAGAAAATTACTACCTTTGTTGCATCTATCCAGCATATATTGTATGTGTTGTTTCCAAGTCAATTTTTTATCTAGTATAAGGCCCAGATATGTGATATGGTTTTTGAATGTAAAATATTGATTATCAAGAAGTATATTTTGATTTGGAGGAAGGTTGTGTCTTCTTGTGAAGACAGATACTGCTGATTTGTCAATTGATAAATTTAAGCCGTTCTCTAAGTACCATGGGAAAAGAGAACTACATACTCTACCTAGGTTTTGCATACCGTTTTCATATTTCTTACTTTCTGTATAGATACAAAAGTCATCTGCATATTGTATTATTTTAAATGGGATGTTGTTTATTTGCATATTATGTATGTCAGACGTGTACATATTAAATAAAATTGGCGATAATACCGAGCCTTGTGGTATGCCGTGATAGTTGTGTCTAGGTCCTATTAGCTTGTTATTATGGTCTCTGACTTAGATTACCCTGTCTGTATAGAAACTGATAATTGTGTTAACGAACGCAATTGGCAAATGAAAGAAATTTACCATTTTGAATTTCAATATTGACAAACAAACTGATTCATATGCTCCTTCAATATCCAAGAATAGGGCTGCTAAATAGTTATTCCTAGTTAAGTTGTTCTGTACATCAACAACATGTGTTGTTAAAGCGTCTTGAGTTCCAAAACCTCTTTTGTAGCCAAACTGGTTTACTGGTAATAAATTCTCTTTTTGTATCCACCAATCTAATCTAAATTTTATAAGCCTTTCTAGGGTTTTGAATACGCACGAGAGAAAGGATATTGGTCTATATGAACTCACAATATTTGGATCCTTTCCGGGTTTAAGGATAGGAACGACTAAAATATTTTTGAAGGACTCGATAACTATGTTATTTTGGATGATATCATTGAAGATATGTAAAAGATGGTTTTTTGCAACCGTTGGTAGGTTGATTAACATGAGGTATTTTACATGATCGATTCCAGGAGAAGTATTAATGTGGTTTTTAAGGGCGAAGTCTAGTTCAGTTTTAGTAAAAGGTTTTAATAGAAAGTGATTATTTGAATGATGACTTTGTGTAGGCTGTGTAGGCGAATGTTGAACCCATGGAGGAGATACTCTATTAAAGAAGTCTTCTAATAAAGTATCATTGAAGGGTTTTGTACTATTATGTGAAAATTAGAACTTAACAATAGAATATTAACCATAGCAATACATTATTAGAAATAAACCTAGATCTATACAAAGTAAAATATTATATTTTTGATTACAGCTTGCAGTCTTTGAGAAAGGCGAAAATATTTTTAGTATCACTGTCTTTTCCAAGAGCACTATTTAATGTAGATGGCATGTTATACATTTTGCGTTACACGTAATACTTAGGGCACTGCAATAAACAATGTTTGATTGTTAAGACATTTACTTTTACACATGTCACACATAGCTTTATCAGCATGTTTGTAGTAGGTGCAGTAGGTAGTCGTGTGTTAACCGAGTATGACAAATCCGGAGGCGAATGAAGGTTACTTATTCTCTTCTATTGTTAAATTTTGGAAATTGTTGATGATTAATATATGATCATACAGCTTGCTTAGGGAGTTCTTCCATGTATCATGCCATATTGAACTAATATTTTCTTTAAAGAATGCTTTCAGGTAGGTTTGAAGAGATTTCGTATTCTCTTCTGCGTTTGGGTTAGTAGGTGCATTTTTTGCTATTTTGTTACAACCTCGTTTCCTTCAATTCCATTATGTGATGGTACCCATATAAAATTAACTTAATGTTTATATTTTCTACATGTTCTACTTCCTTTTTAATGAGAAGAAGTAGTGGATGATTACAGTAGAGTTGGTTTAATGCCATTATTGAGCTGAGAGAATCTGTAATAATATTTCTCTTTTTATTTTTGTTACCTATCAGTAGTAGTGCTTCTTAGTACCGCATACAATTCAGCAGACAACGTTGTTGTATGTGAGGGTAATTTGTAAGCCTCTGTATAATCTGATGAGTAGACTGCTACCCCAGTTTCCTCTTTGTTTTTGGAGGCATCAGTGTAAACTTTGAAACACCTACGATATTTTTAAAAAATTCTTGATTAATTTGACTTGCTGGCGTTTCTGATTTGTTTAGGCCCAATAAGCTGGTGTCAGTAGAGGGAAGTCGAATTGTCCAACCAAGAAGGAGGGGTTTGAATTAAGGAGATATCGTATAATTAAGCCGTAGTCGAGTTTGGAACGTACTAGGGCCTTGTAGATATGTAGTAATGTAGAAGAGTCGACGCCCCATTTTTTGTTTGCAAGTGATCGTAACAAATTTATTCCAGGCTGACACGTCTTTTCAAGCTAATTTTTTGTCAAAGATCATACCAAGGAATCTAACTTCGTCTACATATTTAAGCTGTCCTCCACTTAAATATTAGTTCTTCGGTTGTATTTGTTGACTTTTCGTTAAACATACTGCTTTGGTTTTGAGGGTATTGAATTGAATACCACTTGTGAATGAACATTCTTCAATAAGATTTATGGTTTTTTTAACATGGTTATGGATGGTTGTTAGGTTCTTTCCTATACAAAGTATAACGAAATCATCGGCATATTGTTTAATTTTTGAGGTAATATAATTCATAACTACAAGAAATAGAGTAGTGCTAAGGTTCAAGACCTGTATTATACCATTTTCTTGATTTTTTTTGCAGAAATATACGCCGTCTACTTTGACTTGAAATTGTCTATTTTTTAATAAGTTTGATATGTATTTGAATATGTATATTATTTTACCTCTTATTTTCCATTCGCTGAGCGTTTTTAAAGTTTAATATTTCTATACTGAATCGTAGGCTTTACTAATGTGAAAAATATTCCAATACAAAATCCACAAGGAATCTACATTTCTGTTGTTGGCTGTATTCCATATATTAAAAAAATTTATCAAGAATCCTTTATAAAAGGTATATATTTAAAAACCCAATCGGGCTATGTTACACAAAACGTTTTCGGAATCCATATTCCATCATCAGTGTCTAGGTGTACGCTACAGTAGAGGATTATTACTGTTGAATGAGTTTTCCAGAAAGAAAATTTTCAACCGGTAAGGAGAATAAATTTGTATTTTGTTGATTATTCATTGTAAAAACAGAGGAGGCGGTTAATTTAGACTGATCGGGTGCGACTTTCTGTGATTTTATGCTTTTTAGGCACGTTTGCTTCGGGAGAAGGCATTTTTATGTCTTTGATGGATAAGTTAGTAGATGTATTTGTTTTTAGGGAGGTAGAATCGCTAAAGTCAGAACGAGTTCGTTTCTGACCCGTGGTAGGAGGAAGAAATTCATTGCTTGCGGTAATAGAAGTGATGGATACATCGACAGATTTTATGTGTTGACTGGGAACCGTATTTTGGGTTGTGTTTGGTGGAGCTATATTGTTTGATATTGGGGTAGCAGGGATGGGTTTAGCTGGGGACGTCTGTTCATTTGGGAGAGGATTGTTAGGGTGATTTTGACAGTTATTTGCTGCATGTCCATGTTCTTTTTTGCATAGAAAACATGCTATTTTGTCAGTAGAGAAAAATATTCTGTACGAATTATGGTCGAATGAAATTATTAATGAAGTTTGAACTTCGAGGCTATCTGTGGTTGGAATAACGTATACCTGTCTTCTGAAGCTCATAATATGCATAAATTCATTACCGATTCCAGCTTTAATATCTGATACTGTTGAAGAAAGTTGAATACCTGGATCTTAAATGTGTTTTTCTGTAATTTCATGAGGTATTGATGGATAGACGTTGGAGATTATTAGTCTTTTCGCTGTGGTTACGTCTTCTTAAGGGTAGTTCTACAGAGTTCATTGTAGTCAAAGGATATTCTGGTAAAATATGTTCGACAAGTTCAGGATTTGTTAAGTAGATGCATATTGAATTATTGGAAATTCTTGAGGCGAAATATATGTTTTTGGAGCTATTAATGTTACCTATGGCTTTAACGTAGTCGATTAGTAATAAGTTTGGTTCAGCATGGGCTTGATCTTTTTTGGGATATTTCGGTTTAGATTTTGACATAGTAGCAGTTAAATACGAATTTAAATTATACCTGATGATGTTTTTTCCAGACATGGTGTTGCTAACTGTGGGAGAACATTGATTTAAGTTGTTACTCATGTAGTCAAAAGTAACTATTTTTGGTTTCCTTGTATTAGAGTTTCGACTGATAGGCAGCAATTGTAACGTATATCTGTATTACTGGTTGCCTGGCTAAAACTTCGCCTATTAAATATGGCAAAAAGTGTAAACACACCTGAATGTTTTGGTTAGAAAAGTATTAATAAACAATTTCTTACTAAATAATATTAGACCTCTTGATGCTAAAAACTCTACACAATAATTACTAATCATTTTTGATGGTTAAATACTTTTAAAAACTGGCATTTACTGTGATAAACAGCCAATTTCTACACTGATTCACAGAGCGGTATGTACTCGTTCCACTTTAAAGCGTATATTATCTTTTAAATAGTATATATCTTTTTATTATCCGAGTGACTAGTTTTAGAAATAAATATAATTTAATTCAAAAGTTTAAAGTTGGCCTGATTTCTATAGACGCAAGTTTAAGTATATAATGCCTCTAACTTATTATACTAAGTACTATTTGTTAAGAGATAGCGCTTACTGATTTGTATTTTGTTTTCGAACATCATTTTCTTTTATTTTCATAGGTGCCATTAATATTTAATTTTATTCTTCGAAATTTTTAAATTCAAACATTCAAATTTATTAACATGATATATTTAGCAACTATGTTTAGTTTTAGGTGTTTTACTACAGCTACTTTTCAGGGGTATCTGCCATTATTTCCTTGTTCGTGTGAGATTTTGTACGAGTTTCATAATATGCGTCTATATTCGTTCGAAATATCCCAGTAAGCACAAGTACGTACATAAGACAAACTAAGTACCCTAATAACACACGACGTCCTATGGACGTCCAAAATACGTCCATTTTTGGTCCGGACGTCCGTGGACGTTAAACGGACGTCCTATGGACGTACGGCGTGGGGCGTACTTCGGGTGGACTAAATATGGACGTTCTCTGGACGTCCGTAAAACGGACGTCCTCTGGACGTCCGTTTACGGACGAAATACGGACGTTATCTGTATGTCTAATATTTGTGATATATACCACTTATTAGATCAAATATTTCAATAAAACTTATTTACGTTGGTAAAATAATTAAAATCGAAGAGGTAAAATCATGATTTATTACAAATTGTTTACTTAGTTTAATATACAAAACATGTTTTTGTTTATTATTCTATAGTTACCAAGATGATATAAAAGTTTGCTCATTCTAATAAGTAAAAATGTGATTTTTATCAATAAGATACGAATCTATAGATGACATCTTTTCGAAGATGACATAAAATGATGAAATTAATATCAATTGTCATTGTCATATCACACCTATTTAAACAAATGGAATGAATTAAGAGGTCCTATTTGCTGCTTGATTTGGTGATAATAGATACATATTATTTACTAAAGACTTTTGTATACGATTCGTTATTTACTTTCTACTTTGTTTTTTTTTTATTAACCGCATCAACTACTTAGAGTTATTAGCGGGAGTAAGTTAAGCTTAATTTCACAATATAGTGTTATTAGTAAGTAAAGTAAAACCTGTTTATATATTATATAAATTAAAGTTATTTACAATTTGTTTAAAATATTAATATCTTTTAGATAATTAAACAGGTTATTCTGATTACAATTATCTCCTAAAACATCTTTGATGTTTCCAGTATTGAATGTTTATTTATTTCGTTAATAAACTTGGGACAATCTACCAAAATATGTGGTATGGATATATTAGAGTTACAAAGATCACATATAGGGCGATTTGATTTGGCGATAATATAACCATGAGTTAGTCTGCTGTGTCCTATACGTAGTCGAGTCATTTTAACGAATACCCGGCAGTCAACGTTTAATTCACACCATGAATGTTGTAGGCTTAATAGTGTTTAGAAATGATTTTGATTGTTGCCATTTATTTCCCCATTCACTTAGCACTTTCTTTTTTACGAGTGATTTAAAATCCGATACAGACACTGTATTCACTGTTATTGATGATGCACTTTTTATTGCTTCACGAGCGTAATGATCCGCTTTTTCATTGCCTTCCAAACCAGTGTGTGATGGAAGCCAGAAAAAACGAATTTGCTGTTTTGCCTGGTTTATAAGGTGTAATTGATGTTGTATTAGGTGAACGATAGGGTTACTGGTATAGAGCTGTTGGATTGAATGTAATGCACTAAGAGGGTCAGTAATTATCAGGGTTTTTGAGATATTGTGGTTGTTTATGTGAATTAATGCTTGTAGAATCGAGTACAGTTCTCCAGAGAGAATACTGCTAGTAGGTGATAGTTTGAATTGCAATGTGCTATTTGGAGTGACAATTGCTGATCCTACACCATCAGTGGATTTGGATGCATCTGTATAGATGTGATAATAATCAGAAAAACAGGAGAGTTTGTTAAGTGATTCTTGGTTTATTAATTTGTGAGGAGTTTTAAATTTGTTGTATTTGGTAAGAGTTAGATCGCATTGTAAAGGGGGTATTGTCCATGGTGGAAATGCAGCCGTAGTCGGCTTACTAAAGAAGTTTGGAAATTGAATGTTATAAGAGGATAAAAACCTTCGAATTCTCTCGTAGAATGGAGGATCTGTTCGAGTTTTTTTAATATAAATATCTTTAAAAACGGTCTCCAATTGTGTTATGAAGAGCGGGGTGTGACTTTATTGATTGAATATTTGAAGCATAAGCTAACGATAGATATGTTCTCCTGAATTTCAAAGGTGGTTCGCCAGTAAAACATTGTAGACTTTCAATTGGGCTGGTACAAAAAGCTCCTGTGGCTATTCTTAATCCTGTATTCTGTATAATTTCGAGCTGAGCAAGTAATGTTTTCTTGGCAAAAGCGTAAACTATTGATCCGTAATCAATCTTTGATCGTATAAATGATTTGTAAATGTTAATAAGGCTTTTAAAATCTGAACCCCAATTGTTATTACACAGAGTTCGCAATAAATTCACACCAGTTTGGCAAGTTTTCTTGACGTACATAATGTGCATTTTCCAAGAGAGTTTGTTATCAAAAAACATACCTAAAAATTTTATATGATCAACATATTCTAAGCTGTTTTCCATATATGTGCAGATTTGGCTTTGTAGAATGTCGATTTTTTGAGAACAATATACATTTTGTTTTGGTAGTAGAAAATTGTACTCCCACAGCTTTTGACCAATTCTCAAGATGATTTAATGTACATTGTAGATTTTTTTGTATCGAGCGAATATTTTTCCTTTTGCATATAACACCAAATCATCAGCATATAATCTAGCTTTAACAAGATTTTGGTAAATTATCTAATATTTTAGTTTATTGAAATCAAAAAAAGTGTTGAACTTATAACAGATCCTTGTGGAGTTCCATTTTCTTGATTTTTCATACTTGATGTAACACCATTTACACGTACGTTAAATTTCCGATTGTTTAGGAAATTACGAATAAAACAGAGCATGTGACCTTTGACTCCCCAGTGACTTAATGTGTTTAAAATATCATACCTCCAAGCCATATCGAAAGCTTTATTTATATCAACAAATACTGCAAGACATTCCTGTTTGACAGCAAAACTTTCGTGTATTTCTGACTCTAAATCTATTAAATTATCCAGAGTTGACCTGTTTCTTCTAAATCCACTTTGTTCGTTAATTATTAAGTTATTTTCCTCTAGAAACCACAATAACCTTTTATTTACCATTTTTTCTAATACTTTGCATATTGTGTTAGTAAGGGAAATTGGTCTATATGACGTAGGATCAGTTCGTGTTTTGTTTGCTTTCAATAAAGGTATTACTATTGCCTCCGCCCATTTCGATGGAAATTCATGACTATGCCAAATTTTGTTGTAAAGGTCAAGAAGGAATAGTTTTGCATTGTCAGGTAGATTTTGAAGAAAACTTATTGGAATGTCATCTGGTCCTGGTGCCGACTTTTTGGTGGTACTTAGGGAATGATTTAGTTCTTCTATTGTAAATGGTTTGTTGAGGGGGTTATCTTCCATGCCAATAAAATCAATTAGTTGTTGTTCTGTAGGTATCTTAATGTTTAAAAAGTCTTTGGAATAGTTGTTGTTACTAGTGTTAATTTCGAATTGCTTAGCAAATAACTCTGCTATTTCAACGTCAGATGATAATATTTTCTTGTTTCCATACAAGAACGGAATTTTTTTATAACTGTTGCATCCAGATATTTTTCTAACCTTTTCCCATACAGTACCTATAGGCATAGAATTATTAATACTAGACAGAAATTCTTGCCAAGATTTTTTTCTACTTGTTTTTGTAACATATCTAGCTTGGGCCCGTAATTTTCTTATATTCGATGATGTTTTCTACAGTTTTGCAACGCTTCATTTTGTTAAAAGAATTTTTATATTGTTTAATAACTTGACTACAATCTGTATTTCACCTTGGAAGGGAAGTTCTTTTCAAAATTTTTGTTTTTCCTACATAAATGTTAGCAGCGGTATATAATAGTGATATAAATGAACTTAATATTTCATCGATAGATTGATCTTTTGTAGTTTCTTCTAATGTTTGGTAATTGCATTGGATATAGGTTTTAAATGAAAACCAATCTGCTTTTTTCAGGTTCCATTTTGGAATCGAGGATTTATTGATTTTGTTGTCATTAATTGTCATAGAAATTTTAATGGGATAATGATCGCTACCATACAAAAATGGTATTACATCCCATGAAAGCTTTGGTGATAATGTAGGATCGCAAATTGATAAATCAATGGCTGATGAGGAACCCATGTGTATATTATATCAGGTTGGTTGACCGTCGTTTAACAGGTTTAAGTTTTTAGAAATTATCAAGTTTTCCAAGATTTTTCCTTTGGAATTTGTTCCTAGAGATCCCCACATTGGATTATGGCTATTGAAATCACCTATAATTATTCTCGGAGTTGGAATTTGATCCAATAAATCTGTAAGATCTGTTTCTGTTATTGATTGGTTTGGAGAAATATATATATTGCAAATACATATTTTTTGGGGAAATAGAACCGTTGCTGCTACTACTTCTAGATCACTCTTAATTTCCACAATTTTTGATTCGTAATTTTGGTTTATATACATAGCGACTCCTCCACTAGCTATAGTTGCATCGCTTCGATTTTTATAGTAACATGTATAATTCTTCATATGGTAAGTATGCTGTCCTTTAAAATTAGTCTCTTGTATACATATAATGGATGGTAAGATTTCTGAACATAAGTGTTTAAACATTTCGTAGTGAGTATAAAACCCGTTTATATTCCACTGTAGTATACAATCCATTTTTATTATTGTTATATATTTTATTCTTGTGAGGACTCTATAGAGCTATCAGAGTCCTCTAGAATCAGTTTTATGGCAGTTGGATTCATGTCAAGTTGTTTCATTATCTTTTTTCGTATTCTGGTACTTCGGTTTTTTATGACTCGATCCTTATAGTACGGGTGCATTTTTGACAATGTTTTTAAGAAGTCGTGAATATCTTCGGTGTATGTTTTCACTAGACTGAGAAGGTCTTTGTGCTCATATGAGTTTTCAAAAAAGTCTACGATCTGATCAAAGCTTAATTTCAGAGTTTCTTCTTTAAATACAGTTTTTGCTGGCTCTAATAACTGTTCTACTTTATTATAAGTTTTTGGTCTTTTGAAGGGTTTTGCCTTTGAAGCGATGAAAGGCTCTGCGAATACTTCAGTGGCGGGGGTGTATTTGCATCGGAAAAGTTTCGTTTAGCACTTGTGATATCGGTTTCCATTGGTTTTTGGAAAGTTTTCTCCTGGTTTTTTTTATTTGCGTCATTTTTGTTTAGATTTTCAGGTAGTTTTGTCGTTTCTTTTGATAAAATAGTCGTTGCAGAAGGTGTTTCAGGAGTTGTAGTGATATTCTGAGGTAAGGTCGTATTGGGAGGATTTGGGCAGTTATTAGCGAAATGGCCCTTTAGATTACAAGAAGTGCATTCTTGACTTTCATGTGACATAAAGATACGATAACTTGTGTTATCGTGTGTCACAACTACAGAATCAGGAACGATGGTGCAGGGTGGAGATATATACACTTGACGAAGAAAACTTAAGATATGTTTGTATGCTGGATTAGAGGAACCTATTCGTAAGAAACTCAGAGATGATGTTAGTGTATAGCCAAGTTGTTTTAATTCATGTTCGACGATTTCGTGTGGAATAGAGGGGCAGACATTTAATAATAGTAATCGTTGACTGGGTATTATTAATGGACGGGTTTGAACTTCTTCTCCATTTACTGCGATTATTCCTCGATGTTGTTTCATGAATTCATCTACGATAGTTTTGCTTGATAAGTACATACATATTCGGTTGTTGGATATTCTTGAACAGAATAAGATGTTCTTCGGATTAACATTATTTCCAATGGCTAAGAGATATTCTCCTAGTTTAACACCATTTAAGGAATTAAAAACAATAGCTTGTTCTTTTGATGGAAAAGCGGTGAGTTGTTGTTGAGTGACGGCAGTTGAATAGGTGTAAGGTTTATTAATCTTATCGTTGTTGGTTGAAGTCATCATTTATAATATTGTTGATTCAGAAAATGTTTCATTTAAAAATTTTTAAAGCCGGACCTGCTTTTTCTACAGGTTCGACTAATTAGGTAGTTTTGCTAATCTATTAAAGGTTAAACTTACCTTGTTTACGATTATTTTATTTATCAAATTATAGAATAAAATTATATACAAGAGTTTTTTATTCTTACTTTTTCGTGATGTGATTTATCACTTTTCACTAACACTTTTTACCAACTTTGATTCAATAAATTTTCTCTACTTTGTTTGTTTTAACGATTCTTATTTTTAAAAAAGGTAAGTGCATTTCTTTCTAAAATTAAGCATGTTTAAACGAAAACGATTTGTTTCTAAGCGCCATCAACAGAGAATAGTTAAGAAAAATGTAGAGAATATTGTTGAAAATATTAATAACTCGGATATTCAATTCTCTACAAATCTTTCTTCAGAATCTATAGCCTATTATTGTGATGTGAGTTGCAGTTCAATTAGTTCAGATTATACTTCCGATTTAAACTTATCAACATCATATCAATTACCTAAAACAATCAGAATGGACTACATGGACGACCATTCTGATTTAGATTCTTTAGAAAGTTATTCTTTAAGTGAAACTGATGAACGAGGGTCTAAACGTAGTTGTAACGAGAATTCTGGGGAAATTTCTCGAGAAGTTTTTAATTTTTCTAATAAATTATGCAACTGGGCATTGTCCTTTAAAATACCACAAAATGCATTAAGTGATTTATTAAAAATTCTTTAAGAAGTTCCTGATCTTTCTCATTTGCCATCAGATGCTAGAACCCTTCTTGCTTCACCCAGAGATCTCAAATTTAAAGATGTTTCTCCTGGAAAATACTTCCACTTCGGTCTTAAAAATACTCTGATCCATATGATTCAAATTTCAGAAGTTTTTTATCTTCGCAAAAAAACAATGTTATAGAAATTTGTGTAAATTTTGATGGAATTCCACTGACAAAGAGTTCTGGTAGCCAGTTTTATCCTATTTTGTGTAATTTGTTCATAGATCCAAAAATTGTAGGTGTAATAGGCATTTACCATGGTTATCAGAAACCAAAAGATGCAAATGATCTTTTAATTGATTTTGTAACTGAGGCTGTTGAAATTATAAATATTGGGTTAAGTTTTAATAATATCATATACTCAGTTGTTATTAAAGCAATTATTTGTGATGTTCCTGCAAAAACTTTTATTACATTTACTACAGGTCATATGAGTTATAATAGTTGTGATAAGTGCCATGTTAAAGGTAAATAACGAGACAATAGAATTTGTTTTTTATATACTGAAAACTTAATTGATAGGTCTGACAACGAATTTAGAAGCAAAAGTGATCCAAGACATCATAATGGCACATCTTTGTTAGAAAAGGTACCTAATTTTGACATGATACAGTGTTTTGTGTTAGATTATATGCATTTAATTTGTTTAGGAACAATGCGTAAGTTATTGTATTTATGGTGTTTTGATTCACAGTCTGGAAATAAATTGTCAGCAAAAGATGTATCAAAAATATCAGAACACTTACTTCTGCAAAAGTCATATATTCCGTCTGAATTTACTAGAAAACCAAGATCTCTTACTGAAGTTAAAAGGTGGAAAGCCACAGAGTTTAGACAATTTCTATTTTACACTGGACCTATTGTACTAAAATCAGTTTTATCTTCTAGTTTATACAAAAATTTTTTAGCCCTTTCTATTGCATGCATGCTCTTAACAAATCCAAAATATGCTAAACATACAGACTTGGCCCAAACTCTAATGAAATATTTTGTTCATTCTTTTATAGTCCTATACGGAGAGAAGCATGTATCTCATAACATTCATAATTTGCTACATATTTCTAAAGATGTCAATTATATGGGAGTTTTAGACAAATTTAGTACTTTTCCATTTGAGAACATCCTTCAAAAGCTCAAAAATCTAGTGAGAAAAGGAGATAATCCTTTGGCTCAGGTTGTAAAAAGAATTATAGTAATTAATTATCATAAGCGGGTTAATAAAGTAAATATTGAAATTGAAAAAAAATTTACAACAAAACGACAACATGATAAAGGACCATTAGTTCAGAATGCTACCTTTCCTCAGTTTGAGTCACTTATTTTTAATGAATTTACCCTAAAAATCATTGAACCAGATAATTGTTGTGCTTTAAAAGATGGTATTTTAGTCACTATTCAAAATTTTGCCAGTTTGAATGGAGATATTGTTATTATTGGCTATAAGTATCAGATTAAAGAAGATTTTTTTTGTAAACCCTGCAGGTCTTCTGATTTAAACATATATTTTGTTAAAAGCTCAGGTCCCCTTCAAGTATTTCAAGTAGAAAATATTGCCTATAAATGTATTAAGTTAAGTTATAAAGATAGCTTTGTTATAATGCCTATGTTATATACAGATATTCTTTAGTGACAAAATAAAATATTTTATTAAAAAAAATTTATTATAATTTTGTTTAATTATATATTGGAATTTTCCATATAGTTTTAATTTTAATATTATGGGATGTGTCTGTATGTTTAACGCTAGTTTAGGTTGTATGTTATCTTGTCTCAAAAGAACATTTACCATTTAATGTTTTCACATGTGTAGGTATTCAATTTCAAAATATTTATTTATTTAAAGTCCCCAAACGTCAACACATAATAAGGCTTCTTTTCTTACTCCCTTAGAGTCATTATGGGTGAGTCCTTCGATATTTGGCAATTAGTTTGATTCTAAATTAGACTTATTATAACCCCTTTTATATTTCATTTAAACTTATGGTTAATCTAAGGTTATGTTTTAAACATAAAATTTGCTGCTTTTAATTATTTTAGTGTTATCATGAAAACCTGGACAGTAGTTAGATTTTTAAAAGATGGCTCAGTAGAGGCTGTGCCAACAAATTGGCTAAGCGGCAATACCTGTTCTTGGCCACATTATGAGGCCAATAAATTAGGAAAGGCCCTAAAAAATGGTGTCCCACCTTTACCTACGTGGGAAAAACATGAAATAAGTTCATTTAGAAATGCGACATATGGTAAGAAATGTAAATGGACCTTCTAGTTGATCTATATAAATAAACAAATAATTTTTTTCCATAGATGATTACAGTATTGCAAGGAGGAAGTGCCAGAAGGCGGAGGAAACATCGGACCTAAACTCATCAGATAATAGGCCTGGCAGACGCCGTCCTCCTACAAAGTTTGCCACCACTAGTAGCAGCAGCAGTGAGTCAGAGAGTGCTAAGGGGCATAAAAATACCCAAAGCAATCTTCCAAAAATGCCTGAATTTGCATTAAGTAAAGCATCAGGTAATTCACCACAAGTTTTTAGATTTGTTTTTAACCTATATAATTTATATTTTAGGAATTATTTCCCATTAAATTCACTCTGTTTTTTAGGTGATTCAGATTCTTTGCAGGAAGAGGTTGGTGCGAAAGAATCCATGGAAGATGTAGACACAGGTACAAAGAAAATATAAAATAATAGCATCAGAGTGAAACTTCTATAATTAATTTTAGTTCAGTATCTTTTATACAAAATTTGCTACAATGCCACTTATGCAAATAGGGGTAAATAGAAATTTGTTTCTATTAGGCCTTATTTAATTATGCTTCTTATGAATTACATAGAAGTTCCACTGTATTTTTTTTATATCACAGCTATAAGTAAATATTTAATTTTAACCTATTTTATATTTTGGTTGACAGCAGTGGAAAAAATGGAGCTGCATGTAAATGTGAAAAACAACAACAAAAAAATGAGGGTATGAAAAATTTTTTTAATCTCACATAAATTTTCTCTTTTTTAGAATATCTAAAACACATCCTGAGAAAATTAAATATGTTAGAATTAATTGTTACTGACTTACGGGCTGAAGTCAGTAATCTTTCGAAGATATCTACATCATCACCCCGAGAACTCCAAGAACAGCCAACTCTTTTGAATATATGGGAAAATTTCTCCCTGCCTTTGGATTCGGAAGAAGAGTTTGCAAATTTTGAGGATTTTTGAAATCCTCAGAAAAAAAATTTTAATCGGTAAGTTCTATACTGTTACTAATACCAAATTCAGTGTATTCATATTTTGGTAATCAGTGATAATAATAAGATGCTAAGATTCTACTAACCGAGTAGTCTCTGAAAGTAGGTTGAAGGCCAAATTTAGGACCCAAAGATAACAACTATTGTATATCAGGAGGAACATCTATGTTAGATAAACTCTCCAGAATTTAAGAAAATTCCTTTTAATCCTAAATGGATAAAAAATTTATCTAACATAGATGTTCCTCCTGATATACTTAAGTTGTTATCTTTGGGTCCTAAATTTGGCCTTCAACCTACTTTCAAAGACTACTCGGTTAGTAGAATCTTAGCAGATGTTGAGAATATTTTGTCACATGCTGACAACTCCGACCTTTTATCCCTTAGGTCTTCTTCTAACAACATCTTGCTGAATTTCACCAAACGCCCTAGGCAACCCTTACCGGAGTTAGATAAGATTTACAGGGAGACGGTATCGTTTTTAAAAACCCACCCTAATCTTCTCGTTCTTACGAGTGACAAAGGTAATGCTACTGTCCTAATGGATAGAGATCAATATGTCAGCTTGAGCAAATCACTGTTAGATGATGATAGATACTATCAACCACTTTCCAATAATCCTTGTTCGAAATTCACTAATAGAATTAACAAATTTATAACACACTTAAAAAATATCAAGATCATAGATCAACCGTTAGCTAAATATTTACATAATTATGATGGATATGCTCCGCGATTCTACTGTTTGCCCAAAATACATAAGCCTACACTTAGTATGAGACCTATTGTATCATCAATTAACTCACCTAATATTAATATTTCTAAATTTCTAACGGATATCTTATCTAAATCATATAATTACAGCAATGATTATAATATTGTTGACTCTTTTCATTTTAGTGAATTTATAAATAATTTTAAACTACCACAAGGTTACATTTTAGTAAGCTTTGATGTGGTCTCTCTTTTCACTAACTTACCTTTGTCCAGTGTTATCACCTCCTTGAAAAATCATTGGAACTCTATTAAACCTAATTGCCCTATTTCTTGGGATATTTTTGCAGAACTTTTGCAACTAGTCTTTGACACTAACTTCTTAGTTTTTGAGGACAAATTTTACCTCCAAATATTTGGCACACCTATGGGTTCCTCAATCTCACCCATCCTAGTTAACTATGTACTAGATGATTTGGTCTCTGACCGTTTAGGTCGCTTAGAATTTCCAATCCCTTTTATTAAGCGGTATGTGGATGATTTATTATTAGCCCTACCACCTGACAAGGTTCAGGGTACCTTATCCTTCTTCAATGAATTTGATCCTCACTTACAGTTCACTGTTGAACTTGAGGACACTGTCACAAATAGTATCCCCTTTTTAGACATGCGTGTCATCAGAATGGGAGATAACACCCTGACCACAAGTTGGTATAGAAAACCAATGGCCTCCAATAGGTTCCTTAATTACCATTCCTGTCATCCTATGAAATATAAATTGAACCTTATTAAAGCACTTAGTTGCAGATTACATAAATTGACACATCCGATTAATCGAAGGAAATCCCTTAAGTTATTGAGAAATATTCTAATTGAAAATTCATATCCTTCCTCCATCATAAATAAATACCTATACTCTCAAAGTTATGGATCCTCTTTTGATGATATACCCAATGGTGACCAACTTAGAACCATTTCGAATAATTCAGTCAATAGCATTGTTCTGCCTAATACTGATCTTGAGAATCCTACCACCCATTATTCATCTCTGCCTTATTTTCCTCAAGTTACAGAGAAGCTTATTAAACTATATAAACATAATAACATACCAGTTAAAATTGCAGATAAGAATGCTAAGACTGTTAGAAATTTGTTTTCTAAAACTAAAACACCCTTGTCCACTTTGGAACAAGTTAACACTATATACTATTTACCCTGTGCTGAGTGTGACGCTTGCTATATTGGTCAAACTGGAAGATCACTAAAAGGACGTCTTACTTCCCATCGAAGTGACATTAATCTTTCTAAGCACACATGTGCGTTAGCGCAACACGCAATTAACACCAAACATAAGGTGAATTTCAATGAAGTTAAAGTTCTTGGCACTGAGCGCAATCTTAGTAAAAGACAGTTCTTAGAAATGTGTTCCATTCTTAAACATCCTAATGCTTTAAATAAGAGAACAGACATAAGTAACTTGAGTCAAATATATCATGCTTTAATATTGCAGAATTAGGCTTTACAATCAGTTCATTATGTATGTGTCTCTAGAGTCGTATAATTCAACACATTTTCTTTATTAAATAAATTTAACTTACTATAATGAATACTTAATAAAAAATATATTATTACATAAATACTAATCAACTTAAACTTACTTATGCAACTCACATTGCATATTTGGTCGTTTTTCATATATTGATTAATTTGACCCTCTGGTTTTTTACTTTAATATAAATAAATACAATTCAACCTTTGAATATTTTACAAATTAAAGTTCCAAGCGTGGGACCTTGGACTTTTTGGAAATTAGGTGCTTATCGTCAAACACCTGTAGATGTATAACCAACTACACTGTTGACGTTTACCACTCATTTAAATATGGAGTTTAATGAATTTGACCTACTTGTTTGTTCTAGACTAGTTGATGCAGGGGATTAGCGTTATCGCTAATTTCTTTCATTGTTTGGTCTCTTACGGGAGGGTTATCATTTAAACTCATGTTAACTTTTTCAAATTTACCGCCATTAAATTAGTGGGTTGGTATTATTAACCTTGCTGTTCTGTCGATTAATTTTCGACCTCAAGGCTGGCTGTCTGTTTCATGTCATTGACTCGGTACCTTTTAATTTAACGCCATTTCAACTGCAACAGGTGCCAAGCAAACAGTGGTAACTTAACTTTATATCTTTTTTATACATATTTTTTTATATCTTAATGTAGTTAACTTTAATAATGCTACCAAAAGTTAAGATGAAGTTAAATTAAAATCTTTTTGCTTAGTTGGAAGTGAATCAATGATTTTCTTAGTTCTGCTTCACTAGTTAATATTATATTAAATATTATATGCTTATTACACCACGTGTTCTGTTGCTTTGCTAATTTTTACTAAGTCTCTTAATGTTGTTGGTTATTTAATTGTTTATACAATATCACCATACGATGTCCATTTATTTGAGTTTTTGTACTGACTTTTTAACACCATTGACAACTACATATCTTTTTTAAGGTAACTATTTAACATCTTCTTCATGAATGTGTGGTACTCTAATGTAAAAAAATTTTTAGATGAACTGATGATGCTATCAGAATTCGATAGCGAAACGTCTTCAAAATAGATGAAGTAGTATCAACTTTGTCTTTTATTTCTCCACCTAGTTGACCGATTGAACCCACCACTCATCTGAGTGATCCTTATTTATATATATATATATATATATATATATATATATATATATATATTCACATATACACAAAAAATATACACAAATATGTGGTAACATATTGGAGTAGGGTGAAAGATTGAAATAACTTTTTTTTATTAGATAGTTTAACTAAAATAATTAAGAAAGAAGAATCAAGTTTAAGGGGTAGTTAGGTATCCATTACATTATGATTTATATTTTAGGTTAATGAGCTTTCCAAAATTGGTGGGGAGACAGTTGATGAGTTTGTTAAAAGATGCCTTAAGAAGCTCATCAGCCACCAAATTCAGGGCAAATATATTTGGCTGGGAAAAAGACAAAAAAAGGCTTTTGCAGAAACAAATATAGCCATGCTTATAAAAGGTTTGTAACTTGTAAATATAAAATAATTTAACCCTTTCAATCCTGATTTGTTTATTTTAAAATTTGATATATTTGTCTGTAGTTTGTTGTTCTAGAGCATTTAAAAGAACTAAGAATGTATTTAAAAAAATTTATTTTTAATTTTTTTTTGGTAAAAAATGCATGGGATTATATATCCCAACAGTATTTTTGTATGGGATATATAATCCCAACAGTATACATGAACAATAAATGTTTATACATGATATGGGGTAAAACAATCGTTACATAACGGAACATCACACATTTTACAAATAAATTTGGTACGTTTATCTTTCTTATGTTGTGTACACCTTATACACCTCAAGCGATTGGATTTTCCTAATATAGGTAAATGGTTGCCAACATTACTCATCACTGTGGATGACATGCTTCGACGGCCAACATGTTTGGTTTTTTTTCTTCTTTTTTAGTCCTTGTCGGCCAGTACTGATAAGAATCTCAGCTAAGTCAACCAGATAATTTAGAAAGGGTATTTTCTTATTTCTGGTATGTAATTCAGTATATAGAATATATGAATTGTATACTGCCATCATTAGAACTTTGTAGTAAACCTTCTTCCACCATTTTTGGGATTTTCTATTAAGATCGTACACAGATGTCATTTGATCGCATCTATCTACACCTCCCATGTAACGGTTATAGAATTCAATCGATACAGGACAACAAATGTTGGCTTTTGTACCATCTTTCAGTTTTCTACACACAGTTGTTTCTTCTGGCTTATGGCAGTTAGTTAGTACAATAAAATCTTTTGTGTCCTGCCATCGTATAGCTAATGTTCCAGTTTCATTACCTTTTACTTGCGATTCTCCTCGATTTAGCTTGCCATGAAATTTCGGTAAATTTTTTCGGGTACTCATGCATGTACCTACAGCAGGAAACATAATGGTATCCATAAGATGAACTGTTGTAAAAAATCTGTCGAAGCAAATTACAACATTTTCATTAGAAATTGTTGAAGATAACTGATTTATGACACGTTCTCCCAAAGTACCTGCCATCTTATTATCATTTTTGCCTGCATACACATTTATATCGTAAACATAGCCAGTTTCCGAATCGCATCTTGTCCATAACTTTATGCCACGTTTTATGGGTTTGAGGGGCATATACTGTTTCAATGTAGATCGCTCTTTGAATTTTGCCATAGACTCATCAATTGCTTGATAGGTAGAATCACTTCTAGCTCTCATAAAACTTGTCTTCAAGCAGGAAATAACATCATCTATATAATAAGTTTTATTTGATGTGGCAGGTTGATTGGGTTCGGCATAATACAATTTTGATAATAGTAGTTGGCACCTATCCCTTGATATTGCACTACGAATACAATCATTTCCAAGCGATTTAATATTAGACCAGTACATTGCGAAAGAAGGAACTCTATTATAATGCATAACTAACGTAACACCAGTAAGTAGCATCATTTCTTTTTGGCACGTTTTGACAAAAGTTTTCTTCTTTTTCTCTTCTAAAATTTCAAGCCTACGGTTTGTACACTGGGCCATGTACATAAACAAACTTTTAGGAAATACTTTTAGAAAACAGTCTAATGTAGAACTGCCTCGATTCAATTGATCTGTAATAACTGGGGCTGTTCTGGCTGGTAGATCATATCTCGGAATAAAATTTTCTGCATTGACATCAGTCCAAACAGTGGAAAATTCTGAACTAGTTGGTGGCAAAGGTTGCATTACCTCGTCTGCATCTTGGATATCTTCATCATCGTCAGAAGATTCCTGATCTGAAATTTGAGCTGCATTCTCAGTTTCATTACCTATATTCACTTCACTTTCAAGTGAACTTGCCTCACTTAGTTCATCTGATGACAAAATGTAGTCCTTATCCACCATACTATCATCACTACTATAGTTTATACTTTCAATTTCATCAATGTTATTAGCATAGTAATCAAGTTCATCTTCGGTAAGTTTCTGTTTCTTTCGATCCATACTAAAAAAAGGAAGTTGGTTATACCTGTCGGGATAAAATTTCCCAGCAAAAACACCTGTTGGGATATATAATCCCATTCAAGATTTATTGCCCATTACGATAAATTTTGTACTGAGCGGCAATATTAAATTATGTACTCACCTATCTTAATCTTTTATAATTAACAATCAGCAACCAAAATTATCCTTACGCCAACAGAAATATGTTATCAACACAGTTTTATATGATCGTACTCACAACGTGTTCATATTACACTAAATTTTAAGTTAAAATTTGATGCTGACGGTGGATACTCGATTTCACGTTATAAGAAATGCCACAGTCTACTGAAATATCCCATCCCAATGCAGTTTTAAGCCAGTTTAAAACATTCAGAATTTTTCAATCATGTGTTGGGATATATATATATATATATATATATATATATATATATACATATATATATATATATATATATATATATATATATATATACATATATATATATATATATATATATATATATATATATATATATATCCCGACAGCAGTGGAAGGGTTAAGGTACATTTAAGAATTTACTCTATCTCAAGTAATCACATACATAGGATAAAGCATATTGTTAACTGTGTCTATATAAAATTTAGATGGAGAAATTTACAGACTCTACAAATGTTTGGGTCATTAGAAATAAATACCAATTGTTGAGTTGGTATTCTTCTAGTTCAGGCTATATTCATTAACACTTGAAATTGACTTGTTTAAATTTAATCAGATGATGATTTATTCACAACAAACAAAGTATAATTCATTAAATCTGAAACTAATTTCTTCAGTTTAATATACAATAATTCTGTTTTTAGATGCTGCTTGGAAAAATATGAAAACTAGTACTGCCACAGAAAACAAATTGAGAGTGCCATCATGAAATACCTCAAAAGGGCCAAGGAAAGGGCAAATGCCAAAATAAAAATACGTAGACAAAAACAGAAGTCAATTTTTGAGAAACATTTTTATTTATTAAAAATATCTAAAAAAATATTTACCTCTGATATAAAATAGATAAATCAAAATGATGGAAGCTGTATGTATTTCCATATCAAGTATTGATCTTTTTTGTACTTATGATTTTAACTTTAATTAATTAATTTTAATTTTAAAACTCAAATATTGACATGTCTACTCACCACACAATTGAAAGTGAAATAATTATGATATTCCAAATTGCATAAAGTTGAATGATTTTGTTTTTGTGAGCCACAGTCATCATGTTGATTTTTCCAATTTCTATAACAGTATCTATAATCCTTCTTTCTTCTGTCCAGACAAGTGGAGTCAAAGACCTGATATTAGTCACAGCCATATTCACTCATTAACTATTAAAATTTGTGACATTCTAGCATGCTTACAGTGTCTTAATACCAATGAAGGTATTGTTCCAGACGGAATATCGTAACTTATTTTTAAAGAATTATGCATTGTTTTTATGTAGGCCTCTATGGCTTATTTTTAATAAATCTCGTGACTAAGGGTTACTTTCCATCGCAATGTATTTATTGATTTTATACTTAAAACATTTTTTTCTAATTATTGTTACATTATAATTCTACTATTCCTAAAATATTCGAGGCTTTACTGACTGATTTTTTGGCAGTACATCTGAAGAATCCTATTCATACTGGTCAGCAATGTTGCCTGTCTGGTCATTCAACTTCTACCAATTTACACTGATTATGTTATAATTACATTAAAAAACATTTTTTATGTCGATTAGATTTATACGACTTGTCTACAAGCATCTACTGTTTTTGTAAATTGTGTAGACCATATTCTTATTCTGGTATGATCAATTTCTTGAATCTGGATTCTCTTACCAGAAGTTACCTTTCAATTTGTATTTTTAAGGTTGTTCATAAAATAACCAATCTCCTGAATTGCTTCATCTAGTTTGTTTTCATATTCCTCCTCATTCACTGCGACATTTCCATGTTCCTTACTGCAGAACTAATTATGGTTCAATTATAGGTATGGTCTGAATCTTCTGTATCAATAGCTTTAGAATGTGTACTTATTTTATTTTTATCTGTAACTTTGTGTATGTTACATTTTTATATAATTTTGACAGTGTATTTGTTCAATTTGTTATTAATCTTCTTCTTCTTTGGGTGCCGTGTCCGTATTCAGACGTTGGCCGTCATCATGCTTACAATTTCCTGAAACCTTTCTCTGTCGGCTGCTGCGCGAAATAATTCTTCTACTGTGAAACCACACCATTGTCTAATATTACGCAGCCATGAAAGTTTCTTTCGACCAATCCATCTCTTTCCTTCCACTTTTCCTTGTATTATAAGGCGAAGTAAATGGTATTTGGGTCCTCTAATTATATGGCCGAAGTATTCTGTTTTTCTCCTCTTTATGATGTTTATGTTATTAATAAATAAATATAAATATATGTAATAATAAATGTAAGGTCCTTTAAACAATATATGTTTTATTACTCATATATATATATATATATATATATATATATATATATATATATATATATATATATATATATATATATATAACAATATATTTTTATAATGTTGCATTTTTGTATAATTTTGGTTAATAATAAATAAATATAAATAAATTTAATAATAAATGCAAGTTCCATTAAACATTTACGTTTTATTTCCCAAAATACACTCCTAATATGCATATGTTGACGCCACTTTTAGTACTGTATACAATGGCGTTGGGGTTTAATTTACATTCTCGGCGCTAAAATAGACGTCCGAAAACATCACAAAAGTCCATCCAGTAAGTCTTCAATATGTATTATCAACGTTCGATTAAGGTCCAATTAACGTCCCGGTACGTCCATTTTACGTCCGCTCGGGACGTAAAATGGACGTCCATAGGACGTTTGGCGCAGCGACATTCGGACCAATATAGGACGTAAAACGGACGTAAATAGGACCAAAGCGGACGTTCGAGGGACGTCCCTAAAGTCCGTGAGGGACGTACTATGGACGTCCACGGACGTACGTGTGCTATTAGGGTACGTACTGATGAGATATAAAGTATGTACAATGTACGTACTTTGCTGTACGAAGTACGTACTTAATACGTACATAAGACGTACATTTTCAAATTGATGGTACATACCTTAGTACGTACTGAAGGTACGTACCTAGTACATATTGAAGGTATGTACCTAGTACATACTTTATATACATATTATTTACATACTATACACACTTATGATGATTTATTTAAATAAAAGTAAATATACTTGAATATATCTTTATTATTTTATGAATTTTAAAGTTTACCAAATCGTTTTGTTTTAAATATATTTATTGTTTTATAGTTTATTCGTCTTCCGGGTTTGGACCGTGTCATTTGTGAGTGACCCAAAAGTGGGTTCATCTCCCACTTTTGGGTCACTCACAAATGACACGGTCCAAACCCAGAAGACGAATAAACTATAATTCTGACTCTGGCCGTGGAAGCCTACGATTTCATTTAATATATTTATTCTTTAAATTTATTTATCTAACTTCCTTACCCACAAAATGCATTTTTCAGTATGACTGAGTAAATTAAAAAACACTCGACTGAATAAGATAACAGGAAATAACACTATAAGCACCAACACCAAAAATAAGTAAAATAAATTTATATGAAACTGTCTTGCAATGAATTATCGCGTCAAAACTGTACTCGAGGTGGAAAATTCCTAACCAAATAAATTAGGTTAGGTTAACTAAATAAATATACTTTAGTTCTTCTTTCTCATGGTACATACTCAAGACGTAATAGTACGTACTCTTCTGTACGTACTGGTATCTACCTCAGTGTACGTACTTGAAACATACATTTTACATCAAGTACGTACAGTACCAAAATTGTACGTACTCAAAACGTACTGTGCTGTTTGGGATATTCCATTTACTTTTATTTATTTATTAGCTTTAATACATACTATTTTGATTTAGTTTTATATCTTTTATAAAATTAAATTAATATGAGCTCTATGGTTAAAATTGTTGTGCTATTTAAATAAAACAAAAAACTAAATTCATCATACCCATTGATAATCCCAAGTATTATTCAATAACGCTGGTCCAAAACTTCTGGCGGGATTCATATGACCACCGCTAAGAGTCAGCTAAAAATAATTAGGTAGTTTTAGATTTTTTGGTGAAAAATACAAAACTGTTTTAATATTTAAAATATCTGTACTACTACAATTGCATTACAATTACAACAACTTCGAATAGTTATCCCAGAGGATATATGTTTCCTTGTGACGAGAAAATTACACAGAATATAAACAACTCAAAATCAATAAGGTTTGCTAAATTAACAAAACTGTACTAAAATGATGGTATAAACTTATTAAATGTTTAGACTCTCGAATGAGGTGCGAATATTGTGAAAGATTAGTAAAATCAGGATATTGTGATATATAAATATATATAAATAAATCGTGAAAATTTAAAAGTACCAAAAGTATGGTAGTAGGTATCTTAAAATAAATAATATAAAAATTGTCTAAAATGAAAAAGACAAATGCTAAAAAGGACTTAATGAAATGTAAAAACTGTATTATGAAGGGCAAGGCAAAATGGATAATATTCAAGAGGGCAAATATGGCTGGGAAGTATAGAGGAGTTCAGTCAAGATAATTTCAGAGGAACGAGTTAGCATATTTTGTTCCATGTACTGTGTGCTTCCCCAATTTAGTTCCTCAAAATTTTTTGGAAACATTGACCAGTATATATATACTACATTGTAATTGTATCATTGTATTGTATTATGTATTTATGTAGCATTTAAACTAACTATCAGCGCCATCTATGTAGTAAGTGCTGAATGAAAACAACCAGCGAAGAAGAACTCTCTGTCACGTTTTATTTAATTCAGTCTCTTCTTACCGCCAAAACTGATATTAAAAATTCCGCTTAAATATATCTATCTGAAATAAAAATCATAAACTAAAATTCTGATACTTACTCCAGCCATTGCAAGTCCAGTCACAGCAAGTCCAAGCCGTAAAGGTACAGAATCGCTTTTGTTTTTATTTCGAGCATCCCAAATACCGCAACATACCCATATTAAAACTAAAGTGAGTAAAAACTCTGACAAAAATATTTGAACAGAATTAAGGTTGTGGTTTGGATCAGGTGAACATAAATTTGGTGCATCATTTTGATGATTTTTTATTAATACCTAAAAGAAAGAATTACAATAAATAATGTGATATTTAAAAATTGTGGATAGTTTGCCATCTATACCCTATTGAATTAATTGATTCCTTGACAGCCTGACAGCTGTTTCAGAATTTTTTTAATATTTTTTTGTTTTTCTTTTCATAATTTAGTAATTTGGAAGTGAAAATAGAACCGATACATTTATTCCATTAGTATACAACATATTAAAAATATTCGAGGAAAAAGAGACCAGCATCTGGTGTTACGACAAGTCGTGTAAGAATGACACATCTGATCAAAGGTATCTATGCGACATTGTTTTTTCATTATAAGGAACTATTTCGGCTTTCATTACTTGGCTTTCCAGTTACCGAATTAACTAATGCAATATAATGCATAAGAAAGTTGATAACAATAATACCACTTTGTTTGCCATAGAAATAGAGGAGATCCTTGTACCTTAGGACACTTTTCTTCAATCCCATACAACTTCTATTTTAATTAGGTACCTTAAAGTATTGATTTTTCCAATGTTACATATTTATAGTAGTATTAATAAAAAGTCATATTTAGAACTGCTAAAAATACAATTTTGACTAAGGATAAAAAAATGAGACCTGATTTTGGGATATTGTCTCAGTACAATCACGTCTTGTATTTTAGGACGGTGACGTTTTTATCTTGGGATGAAATATATTTTTACAAGCACTTTATCCTTTTACATTGTTTTAGAATAAAGAAGTGATAATTGCAAAATTAAAAACATATTTGATAAATATTTTTTATTTTTTAAATGCAATAATAATTACATAATACAAAACAATAATGCATTATTCATTATCTGTGAATAATGCATTATTCACAGAGAAATGCTAGCAACCAAATAGTTGAGTCCTGAACTCAATGAAGTCCTCCTTACAGTTGTAAAGGCTGTGAATTTGCTGAAGCTGAAAGCTCTTAATTCAAGATTGCTTGCTACGCTTTGTGATGATATGGGCTCGCTTCATTCCAAACTTTTCCTCCACACTGAAGTACGATGGTTATCCCGAGGGCGTGTATTGGCCAGATTTTATGAACTTAGAGAGTAGGTTTGTCTGTTCCTTGACAAAACAATCCAGAACTAGCGACTGTGTTTCTTGGCTAAAAGTGGATGGCTCAATGGGTGGCTAAAAGCAAGTTTAGCCACCCATTGATGGACAATAGGTGGCTAAACTTGCTTTTTTGACTGATATATTTGAAATTATAAATGTGCTGAATCTTGGTCTTTAAGGGCCCTTACACACAGTATTCGATCTGTGGAAAAAAATTGCTACATTCAAACAAAAGTTAAAGTTATGGAAAACTGAAGTAGAGAAAGGATCTTTTGCTATGTTTAATCTATTTTCTGAATTTATAATAGAAACGGAAGGTATGAATATAAATAAAGAACAGCTGTCATCTGTGGTAAAGGCTTACATAGCATCGCTTCAAGGGTATTTTGACAACTATTTCCTGCCAGTTTTGACGTCAGTTCTAAAAACTTGTGGGTGGCAAACTCTTTTTTACCACTCAAGGATATTGATCTTACACTTAATGAATAGAAAGAACTTATTGAGATATCTTCTGATCCTCAGCTTGAAGTTGTCAAAATACAATGTGACAATATTGCAAGCTTTTGGATCAAGTTACTTGATGAGTACCAAACCCTCAGCCAAAAAGCCTTGAAAATTCTACTTCCTTTCAATTCTACATATCTTTGTGAAACAGCATTTTCAACGCTAAATGTTATTAAGAATAAGCATCGTAACAGATTGTTGAAATTGGATGCTCCATTCAGGTTGAGTTTGACCTCTTTGAAGCCAAATATCGAAGATCTTGCCAGTAAAATGCAAAACCAAGGAAGTCACTGAGAGACTTAGTGTCATATTTTGTAAGCGTTTTACAATAGATTTATAATGTTTCTATAACTATATTAAGACTATAACTTTGTTTTTTTCTTCTAATTACTTACACTTAATACAATGTATATTAAAGGATTTAAAATATATTTCCCTAGTTCTCAATTTAATTAACCTAGTTATAAAATCATGTGGTCCGCAGACGTTTTCTTATAGATCTTGTGGTCCTCGAGGGAAAAAGGTTGGGAACTACTGATCTAGGGGTCCGTCAAGACATTTATTTTAACAGACAAACAATACTGGAC
Organism: Diabrotica balteata; assembly: GCA_918026665.1. Classification (NCBI taxonomy): domain Eukaryota; kingdom Metazoa; phylum Arthropoda; class Insecta; order Coleoptera; family Chrysomelidae; genus Diabrotica; species Diabrotica balteata. Next base: position 99,278,712 of record OU898282.1, read on the forward strand.
CACGAAACAGGTATTGTTTCATACAGGATAACTCTGTAATGTTAGATTACTGACTTGCCCTGAACTAGTCTGGTAATTTTTTTCCTTACAAAATAACATTTTGATTACTAAAAATGAAGGTTACACGGAATAAGTCACATATTAACCATTTTGAGTTCTGGAATCTTTTAATTAGTCTGTTGTATTTTTGTTGCTAGCTCAAGTCTTCGACTTCTAACAAAAAACTATAAAAGGAGGTATAGTTTTCATCTTCTGTTAATAGTTTACATTTGCTCTTATAATTCCAGCCTTGGGAATTGAACATTTTATTTTAAAGAGTAGTGACTTAGCCGCTTTTTCCACTGTTCAATAAAAAAGAACAATTGCTTTATACTATTTTTTTAATTCTCCGGATTAAAGAAAATAAAATTCTGCTTATGTGGCTGGTATATTAAACTTAATTGTGAAAAAGGGTGGATAGAATACGTTGAGCTGCTGGACCACAAAGTTGTTTTAAACATTGCAAATCGGCATACTTTTCTTTGGATATGTTGATCAGCCCTGAAAAGATATCAAAATAATAAAAACAGTTTTAGAGATATGACACGTGGGTTTAACCATAATTACTTATTTCAGGAAGTATAATTCGCCTTCGTTTAAACCGCTACTTCTTCAGTTTCTTACTTTGATTACAGCAGTCTCCCACATTGCATTGTAAAACTGTCTATACTTGATCATTCTTGAAAGCTCCTTTGGTGCCTCAAATTCTTTAACTTCGCATATCGGAAAGGCAATTTCTTTTTATACAAAATATAAAGATAATTGGTCTGCTGAAAATATATTCCTTGATTTTCAGAATAAATCTTTACCACATTAAGGGGTGCTGACTTGGATCTAGTGGAACGTATTAAATCACATAACTCGTCAATGGTCTCTTACTGATTTTTGTGTTTTATAATTCCAATATCCTTGTCAGTCTTCATATAAGAATGGCTTTTAACAAGAAATATAACTTTGATGTAATCCAACCGTTTCTGTCCATAAACGACATGGTGTATACCATTTTTTAAAGTAAAACACTTGCACGTCACGATTTCTATAAAGTGACGTCACTTGTATTTAAAAATTTACAGAACATCAACCTTAGAGTTCAAATTTGACTAACAGAGCTAATAATACGAAACCCATACGGAACTGCTCGATCTTTCATAGGCATCAACATGGTGGAATATTCAGAAAAATGTAATTATCATTATATGGGAAATTTTAAAATTATATTGATTAAATAACCTCAAACATTTGTTATTATTAATAGGGGAGAGTGTTGTACCTCGGACCGGGTTGTACCTCGGGTCAGTTGACTTTCTTTCTTACCCACTGCAGATTTCTCTTCGATTTGGTTGAATTAGTGGTTTAATAATATCAGCGGTAGATGGCATCTAAACACACTTATCATATCAAATAATTGCAGCGTGGTGACTTGCAGAGCGTTTTGTGTTTTGTTTGATCGTAAGTAAATTATTTACCTATTTGTTATCTGTTAAAAGCCGCTTCAAATGTAAATATATATATATATATATATATATATATATATATATATATATATATATATATATATATATATTATTATCTGTAATGGACAATATATATTTACGCTTGATAATCATGAATGTATTTTTTGTCTAAACGCATAACCTAATTTTATATTAAAATGTTTTCCTATGTATTTTAATGTGTTGCAGTAGTCTTAATACTAAGTGTATTTACTGTTAATATAATAGTTTGACAAATAGTTGACATTTTAAAAATTCCTCACTTACTAACTATTCTGATGTTTTGACAACGCTGTGGGGTTCTGACGACGTAAATCTTGAATGACCTGCAAGTTTTTTTATATGAAAAATGCTATGGAAAGCTAAACATTGTATAGCTTTTATTTTGTCCTCCGCAGGAGTCACAAAAAATGTCTTATCGGCGAACTTGTTCATCCAGGTAATTATATAGAAAGTCGTTCAAACGAAAAACAACATCGTTACTGCCTTTTTTGCCAAATATTTCTGGATACACCTAGAACACACTCTCTGATGTTGAAAGTACATTAACATTAAAAGGAAACGTAAAAAGCTGTCGCTTTTAATAGACGTCATTGATTTATATTAGGAATGGATAAGTTTCTACCACAGTATAGACAGATTTATTTCCTCGTCACATCCTGAAAGCTTAGTGTTTTGGATTTACGCTTTCTCAAATAAAATTCTGCTGCTCATCTGTTATGAAGGTTATTTTCTATCTTAACCCTCCGTTACTTGCGCGGGGTGTTGTGAACACCCCATGCGTATATAACTGCTAATATTTTCTACGAAATAATATCATCGTCGCCGTGCGCCTATGTAGCTGCATATTTTCGTCGTCTTTACCACCTGGAAGAATCTGATCAGTGTACTGTTAGTCGTTGTACCGTAAGCAAGTGCTTGGGGTGCTGCAAACACCCCGCGAGTAGTTAAGTTACATTTTGTTTATCGATATTTATTTTTTGCCGGTAAGTATATTTATTTGTTTTACACATATATGGTAGTCTGAACATGTACTTTGTCTATATAATATTTCCAATATTATTTTTAGGAAAAATAGACGAATATGAGGCCGAACAAGCGCGATTACTCAAACTTTTTGATGAATGTACGAGCGATGATGAAATACCATCAGAAGAAGAATATTCTTCAGATGAAGAATTGACCCAAATACGAAGTGATTCTGAACCAGATAGTGAGCATGAAGTTATGAATTAATCTTCTAGTGACGAGGACCTGACAAGTGATAACGAACAAGAAGACGGAAATCGTTTTTATCTTGGAAAAGACAAAATCACTAAATGGTCAAAGGAAAAGAGTCGTGAGCAGGTGAGAACTAGAAGTCATAATCTAATTTCCCATCGACCAGGAACAATAAATATTGCCAGAAACTGTAAGTCTGTTATTGAATGTTTTAATTTGTTTATAACTGAAAACATAACCAAAGAAGTTACAGAAAGTACCAACATATTTATTAGTAAACTTTCGGCCAATTACAAATGTAAGAAGGACTGCAAAGAAACCAATGAGACAGAAATTCGAGCTTTAGTTGGATTACTAATATTATCTGGCATTTGTAAATCCAGCCGTAGGAATATCAAAGATTTGTGGGATATTTTAAGGCTGGGAATTCAAACGTTTTACAAAACTATGAGTTACAACCGTTTTTACTTTCTCATAAAATGTCTAAGATTTGACAATATAAATACCCGCGAAGAAAGAATATTGCTGGACAAGTTTGCTCCCATTTTTCTCATTCGCTTAGCGAATTCGCAACCATTGATGGACAACTTTTAAATTTTAGGGGTAGATGCTCTTTTCGAAAGTAGCCAGATGGTCCTTTTCAAGTTAGCTATAAGCCCATTGATATTGTGCAGCGTTTGTGTCGTATACTCTTCGGTTCAGGAAGAAACATCACAACGGACAACTGGTATACCAGCATACCATTAGCAGAAACATTACTGTCTCATAAATTATCGTTAGTGGGTACAATCAGAAAAACAAAAAAGAGATACCACCATGCTTTGTCACTAATAAGGTTCCTGGGCAATCTCTATTCGGATTCCATCAAAAAATACCAATGACTCTTGTTTCATATTGCCCAAAGCAAAATAAAAATGTAATTTTATTATCAACTATGCACATAAATGACAATACTGTAGTTTAAGTTTCTCCAAATGTGAATAAGCCTGACATAATATTATTTTATAATAAAACCAAGAGTGGGGTTTATAGTGTAGACCAAAAATGCCAGACATATAATGTGTCAAGAACTTGTAGTCGTTGGCCCTTGAGGATATTTTATCATTTGTTAAATACAGCTGCAATTAATTCCTACATCGTTTATTTCTCTGATAATCCTACTAAAAAAATTCCTAGATCGAAGTTTCTAGAAGAGATTGGATTTACTCTGGTACAACCACAGATGGAAGCTAGGTCACAAATACAATCTATTCCAAACTCTTTGAAAAGAGTCCTAGGTAATGCAGGACCAAACAATGATAATGTGCCTATAAAAAAGGCAAGATGCACTATATTTCCACGAGCAAAAGACATTAAATGTAAGAGTGGTTGCAAAAATTGCAATAAAAATATGTGCCTAAGCCATATAAACACAATATGTGATGCATGCTACCGAGGCCAGTAAATTTATTTTAAGTTTGTTTATTGTTCTTTATATATAATAAAAAATTTTTGCTTTCACCTTTTTTACTTTATTTATTTATTTTTTTTTATTTTTGCTCAGTTGTGTGCAATTTTATTCCTAAAATCTATGTTTATAAAACTCAGCGACTACACATGTAGACTGCAATATTTGCTGAAATAAATAGTTTTATTTTGTGACAAATTTTTAACATTATATACCTGAAATATAAAAAAAGTTTGGATTTTATTACTTTAAACAAAAAATAAGATAAAATAATGGGGTGCTGCAGACACCCCGCGAGTTGACACGTTCCTGAAATAGGCGCGAGTAACGGAGGGTTAAGATGGTTTATTTCAGTCTCTATATTTTTTATACTTTCACTAGGTTCCACCATGTTCTTTTACAGATATCTCAACTTAGCTAAAAACTTGTCACAGATGCTACATGTGTCCGTCCGGGGATAGCTAAAAGATATGTTATATTTGGTCGTAAAAATTTTTCTATAAAATTTATAGGATACATAACAATCTGGATGTTTCTCTTTAAACATCACAAATAGTTTTTTCAAATTTAGCTCTTCTGGTAGATAAGTTCTTGTTGAATCTTTTGTGCTATAATGACTACCATGTCCTTTAAATGAGGATATAATGTAATAATTTATTTTATGAACATCACTTACAGGAATTTTTCCATGACGATTTCTATGTGATCTGCGTTTATCTTTGGGGGCTATTCCACCACTTTATAAAGGTTTGACTAAGTTTTCGATCTTGCTTTTCATAATACCGTACAAGGCTTTAAATTCTTGACGTCACCCGTTCTTCTCCTCGAGTACGATATTTTTTCTTTGGAGTATTTCACCTTGTACGTAACAACACAATCTTTTAAAGTTATTTTATTCTCATGTTTTCTAGGGCGTCTCCTTTCTACCGGTACAATTCTTATCAGCCACAAATCATAGATCACGCATACAGATTTTGTTCATTAACAAAAAATTATTAAGTTATGAAATTCTCTTAAAATTTGTTGTTTTGAAGCCTGCGACATTTTAGCAAAGCAATTAAATCGCTTGCAGAAGCACTCCGTACCGAACTCATAGCTCTGTAGACGCAGTTTTTTATTCAACTTGGAACTTGGTACAAAATGTTGCACAACATATTTATTTTCGCTTTCAGTTTCACTTACATCCAATTTTTAGCCAAATTTAATATAGTTGTAACACCAAACTACTACAAACTTCGAAAAGCACTTAAAAGTAAATATGACGTAACACAAAATGAACGTTGTTATGACTGACTGATGCCGAAATAAGGAAGCCGTCGCGTCTCGATGTTTTAGACTAAGCTTGTTGTTTTTCTACACTGCATAAACTCATTTTTGTCGTGTATGAGCATATATTTATGGGCTTTTCCTCGTGACTTGTCTTGTTATTGCCTTGTATAAACGTTTAAAAAGATGCAAACTGGAATTTACTACAAATTGGCGTAAAAATTGTAATTTCGACAAAAATGAACTTAACCGCTTTTTTCCGTGTACCCTTAAATATTATCATTAAATGGCCATATTCCCGTCACTTTATAATCATTTTATATGTTAGAAGGTGTAAACGGTATATATACCAAAAGTAATTCCAAAACACTTCGGAACGTTATAATAGTCAGCCAGTGGCGGCTCGTGGTTTGAGAGACAAGGTCGGCAAGGTATTTTTTGTCTCCTCAGATAGGTATACCGTCTAATAAAGACTTCAATCATCATAGGAAATTTTCTGTTTTCTTGTTTTTTGATTTTTTTTTTGTTTTTTCCTATAAATTTAGAACCTAAATATGTTTATAAATTAACTCTAGTCTACGTTCTTTGGAAGTAGCAAAATGGGTAATAACGTCATCGTAAAATTTATTAGAGTTTTGGAGAGATTTTAAAAGTCTTTTTTCTATTGACATTTGAGACAAGCTTGACATTCTCTCTTGTTTCATGGTATTTCGAAAATAAGTTTTGATTCTTTTGAGGCAAGGGAAATCTCGTTCATTTGAGGCAGACGTTGGTGCTAATGAGAGAATTAATGACAATAATTTATTAATTTTGGTAACAGTTTGTTGTAATGAATTGCAGTATATAAAATTATACATATCTTGTAACTTATCCCCATCTTATCAAAAATATTTGGATCAGCATATAAAACTTTTAATTCATTTTCTAATTTTATTTTATTAAAGAATGATGGATAATTTGTAATTAACCTGTCTAATAAATACCTTGGAAATTCTTTGGCGTAACTTTTAAATTTTGAATCGTCAAAGAGGTCAAAAATTTGCAAATCTTCAAAATTTGAAAAACGAGTATCCATTTGCATAATAATAGTATCCAAAATTTTAAAATATACTCGTTTTTTCGAGATCTGTTGCTGTGTCATGCCCTTGTCTTTTTTTTTTGGGGGTTCGGAAATATCAAGCGAGTCCAAAACGTCACTGCGTATATACTCTAAATTACTATCATTACGAAAATCTCTGAGATTTTGCACCAGTCTTGTTATTCTATTTTTGGAATGAATAATGTCAGTTAAGTGATTTTTAACAACATTGAATATCAAATCGGTTTGGGTAAACACTTTCTTAAAAATATTTAAAAGTATGTAAAAATAGTAATCATTTAATAAAGTTTTCAAACCGATTGCTTCACGGATCGAGACATCATCACTTTCAAAATCGTCACATTCAATAATAAATTTAAAAACTTTCAAACGCTGTTCACGAAAATCTGCTACAGTGAAAACTAACCGAGCATTGGCATTTTTTTCGAAACAAACCGTTCTAAAACATTAGTCCGTTTAGGCGAGCTTGAGAAAAATGAAGCAAATCCATTTAAACTGGCAAAAAAAGACGACATTCTTTAATGTTTTTACATGTATCTTGCAAAACTAAATTCATTCTATGCGCATGACAATGAGTAAATAAAGCTTGCAGTGCAATAGTTTTAACTTTTGCCTGGAGACTATTTAATTCACCAGACATCACCGCAGCGCCGTCATAAGTTTGCCCTACCAATTTATTTTTGATATCAAAAAATTTTAATCTGTCCTTTAAAACACCAAAAATATGTTCTGCCTTATGGCTTTTACTTACCTCTGTAAAATCTAAAAATCTCTCATAGATATTACCACGTAACGCGTATCGAACAACAATTGATAATTGTGAATGACATGATATGTCGGTAGTTTCATCTACTTCTAGTGAAAAGCAAATCGTTTCCTTAATCTCAGATTCAGTAACGTTTCTCAAAATGTAACTAATTGATTCTGGATTGTTTTAGATACACCGCAAAATGTCTTCGAATCAGAAAGTAAATTAGAAAATTCCAAATCGTATTTCTTAAACATTTTTATTAGTTCTCTATAATTACCTTGATTTAACGAATGCTCCGATTCATCGTGCCCCCTAAACGATAATTTCTGACATTTTGAAAAAATTACAATATCAATTAAACGACGTAAAACTGCGTGATTATTTTTTACAATTTCGTTATGTTTAATAGCATTTTTACGTTCGGCATTATCTAATGAAACATAGATATTTTGTTTTCCAAATAAATCTAATTTAATCTGGCTGTAAATATGATCTTTCGAAATATCATGTTTATGTAAAGCCCTAAATAATTCCTTTAAATTATCGTAACCAGATTCACACCACAGATTTTGATGTTTACCCCTATTTGTCGAAAATAAAATGCAAGGCCAACAGGAAAGTTTGTTTTTTATTTCACTCCCGGTAAGCCATGAGTACTTGCTGTACCAATTATCTGAAAATGATCTATTACTTCCCTTACCCGCACTAATATTTATAAGCCGGGACATTTTAGGCAAAGGACGCCTCTTATTTTTAATAACAATTTGTTCTTCGTATAGAATAGATGAAAACCCATTATGCAAAATATAATTTACAATGTCAGACTTATCAATACTTACAGTTTCTCCCTTGGCTTGCATTTTTTAGGTTAATTTACCTGAATTTGTTTACACTTTAATTAAAAAAAACTTCTAATATGTCAAAAAAACCCTTTAACCTTTAACTATTTACGGCAGACGTAACGTATCACAGTATTACTTTAGAAAATAAAAAATAAATCACAAAAAGAAAGGCTAGTTCGTGCACTGTATATCACTTCACATTAACGTAGATTGATAGATTCCTTGTGGACTTCACTTTACTAATACTACATATATGAAATAACATGTCGTCCCAGGCTCGCAATGTACAGTTCGCGACCAATCACCAATCCAAAGAAATATCGGCAAATCTAAATTTGCCGTACTTGGTAATTAAGTTCATATGGAAAGAAATGTATATTTGGTTGCTAATCAACCAATATTCCGTTGATTTTTACAAGTAAAGTCAAGGTTGGGATCGGCTAGCCGAAAAAACAAAACGTGCCTTTTTAAAAATTCACAGGCGAATGGATGTCTCCGATATTAAATATCGAATCATCTATTTGAAAGGTGTCTACGCAGGGATAACGCTTAGATTGGACACATTCTTTTAAAAACCATGAATAAAATTTAGTCTGGTCGAATTCTTTTAAACACCATGAATTAAGTTTAGTCTTTATTATCTCACAGATATTTTTTTAGTTCACAAAAACAAATGACATCAACTGATTACCTGCCACAATTATTTATTGAACCACTGATTAAATTAAATATTAAAAAATCTATAATATCTATAAAGATGTGGGTCGGCACTGCCGGCCCTGCCGACCCTGACCGGCCGCCACTACAGGAGCGTTGCTAATCATTACCAGCTTTGCTGTATAATTTTTTTTAGTGGGCCAAAAATGGAGCTGTCTAAGGGCTGTAGCTTTTGGCTTCTATGAGAAGGGAATGTAAACATGAGTACGCCGTTTTTATTTGGCCAAATTTATAATTTTAATAGACAAGTGACTCGTGTGATTGTCCATAATTAGGAGAATTTTGTTTTTCACATTGGGTAGGACATGTTTTATAAAGTGGTTTAAAAAATTTTCTAATTTTTCAGCGTCGAACCACTCATTATGAGTAGCAAGACCCAATGTTCCTAGGAGTGTGCCATTAAGCATGTGGGGCTTAAAATTCACTCTAGGAAATATCATACAAGTATGCACCGAATTTCCTAGCGGATTTACATAAGCACTAATACTGACGTCTTTACCTTTTTTGCCTGAAGACACGTTGCTCACTTATTTTGCCCATTTTAGGGCTAAAACTGAGTGCGTATATACAGTAGACAGCCCAGACTCGTCTATATTATATATGTTTTCAGAAGTGAAATTGTGCTTGAGCAGCACTTCCTGTACTTAAAGTTATCCTGGTAAAAAGTTATGGTACGAGCGAAGCTAGTGGCTTCTAGATTTCACAGGTTTAGATTTTGGCGCAGTACGCGGTTTCTGAAATTCTGAACTATAAGTTCGCAGTCATCATCAGTTTGTATGTTCGGGACACATCCTTCTTTTTAGAAATTTTTCAATATATATCCTTAATTATTAACACGATCTTAAATGCAAAATATTAGCAATCGTTAAGCTTGACTCCTATAGTAATATATATGAACATTTTTTAAAATTTCTAAAAGTCGAAAAAATACCAAAAACAATTTTTTCTGAGAAAGTGTCTAGACAGAATTTTATAAAAGGTGAGACAGATATTTACTTACTTTAAGAAGTTCAAAGCCACATATTGCACCAAATATTTGACCAACAATATAAATTGGTACATTAATTAACGAAACTTTGCCAAAAATAGCAGCAGCTGTAGTTACAGCTGGATTAACATGTGCTCCAGAAATATGACCAAATACCTAAAAAATAATTGAAATTTGGAAATAAGGATATGCTTGACTTAACAAAATATTTTTTTGAATACATATATTATACAGGGTTTGCTAGGTCCATGGAAATTTTTTAAGGGATAATAGGGGACGCCATTTGCAAAATTTTTTGCTAATAATGTATCGCACAAACTGTTAAGGTTTCCGAAATAAAGTTAAATTTGTCAGTATACCTTGGTTCAACAATGACTATCCCAATAGGTGGATCAGATGAACTGGACCGCTTTTGTGGCCTGCTAGATCGCCCGATTTAACACTTTGTAACTACCACATCTGGGGCAGATTTAAAGAACTTGTTTATCAAGTTCCAATCCGAACAAAAGCTCATTTAATGGAAAGGATTATCGAAGCAGCTGACATTATTAGGGCAGAACTGAGGTTAAAAGTAAGCATAAGGAATGGTGGTTCTCATTTTGAACAACAATGACTGTTTTCTATGTACATACTTAATAAGGCATAATAAATATTGCAAAAAGCATGATGTATCGTTGTTGTATTTTACCTTTCTTACCCGTTTCATTAATGAAGGTTATTTTAACAATGCATTAAGATTCAACGAAGGATTTTCGCAATCTGAGCAGGCAATACATAAGGCATTTTGCATGTCAGGGAAGTATCTCGCTTAGATAATTATTTTTAAAAATAAAATAGACGAGCAGCCTTATTTTCGAATATTGAGAAATTTAACTTTATTTCGGAAACCTTAACAGTTTGAGCGATACATTATTAGCAAAAAAATTGCAAATGGCGTTCCCTATTATCCCTTAAAAAATTTCCATCGACCTACCAAGCACCCTGTATATACACGTATACATTATTTTTAAATAGTTAATTTCATATTGATATTTTAAGGAAATTTAACATCATATAACTAAATTTTAGAACTGCATATCACGTAAAAAACCATAAACTGCTAAATATTCTGATAATTAGATTAGAAAAAGAGAACCTCAAAATTACTAGATAGTATAAAACAATAGGATAATTCATCATTATCAAACACCCACCAAATTCAAGAAATCAGCAACTCTAAGAACAATAAGAAAAGAGCAAAAAACATATTCAATGGAAATAAACAAGTTAAAAGAGGGGAACAAAAATCTCATAAAAGAAAATAAAAGGATCGGTAAAGGAAAAACGAAAAATAATATTGTTCTAAGCGAAAAATGATATAATAAATCAAGTAGATCTCAAAAATACTATAGAAAATTATTTCTAAACCAACCGACTGCTACAAATAAAAGGAAAATGCAAAAATAAAATGAAAAACTTTGATAATTTGAAAATTTGATATTTTATTGCTAATAAAAACCCTTAAAAACAATTCACTTTAAAAGATAACCCCTTACAATTTTAATTCAATTAGCAATTCCTTAAGTGGCCAATGACTGTATTCAGCAAAATAATAAATAGAAAACACAAAAAAAAACTATAGTACAATGAAAGGCACAGCAGATAAGATAGAGTCCCTCTATAAAGCGATAGAGAACATCAAAAACAATTGTATGAAGGAACAAGAAAGTAATAATAAGACGTAAATGAAGACCGAATTTTTGCAGCTCATTAAAGAAATAAGGAATCATAAGAACGATACTGTTTCATTTAAAATATTACAAGGAGAGAGAAAAAGATCAGAGAAGTTAAATTTCTGTGGTCAGAAAAAAAAGCAAAGAACTGGAGAAAAAATACAAAGAGAGTGTTAATAATTACCAGTTCCCACTACCTACAGAAACTTGACCACCTATACTAGGGGCAGAAATAAGAGCAGCTATAATGAGGAAAATAAAAGATTAAAAAGCTCCAGGACCAGACGGAGTAAGTCTGAAATTATAAACTTCTAAATAATGAATCTTTAAGAATAATATGTAAGATTTTCAGTATTATCTATGACTACCGAAGATGTTATGTAGCCAAAAAAATACAAAAGTTGAGAAATCAGAGGATAAATACAGAAATGTTCCAAAACAAAGGGTTCATGAGAAGGGAAAAGTGCAAAAAGTTACTAAAAATAAAACATATAGTGATATATTAAATAATGCAAAACAATCGCAACAAGAATTGAAAACCGAAAATACAATAAAAATGATATTTGAACAACTTGATACATGATAAAATAACTCAAATAGATGTAAGAGTGGCTAGATTGGAACATGGCGCTAAAAGGAGCGGAATGGAATTACAACGGATTTCTACAACATCAAAGTGAGCTGCAAGCAATCCTAGATATAGAAGAAACTAATTTGTGTCTCCTATCTGAAACAAATTTCACTTAACAATATTTCATAAAGTTTAGAAGATACAAGGTATACCACACTATATATCCTGACAATTAAGCAAAATGAGGCACAGCGATAATCATAAAAGATAACATTCAACATTATGAGTTCAACACAACTACAAACTTATGTGTCAAACTTAAAACTAACTATGACATTATTGTAAGCTCAATTTATAGCTCCCCTAATCATTTAATTCAAAAGGAACAGTGTGTAGAATATATGAAAAGTTTTGGAAAAAGATATATCATTAGAGGTGATTTTAAAGCAAAGCACACCCAATGTGGATTAAGATTGATAACAAATAAAGGAAAAGAATTACTGGCAGTCATAAAAGAACAGAAATGTGAAGTAATAGTTACATATAGACCGACTTATTCACCAACAGATAGAAACAACCAGCCGAACTTAATTGAGTTTTTCGTTTTTAAAAATATCTCATCTAACTAGATGGACATTTATGATGGTTGAAATATGAAATCAGATCATTCACCCATGATACTCACTGTGAGTGATATGATCATTAGAAAGGATTGTAACTCAATACTAACAAATAAAATAATAGACTTGAAAAGTTTTAGATCAATCCTCGAAGATAAAATTGAATTAGCAGTGCCATTAAAAAACCTGGACAATTAGATGAGGAAGTAGAGTTCTTTCTTCAAAACCTACAAATATTAGCATGGGAAAGTACTCCTACCTTAAGATTAAAAGAAAAACAATTAATAAATACAGTTTACAGTAAAGAATAAACACTTTAAATACAGATGGTATGCCATAAATGAGTCTAAAAAGAAAGACCTCAAGATCGTGGAATGTATAGTTGGGTGGAACAAAATTTTGAAGTCAATATTTTTTATGAGGCTATTGCAAAAAAGTTGCATTGTGATGTATATTAAAACTGTAAGAGATCTTTTTTGTATTAGACTCCATATTTAGGTTCCATATTATATTTAAATTTTTGGGAATAACAATTAATTTTTTTATCAGTTTTTTAAATCTAAATAATGGTTTTATGATACAATATACATTTTATGATTGGTAGTCTAATATATTTTAAAAAGCGGCATAATATTTCCAGACTGCAACATTGAACGAATAAAGCCATCCCTTCTGATACAGCACCTGATGCTTCAGTTACTAATTTAACAGTTCTTTCTACGGATTGGGTCTAACAGGGGCAGTTTAAGACCTCTATGTTGTTGTGATTCCCAGAATCAATCATATCCCTTACATCTTTATTGAAAATATGTTTTAGCAAAGAAGAAGCCACCACAGTGCATTCAAAAACAGAAATTAAGTCAATATGATCTACAGCACTAAAATTTAATGTTGGTATTTCGAATCTCTGGATCTTTTTTTCTTTCTAACTTTGTCTAGCTTTCAGCACTCTGCGTAGTTCTAGTTTCGTCTTCGTTCACTTTTCATTATACCTAGTAATCAATTTTCGGGATAGGCAAAATAAGCATTTCTTCATTTCTCTCTTTAACGACATCGACAATTTTTCTTTGGCCAACTGGTAGAAATCGTGAATAATGGATCATTCGCCGTAAATGTTTTAAACCAGCTAGGACAGCTTTAAATCAGCTAGGATACAGTTTAATATAAATCCAAACTGATGCATACACTTTTTGGATAAAACTTACTTAATTAATTGAGGGTTAGGACATTTAGTTTCAACATACAATCGAAGCATCTGATTAGCAACTGTCAGTCACCTTGCGTGTAATATTTTCCCCGGTTTTTTTAAGGCTCAAATCATTTGGACCTTTTCTCTCAGCAACTGCTTGACCGATTTGGTACAAGTATTTCTGATTGTTACTAAAGTCTGTTGTTTTTAATAATATTGGTAGATAGTTTTCTATTGCGACGAAATCGACAACAGCCTTCTCTTCTCAGTATTCCAGAAGTTTTCTTATTGGCCCTGAAAAACTAAGTGGTTCACTGGTGCGTCCATCTACCTGTTAGATTAAATGACGTAGAGGTAGTTCATTGCAATGAAATAAGCATACTAGCCCTTAAAGTGAGGTTCCGCAATATTCTTCTGATTGGCAGTCCTTCCTTCTGCTTCTGGATATAACATCGGAGACCCATCGGAGACCCCGGTTCTCTCACACGCCGAAGATAAACTTAACAAGCAAATCCGCATTTGTGACATAGATGGTTGGACTGTAACTGTTGACAAAGGAGCAATAAATTCTTTTTCGTGATCATCTGCATCAGAAGAATTTGAGGCAGACAAGCTATTACTTATGAATCGATTAGATGATTTAACGGTACATGCTTTAAGAACAATATCGTCAGTATTATACTTTTGAGAACATGCCTTTGTCATCACGGTTTTTTCAATTTTCTTCCTTATTGCAGCAGATGCTGCAATATCTGTGGTTTAATTGCCATTTTTTTACAGATCGTTGATCTTGAAGAAAAATTTACTTGTGATACTTTCTTTATTTTATCACAAGTACACACATACACAGTTTCAGTCATGTTGCACTTGTAAACCGCGATATCAAATAACTTTTCACACTCCTTTCGAAACTGGAAAATCTTTTCTTTGGATGAATCAGATGCATGCTGAGTTTTTGTGTATCGCTCAAGATTTTGTATAAATATTTTTAAACAAATCTTGAATGCGCTTAAGCGATAATGTTGGAATTTATATTTGTTCTACTTTATTTGCAACGGCATTTGAGACGTCAGCGATAGATAGATCTTTATTATTATTTGTCAACTTAAGTTCATTACGAATAAAGAGAACGCACTTTACATTGTCACACTTAGTTGGTAAAATACAATAATTGAAAACACCAATAATTGTATCTAGTATTTCACACTTCAAACTACTTCGCGTTGCTATTTCGAAGAATATGTTTAGATACGACACGTCTGTGCTAGATAAGAATCTCAACAGTACTGTTATCTGTTGTGTCATTGTACCTGCGTGAATGGTTGAAAGATTGATGTAATATCTGCATTTATTTTTCCTCTACCAGCTTAATTTAAAAATAGCTGAAGAATTTATGTTGACCTTTAAATAATTTGGAGTTCTTTGTTCAAAACCTACAAACATTAGCATGGGAAAGTACTCCTACCTTAAGATTAAAAAAAAAACAATTATCCAAAATATATTCAAAAGTATATTAAAGAGAAAAGAAAACTAAGAAGGAAGTGGCAACAAACCAGAGCTTTCAAAGATAAAACGAATTTAAACAATGCTAGTCAAAAACTTAAAGAGAGATTCAAAGCATAAAAAATGAGTAAATCAGTTCTTACCTAAGAGAGACAACGGATAAGAGCATCACTGGGTACGCTCTATGGAAAGCAACAAAAAGCTAAAAACACCAGTAACTCATTCTCCACTCATTAAACGAAGATAGTAGCTAGGCTAAAAGCAATGAACAAAAGGCAGACAGATTTGCCACATATTTAGAAAATACATTGAAACCGTATGATGACCAAGTTAATGATCAAATATCGTTTCATCAGCAACTTTCCGAAGAAAGTAGCTGATGAAGTAAAAGACAATATACATCTTAAGAAAGTGCCAGAGCATGATCTAATCACTTGCGAATTACTAAAAAACCTTACTCATACAGCCATAGTCAAATTGGCCAACGTCAATACTGCATTTAGTTGAGATATGTCCCAAATTTATGAAAAATTGTTTTAGTTTATAACGATACCAAAACCAGGGAAATCTCCATATGAAGTCTTCTCATGTAGGGGCTGTGCCAAGTCAAGTAATATCTAGATCAGGAGATTCAAGAATAAAGGGCTAAGAAATATGGTTAATGTTCCTTGGTACATCAGAAATGCCGACCTTCACAAGGAGCTTGAGATGCAAGATGTAGATAAAGTTATGAAGAAGATGGCAGGTAGTCATAAACAATGCTCCATAATCATGCAAACATCGAGGCCATAGAGCTCCTCGATAATATTGACGATATTATTTATTGATATTCGATCAAACGGCCATACGAGACGGCGTGGACAAGGAAGATAAAAACTGACCAACAAATTTTATCAGACTTTGTGCTATAAGAGAACGTTTTGTCACAACGACACACTATTATACAAAGTCGTCGCGCTGAACAAGATCAGCATGTAAGTATACCAGTCAGAGCATTAGCTTTAAACGTAAATTATCGTAGAAGTATATTACAATTTGCTAAAGAGCACCTAGTCTGAAATGCTAATGACTGCAGCACGTGTTGTTCACTGATGAATGGAGGTCTTGCTTATATAGCTTGGATAGACATGTAAGCATTATTCGACCGCCAAGAGAACGCTATGTACAGTGCAGTATATGACCTATTTCTTCTTTCAATGCAGAATCTGTAATGGTTTGGGAAGGAATATATCTTACAGCGCGAACGGACCTTGTTGCTTTACAAAGAGGTTTCTTAACAAGAGAAAGTTAGACATTTTGTCTAACCATGTAGTTCCATTTACTAATGACATAAGAAAAATTTTCTTTTAATGCATGATAATGCTCGACCACATGTTGCACGTCTGGTAAGTGATTATGTGGACGAGGTTTGAATACAAAACATAAACTGTCCACCATGCAACTCTGATTGAAATCCCATAAAGAATTTGCGGAATATTATTAAACGTCAACTCAGGAGCAGACCAGCACCACCTGTCTCTCTTGAGACAAAGAAGTTATGGTGAGAGAAGTTTGGGATGCAATTGATCAAGACCAAATACGCCGCTTGATTTTAAGTATGCCTCGTCACTGTGAAGAAGTAATTGGATGTAGAGGTGTACATAAGGGGAGGGAATTAATCAAGAATATTTCGATTATGTTAGGTTTTAGTTATATTAAATGTTAATAAAGTTTATATCAGTAGTGTTTTCTTTGCTTAAATGTTGATTAAAATTTGTACAATTTAAACTTATGTATAATCTTTAATAAGAGAGATATCTAGATAATTTTTGTACAAAAATCGTTTAAAAAAGGATGAAGATATCTCGAAACATTAATAAGATGTAGTGTTTCAGAAATTCCATACGGTGTTGCAAAATAAGATGAAAAAGTACAACTTTTTTTTACATCCCGTATACGGTTAAAACGTTGATATTTTTCAGAAAACATTATTACGGTGATTGACTAGAAATAATATTATAATGATAATAATAAGGTGAGAAAAATAACATTAAAATCCAATAATCTGTTCAGAAGAAAAATAGCTTCAAACTTATGGTACATTTAACGTGGTGCGTTCATTTTGGGCAGTAGTGTATATATACGATTATTAAACAGATACCAGCCATTAAACATGAAAATATGAAAAGAAAATATTATTTTATATACTTACCTGTACACAAATCATAATAGCAAATCCAAAACCGAAAGTTATTATTCCAGGATTTCCACTTAAACATCCTAAGCATCCTAGAAGAACAAACGTACCAGTACCTGCAAACTCAGAAAGAAAGATAACGAATCTTTCCCAAGACGACATCTTGTCACAGACTTTAACCAATTTTTCTATAGTAAAATGTACCATGTTATACGAGTAGTTTAGTCTTGAGTTCTAATAGGAACATATTTATGACAATGTTATTTTACTAATTATGCTTTACATCTGCTGCATCTGTTGGCTGATATTTGTATGATTAAATTAAAGCACTGCATATTATTATTCACAATACAATCAGAATAAAAAGTAATGCTTCCAAGGCTAAAGGTTGGTGTAAGAAGTACCTTTATTAACAAATACACTGATATGTTATCTCTTTAAGGTATTTCAAAATTATTTTCAATTTTTTTTTCTGCTTAATTAACATATGCATATAAAATGTTATAAAATTTATGAATATTATCTTTTTATGATAATTATATTGAGTTTATTAACGTAGTAAGATTATTTTATTTTTATGAGGTTTTCTTATACTTTTAGGAGAAATATATTACAATTAAATATGAAGTCAGCTTATAGTTTTTCTCGGCATATTCAAGCAACAATAGCAAAGGATATGATAGACGAGACTTTTAGTCTAGAGAAATAAGTACTTCTCAGGTCTTCGAAATAGACAGGTAATTGCCAAGTTTTTCCGTTAATATGTAAAGTTGATAAGTAAACCTATAAGTTTTTTGTAGAAAAATTTCGGCGTCGTTTTTTATTTATTAACAATTTAGTGAGAAACATGCGCTATTTTCGAATTTCCACTTATCATTAAAAGGGTACCTATTTATACTTATCAAAATTTTATCTGTAAATATAAAAAAAACTTTCACATTGCCGTATTTTCACATGGCGTATTTTTTTAAATTAATTGGTTGCTCCAAAAAGTGCAAAATACAGCAAAATTTTAATTGTTTATAACTTTTGTAAAAAATAACTAACACTTTTGTAATTTTAAAAACTTTTTTGTGTATAAAAAAAATATTTAGTTTCGCGTATTGACAGGTTAAGTTTTATCAATTTCTTAGAGAGGTCCTTTTTCCGCTGGTCTTTGATCGGCGTTCGAACTACTAACAACACGGTGTCATACAGAGAGAACACTGTGGTCAATCGACCATATTGTAAAATAACTATATTTTGGATTCTTTTAAGAATTACATATGGACTATTTTCGGAGTAAGTTATTCGGTTAAGCTATAGATATGCAAATGTGCTTCTTTGTGCAATTTTGTTGTAAAGAGATAATACGATCTCCAATAATTCCTGCCATAGGTTTAATTTCAATGGCTGCTGAGTATTTGTGTGTCCTGAAAAACTCTAGAATTTGTAATGTAGATTGACAGTACCTACCATTTATAAAATTTGCCAGAAGGTGACATGAAGATTTAATACAATGTGGGATTTAGTTCTTATAGAATAAGTTTTCTGAAAATATATATTTTTAACCTGTCAGTATTGTTAATACACATGTTTCAAGATAAATGTTTTTCCTTTCATAAGGAAAAATACTTTTTGACTGTAAATAATTAGTCTTAATTTATGTGTTTTTAATCCAATCTAATAAATAAATGGTCAAACAACATCGCACACATTTTATGGAAAATATATTGGCACATAAAGGACATAAAACTTACATGAATAGATTGGTCTCGTAAATATTTGTTTATTGTCTCGGCCTTGGACTATGTAAACACGCTGTACATTAAAATTAAACACCACAGATATAGATATTAAATAAACAAATATCTTACTTTTTTCGTGCCTTTCATTGCTTATTATCGAAACCATTGCAATGTTCCGTGCAAAACTGTTGTAACTCTGTTACATTATAATTACAACAGTTTTGCACGGAACTTATGTACAAAAACGCAAAATAGTTAAACTGTTGTTATTGTAATATTTAGCCAGTTAAGCATTTGAAAGTTACTAAAGTTTTACAGGGGATAGATATGCATGTTTACAATGGAATTCCATGATTACTTATTTATCATAAAATTTTGAGTTACTGCAGTCTTGCACTAAGGATGCCATATATTACATATATTATAATACAATATCGATGAAAAATGCTACCAAGTTCAAATAATTACATCTTTTAATTTATTTTTTGACGTAACAGAAAAAAGCTGTCATTAACACTAGCAAATCATAGGCTCAACGTTTAGTTTTAAGAGGTGTAACAGTTTGAATAAAATGATACTTATTCACACAAATAGAGTTAATATGAGAGGAAAAATCAGGATGATTGAATTTTTTAGCGAAAAACCTGTCTAATGATGTGCAAGACATGATCTATTTTCGATTAAAAATTAGATGTTTGTGGTACTGGAAGGAAGAGAGTTGACAAATGACAGATGTCTATATCGTTAAGATGACCCGTTAGGAATAAAAATTGACCTTTTTGAGCCTGTTTACAAAATAAAAAATCATGAAATTTACCAAATCTCAGAGTAGACTCTTTTGAGTGATCCACCCTGTATAGGAATTTAACGATACAGTTAGATGAAAGAGACATAATATTGTGGAGAGTATGTGTATGTAATATGAAAAGATTACTTGTTTTTCAATTCCTAAAGAAGAAAAAAATCCATAGCAATAAACTTTTGATGAATGAATAAATCAATGTACAAGAGGAATTTTTTTGTTTACCGTTATACAAAATGCAAGTATTCCCAAATAGTCATTACTTTGGTCTTATGGTTTACTAAGTTACTAGAGGCATTTAGATAAATTTTTAATTTTGTCTAACAACATTATGGATTCGGCTGTAATCTCGTGCTTCATATCACCGATAATAAGGATATATCCTGACAAAGTTAACGCCCGATACTTTCAATTAGACATGGAAAAAAATTGAGATTAAAAATATTCCATTAATCCTTATTTATCCTTAACAGTGATAAGTGTGATGTTTACAGCCACTGATATTAGTTGAGCATATACTTGCAATAACAAATATATAACTAAACAGACACATTTACCGACAAATAAACCAAAAACAGATATGAGGAATTCTACAAAAATTCGCACCTTAACTGGAGCCAAATATGGTGATATTGCAATTTGCTGCCCGTACCCCGCAGTAACAATTTTTTTCTGTAGGTTTATACCAAAAAACATGTTTTCAGGTGCGAGCCTCAGAAAACAGGCAAATTTAAGTTTTTTCTAACAAAAAACTGATTTGTTCGCTAAAGCTATTTCATTCTTCTAGCGATCTGCCTGGAAAAACGAGTGAAAGAGACTTCTATACTTGGAGCACACGTACATATCAGGTACCAATCGCTTTGTCTTCATCTCCAGAAGGAACTCTGGCCCTTTGAAGAGCCAAGAAACACCTGCTCAAAGCGTGGCAAGCGGTTATTCAGTCCCTAAAATCGACGTTTTTTTCATTTTTTTGCAATTTATCCGAAAATAGATTAAAAGATACCTCTATAGTTAGAGCACACATACATATTAGGTATCAATCGCTTCGTCTTGATCCCCAGAATGAATTCTGGCCCTTTGAAGAGCCAAGAAACACCTGCTCAAAGCGTGGCAAGCGGTTATAGAGTCACTAAAATCGACATTTTTTTTTTATTTTTTCGCGATTTTACCCGAAAATAGATTAAAAGATACCTCTATAGTTGGAGCACACATACATATTAGGTACCAGTCGCTTCGTCTTGATCCTGAGATTGAACTGTGATGCTTTGAAGAACAAAAAAAAAAAGCTGAAAGCGTGACAAACGGTTATTCAGTCCCTAAAATTGACGTTTTTTTTCATTTTTTCGTAATTTTATCCGAAAATTGATTAAAAGATACCTCTATAGTTGAAGCACACATATATATTAGGTACCAATCGCTTCGTCTTTATCCCCAGAATGAATTCTGGCCCTTTGAAGATCCAAGAAAAACCTGCTGAAAGCGTGGCAAGCGGTTATTCAGTCCGTAAAATCGACGTTTTTTTCATTTTTTTCGCGATTTTATTCGAAAATAGCTTAAAAAATGCCTCTATAGTTGGAGCACACATACATATTAGGTAGTCATCGCTTCGTCTTGATCCTCAGAATAAATTCTGACTCTTTGAAGAACCAAGAATCCCCTGCTTAAGCGTGGTAAGCGGTTACTCAGTCCCTAAAATCGACATTTTTTTTTCATTTTTTCGCGATTTTTACCGGAAAAGATTACCGATCAAGTTAAAATGACTTCCGTAAGTGAGGTTCATCTACCTATCGGAAGCTGGTGGCTTGATATGTACATGTGATCCAACTATACAGGTCTCTTTGAATCTATTTTTTAATATAATATAATAATCGCGAAAAAATGAAAAAAACGTCGATTTTAGTGAGTGAATAACCGCTTGCCGCGCTGTGAGCAGGTGTTTCTTGCTCCTCAAAGGGTCAGAGTTCTTTCTGGGGACCAAGACGAAGCGATTGGTACCTGATATGTACATGTGCTCCAACTATAGAGGTATCGTTTAATGTATTTTCGGGTAAAATCGCGAAAAAATAAAAAACAACGTCGGTTTTAGGGACTGAATAACCGCTTGCCACGCTTTGAGCAGGTGTTTCTTGGTTCTTCAAAGGGTCAGAATTCATTCTGAGGATAAAGACGAAGTGATTGGTACCTAACATGTTCGTGTGCTCCAACTATACAGGTCTCTTTTAATTTATTTTCGGATAAAATCGCGAAAAAAATAAAAAAAAACGACGATTTTAGTGACTGAATAACCGTTTGCCTCGCTTTGAGCCTTTTTTTGTTCTTCAAAGGATCAGATTTCATTCTGGGGACCAAGACGAAGCGATTGGTACCTAATATGTATGTGTGCTTCAGCTATAGAGGTATCTTTTAATCTATTTTCGGATTAAAATTGCCAAAAAAATTAAAAAAACGTCGATTTTAGTGACTGAATAACCGTTTGCCACGCTTTGATCAGGTCTTTCTTGGCCCTCCAAAGGGTCAGAATTCATTCTGGGGATCAAGACAAAGCGATTGGTACCTAATATATATGTGTGATCCAACTATAGAGGTATCTTTTAATCTATTTTCGGATAAAATTGCGAAAAAATGAAAAAAACGTCGATTTTAGGGACTGAATAACCGTTTGCCACGCTTTGAGCAGCTGTTTCTTGGCTCTTCAAAGGATCAGAGTTCCTTCTGGAGACCAAGACAAAGGATTGATATGTACGTGTGCTTCAAGTATAGAAGTCTCTTTCACTCGTTTTTCGAGGCAGATCGCTAGAAGAATGAAATAGCTTTAGCAAACTAATCAGTTTTTTGTTGGAAAAAACTTAAATTTGCCTTTTTTTTGAGGCTCGCACCTGAAAACATGTTTTTTGGTATCAACCTACAGAAAAAAATTGTTACTGCGGGGTACGGGCAGCAAATTGCAATATGACCATATTTGGCTCCAGTTAAGGTGCGAATTTTTGTAGATTTCCTCATATATTGTTAAATATAGGTTATGAGTTTGTGTATATCGATTGTGTTAAAAAAATAGGGCTAAAAGGAATTACAACAAGGGTATTTTATTATATGATCGATGGACTCCTAAATATAAAAATACCGTAGAGTGCTACTATTCAAAGGGGTACGGTTTTGAGAAAGGGGTGAATTAGACCCTATACACTAGGCCGCATTTGGAAGAATTATATGCAGTTTTCGTATACATCTACAAAAAAGTTGTTCAAAATTAAATTTCCGATCGAAATGTCACCTTTTAAAGTAAAAAATAATTTTTTTGACAAAAATATATTCAGACAATGAAGCAACAGAAAAACAGGAACACACGAGATTTTTTTTGTTCATAATTTTTTTCCACCAGGTTAGGTTAGGTTAGCTTTTTCTTCTTCAAGTGCCATCTCCTAGGTGGAGATCGGCAATCATCATAGCTATTCGGACTTTTGAGTTGGCTGCTCTGAAAAGTTGATTTGATGTACATCCATCCACTAGTCTATCAGGTGGCGCAGCCATGACATTAAACGCCTCCCTATGCTTCTCTTTCCTTGAATCTTGTCCTGCATAAGTTGGAGCAAGGTTTATTTCTCTCCATGTGTAATATGTCCGAGATAATCCAATTTTTTTGTTTTTATTGTATTTAAAATTTATGTTTCTTTATTAATCCTTCTCAAAATTTCTTTGTTTGTAACGTGTTCTGTCTAGGATATTTTCAGAATTCTTCAATACACCTACAGATCGACTAATTTTATTTTTTCATTGAAGTCGCATTCAAGGTCCAAGATTCCATTCCATAAAACAAAGTCGAAAAAACATAGTGGAAAAAAATTATTAGGGTGGTAATAAATTAGTGACAAATGGGTGAAAAAATATGCCATAAGAAAAAAGCTTTTATTCTAAATTCTGCTAGCTTGAACCTTAAGCCAGCAGAGTCGCTCCCATTAAGGGTGGTTTGGTGGTGAAAAATTATTAGGGTGGTAATAAATTAATGAAAAATGGGTGAAAAAATATGCCATAAACAAAAAGTTTTTTTTCTGAATTCTGCTAGCTTAAATCTTAAGGCAGCAGAATCGCTCCCATTAAGGGTGGTTTGATGGTGAAAAATTATTAGAGTGGTAATAAATTAGTGAAAAATTGGTGAAAAAATATTACGTAAGTTAAATTGGATTCCGCTCATTTGTCCCCGCTGGCTTAAGGGTCCTTAGTAACAAGACAGTTTCGTACAATTGTTGAACAATGATAAGGTAAGGACATACAAACAGTAGGCGAAAAGTTTTTAATGTTTATTTTAAATTACATAAAATAAGTACTTTATGTTTATTTACAATATTTGTTTAAAATATTAAATACATAAAATATGCAAATCAGCATGCTTGTTTTAAAGAAGAGTTTTTCTCACAGATTTTACCTATTAACTAATTGAAGTCTTTATATTAAAATAACTGATATTTTTTCCAAAGAGAACCAAGTAAAATGAGAAATTAAAGAGCTGTATTCCAGAATTATTTAGTATAATTTTTATGGTACATTTGTCTTCTTTATACTGCAAATTTTATCTAAAGAAAGATTGACGCTCTCGTACCAGCTATTTCCTAATGGCAGAATTAGGAAATTATTTTATATTTTATTATTTTTCTTTTACTTTTTAATCTAGATTTTCCCTTAGCAAGTTAAATCACTGGTTTTTCGGTAATTTTGCCATTTTGTTTATTTTGAATCTTGTGGTACCTTGCTTTATTTTTATTCTTAACTTAACTTAACTTGCTCCTTTACACTTATCTGCTGATGTATTTATCTTAACACTTATATGATATTTAGTATACATACATAAATTATAAGCATACTAGAGGTAAAGGCATGGGCACACTTGTCATGCAGCCCTCCGATCATACTCCGGTCTAATATTGCTGCATAACTCTGGTTGGTAAGGGACCGGAATGTAATGATCACACATGTCATGCTAGCTTTCTACTTATTTGCAATTTACATTAGTTTATCTTGTCAATAGATTGTGGAAGGTACTGTACGCCTAATGTTAAAATATTATACTAATCGTGATTTAGCTATTGTGGCTATCTGTCTGAATGAGCAAAATATAATTACAAAAAAAATGTTCCTATAGACCAAAGAATGTAGGTACTGGGTACATGATGCTTGTCAAAAAGTTTACACATGAGAGAAAGAGAGAGAGAAAGAGTTTTACACGAACAAGAAGAACACTTTTACGTTATCTGTTAGATGACAAAACTAAATTTTTTCAATAATTCCGAATACTGATATTTACGTTCAATAAGTTGGAAATTAAATTGAAAGAAACATTGTCCAGACAAGACAAATATTTTAGAAGATCTAGCATGTCCAGACAGCATTTGGCAGTGCTTTAAAGTAAAATAGTATTATTATTATTATTATTATGTAGTACTATATTGGATAAATTATTTTTATTATTTTTATTATCCAGATTTAGCCATACGGCTCACACTCCCTCTAAGGGGAAAATTCACTCATCCCAGATACCTACGGTATCAAAAGGATTGAGCTCTGGTGGGACTCTTTCCGTGTTATCGAGCCCTAGGTGACTTGGTATGTTGGAGTATCTCCCAAAAATTTTCGAACACATCTGGACGTCGCGAGGAGTACAGATTTCTGCATGGCCCTATAAAGATGTTCATTTAGACCCAGCTGTTTTATGTTTGCTAGGAGGTTTTTGGGAATAACACCAGTAGTAGATAGAACACTAGGTACTGTCTGGGTACTTTTCATTCTCCATTGTCTCCTGATTTGTATTTCTAGATCTCTGTACTTGGCAATCTTTTCGTTGTATTTAATACCTAAATTATTGGTGTTGGGTATCGCCACATCAATAAGTGTTGTTTGTCTAGTAAGTTTATTAACTAGTATGAGATCCGATCTATTATGGGCCACTGGTTGGTCTGTAAGCACAGTGCGGTCCCAGTATAGCTTGTAGTTGTCATTTTCAAGCATTCTATCAGGGGCGTATTGATAATAAGGAAGATGGTCGGTTTGGAGAAGTCCCAGTTTGTCAGCTAGTTCTTGGTGGATAATCTTTCCTACTGAGTCATGGCGTTCTTTATAATCAGTACCGACAAATGCCTGGCAGCCACCGGTAAGATGTTGGATGGTTTCTTGGGCTTGGCATCCATATCGGCATTTGTCATTTTGGACTTGAGGATCTTTAACAATATATTTCAGGTAATTTTTAGTTGGAATAACCTTTGGAATAACCACTTTTAAATTATTGGAACTACATATCCTTTGTTCATTTGTATACTCTCGATACTGAACATTTCACTTCGTACTTAGTAAGTGTTCTCCGTTAATTTTCACTATGTTCATTGTTTCAAAGTCTTCTTTATATTTTACCAATTTTAGTTATATTAAGTATTATTGTGTCTAATTATCATCGTCTACAACGAGCTGTTCCTTAAGTTTTGATTTATTCAGAAATGTCTTCATGTAATTAATGCCATCTTTTTCGTTTTTGCTTTGAAGATCGTCCAGTAGATCTGCTTTTATGTGCAATACCGTTCGGTACTTTGTTCAAAACCACTCTGATTGTACTTGTTTTTATTTATCCATTTCACTACGTCATCGTTTTCACACTTATATTAAGAGGTCATGATATAGCAGTTTATTTGCTTATGTTCTCACTAGATCTTCCGCTTTTTTTCGTTTAATAAGCAATTATGTTCATTGGCGGAATAATACCTCTATGAAAGTTTGTTACTCTATTATACTTCTTCTACCTATTGGTAATTTATCTCTTGTTATTTTGACCACACGGGTATCCCCAATCTACTTATGTGGTTATTCCATTGTTTTTTCTGTTTAGTGCCCATTTGATGTTACATTTTCTTTTAATGTCTTCACTCCCCTTTCGATATCTTAGATTATTTTCTGTTATTCTTCTTATTACTCTCAACTCTGCAGTTTCCAGTAGCCTTTGTGTTGTAACTGTATCGGGTACTGCTATTATTGGTCTTAAACTGAATTTATAAATTCTTGATTTTCTCTCAGTATTATTGGTTTGGTTTCTCCATAAAATGTTATTAAGATATATTTATAGTCTATTTGGTTTTTGTACTTGATATTTCACTTCTTTGTCCAGGTCTACATGGCTGTAGTCCAGTGTAATTCCTAGCTATTTTATTTTCATTACCTGTTCAAAACTGATGCCATCGATTTCTATTTTACAACTGATTGGTTCTTTGCTGACTACTACTGTTTTACAACCAACTCAGTTTTCTGAGTTGAGATTTGTTTGCCTTACGTTAAATATGTAGACTAGTCTTTGAGACTATCTTCATCTTGGGCGATCAGTACTGTGTCGTATGCGTAATAAAGTAATTTTACTTCATTGTTTCACATTCTGTATCCCCTTTTTTTGTTGACACTTTTGTAGATTTCATTCGTGATTAAATTGAAGTGTATAGGGCATACTATGTGATCTGCAGGTGCCTATAGGTTCTGTAAGTTGTTCTACTATTCTGCTTTCAATTTTGTTATTTTGAAAGATGTTTTTACCATTTTTTATCATATCTAAGGGATCTTCTGTATTATACAGAAGATTTACTAAATCTTTGAGCTTTAACATGTTAAATGCTTTATTTAAGTAAATCAGATACAGAAATGCTAGTCTAATTTACTCTAGTGATTTCTCAGTAATTTGGTTTATGAGAATTTTACATCTGTACACCATTTTCCATTATGAAAAACCTGTTATGTATCTGCTTAACTGCTCCTCTGATTCTTTCGGAGGTAAACGGAGGTAAATTTCTTGTAAACTTTTCGTTGTAAGTTTTTTAAGAGTAGTATTTTTAATAAGTTAATACTTCTGTAGTATCTACTGTTCTTATGAATTAATTGAATAGTAGAATTAGTTCGCTAGTTCTTCATTCTTCCGGTATTTTATTTATTAATTAATGTTGAAAGTTGTTATGTTATTTTGCTGCTACACAATATTTCAACAAATCGTTTGGTATTCCGTCTGTGCCTTCAGCTTTTCTGTTCTTCAACTTTTAAAGTGTTTCTCAAACTACCTGTGTATTTGTATTACCTTCTTCGTTTGTGGTAATTTCTGCTGTTTCCCGTTCTAGCCTCATGTGTTTTTCGTCTGCATATAGTTTGTTTCTCACTTCATTTATCAACATAACTCTGTTATCTGACACTAGATATATACGAATGACGTGATTTGGTATGAAATTTTATATTGCTTATGTCTCACCGGCGTATTCGATTCCAAATTAAACTTATTTCTGAGAAATAAATCCAGTATTTTGGGAGCATTCTACATTAAAAATTTTTTTAATGTATCCCCTATGGCGGTATAATTTCAATATTAATCCAATACCGCGCAGAGTATAAGAATTTTGCAATTTTGATTAATTTTTTGGGACTTTTTTAATATACAAAAAAAGTTCTGTTTCTTGAATCTGTAAATTATTTTGTTATTATACTGTACAAATATTACCTGCTTAATTTTCTTATACCAAAACACCAATCAGCTCATATCTATAATAATAATAAATTACTAAAAATTATTATAAATATTAAATTATAATATACTGTTTACAAGTAATCGATAATATGTAAGAAAACCCTTCGATTTCAGTTTAAATTGATATAAATATTATATATCCCAAAAAGCGTTATAGAGTTTATGTTCCCTCTGGGTATGTTTCATTTTTCTTGGCATCCTTTGAAAAAATTATTCTATAAATTAAGGCTCCAATAAATCCAGCTAAAAGGGGACCTAACCAGTATACCTGAAATGTATATACAAAGATTAGTATTATTTAATATAGAGAAAGTAATAAAATAATACTATGATAGAAATGACAGTTGCGGCTTCGCCTGACTTCGAAAAGTGAGCTAGGGCTACCACTTAAAGGATGGACGGGACCAACGAAACTAGTCCTGAGAGTTGCAACTCTTAACATCCGAAGCATGACAGGTAAAGGAAGAGAACTCATCGATTCATCAGAGAAGAAAAATTGGTGTACTTTGTGTGCAGGAAACTCGTTGGAAAGGTAATAAGTCGAGAGATCTTGGAGATGGATCCATAGTAGATATATAGTAGTTTAAACTAGAAGAATTTAAATGCCTTGGTTACTACATAACAGAAAATAGGATACTTGATCGAGAAATTGGGCACAAAATACAGGCTGGTTGGTTTAACTGAAAGCAAATAAGCGGGGAACTTTGTGATCGAAAAATAGGTGAAGGACTGAAAAGAAATATATACAAGAGTAGGGGGGACCTGCGTTGGTGTACGGCACTGAAGTGTGACTGCAATTGTTTGGTCATGTCAGGCGTATAGATTAAAACTATGTGGTATGAAGAATAGGCCTGTTAAGTTGATGGAGGAAGAGGTAGAGAAAAACCGAGGAGAAGATGGAGGTACTGTGTGGCAGAGGACTTGAGAGAGAAAGGTTTAGGTGAAGAAGGCCCGATGAACAAAAATGAGTGGCGACGAAATGACTACGTAACAGCGAGTCTTGAAAAGAAGAAAAGCTAAGGAAGAATATGTGGAAGAAGGTGCTAATAATAAAAATCTGCAAAAGAATAGTTCCAAGAGGAAGTGGATGAAAGTGAAGAGAGTAATTATTGGAATTTACATAGGTCCAAGTAGCATAAAGAAATACGATGAACACAAAGAAATGGAGATGGTAAATAAAACCAATTATATTAAAAGGACATGGGAAAGCTGTAACCTAAAAACATTTATTAAGATTTAAGTAGATGTCACAACAAAGCAAAATTGCTCCGTTATAAGAAAGTAAGATATAAAAATGTTTTGTGATTAGGCCAAAAGTGTTTTATATGGGAACATAAGCCATGATTAAAGAAGAGTAAAAACTGAAAATTTAAATAAG
This sequence comes from Diabrotica balteata, assembly GCA_918026665.1. NCBI lineage: Eukaryota > Metazoa > Arthropoda > Insecta > Coleoptera > Chrysomelidae > Diabrotica > Diabrotica balteata. The sequence continues at coordinate 99,308,783 of OU898282.1, forward strand.
AAAATTTCTAAGGAGAACCTATGGGAGAAAGGTGAGAGAAAGAATTTGATAAAAAGAAACACTGAAATGCATTTATTGAATGAGCTAACTAATAACTAATCTGATAGCACAGAGGAAGAAGTAAACACCTTCTACCATGACTTAAGCAAAACATTCAATAAAACTAGAAAAGAAGAAGTAAATTTAATTTAAGGTGACTTCAACTCGAAGGTAGGGAAAGAAAGAGATGGAGGAGTAGTAGGAGAACACGGAATGGGAACACGTAATGAAAGAGGTAAAAGACTAGCTCAGTTTTGCAAAGATAACGAACTCATTATCAAAAACAAATGGTATCAACTCCCAAATCAAAGAATATATACATGGAAAGCACCTAGAGATGATGGTGAAATTATAATAAGAAACCAAATACATTACATAACAATAAATTAAAAATTCCGAAATGCCCTAATATCGGCTAAAGCGTACCCAGCAGCAGATATAACAAGTGACCACAATCTGTTCTAGCAAACATGAAACTCAAGTTAAAAACAACTGCCAAAACACCGAGAATAAATCTGAGAAAACTAAAAGAAACTGATATATACCAACAAATCAAAGAACAAGTGCAAAAAGAAGTTTAGAAAGTAGAAAGGCAAAAGCTACAGATAAATAGAGGAAAGTAGAGGAGATCTTGAGAAATATCACAAAGCAAAAACTTCAAGGAAACACATCAGCTAAAAATAAACAATGGATCACACAAGATATAAAAGAACTGACGACGAAAAGAAGGGCACACAAGAATAAAAACGAAAAAGAGTACAAAAAAATTAATAAAATAGTCAAACAAAAATCAAAAAAGCTAAGGAACTGTGGCTATCAGAAAAGTGTGAAAAAATAGAAAGGTTAGATAAACAATATAACAGTTTTAACATACACCGGAAAATTAAAGAGACAGCTGGCATATACAAGAAGAAGGGTATCGGAAATATCATGGATAAAAATAGCAATATAATAACGGAATATACAGATAAATTAAACAGATGGCAAAAATACATAAAAGAGCTTTTCGAAGACAACGAGAAAATTGAGGTCATTATAATGGGCCACCAATCACCAAAGACGAAATTGAGAAAGTGCTAAAACGTATAAAAAATAAGAAGGCCATGGGACTAGATGAAATACCTACAGAAATCTTAAGAATATTAACAAAAATAATATGGGCACTCTAATAGAATTATTTAATGACATTTATTATATGGGAGAGATTACAAAAGAATGGTTAATATCAATATTCATTCCAATACCCAAAAAAACGCAATGAAGTGTGAAGAGCACAAAACAATTAGCTTGATGAACCATATTCTAAAAGTGTCCTTACGAATGATACACGAACGTATCTGTAAAAAGCTAGATCATAGAATAGCTGAAAACCACTTAGTATTCAGAAAAGGCTTTGGCACCAGCGAAGCATTATTTACTGTACAAACACTAATCGAACGATACCTAGATGTCAACTGCAACGTATTCATATATCTAGTGGACTTCAAAAAAGCTTTCGACAAAGTACAACACCGAATAATGGCAAAAATACTGCAGAACACAGAATTAGATGATGAAGATATGAGAATCATTGCCAATCTATACCGATAGGAGAAAGCCATAATACGAATAGACCAACAAAAATTAAAGAAATACCTATAAATCGTGGAGTACGACAAGGATGTGTGCTTTCCCCTTTACTTTTTAATATGTATTCAAAATAATTGTTTAAAGTAACATTAGAAGATGTAAATGAAGGCATTTTTATTAACAGAGCACATCTGAATAATCGTAGATACGCAGATGACACAATACTCCTTGCGGACAAGAGAGAAGGACTTGGACAGATCTTGGTTGATCGCATTACCCAATACTGCGAAAGGTATGGAATGACAATGAATACAAATTAAAAAAAATCATGTTGGTAAGCAAGAACAAGATTAAGGAAGACAGTATTTATGCTAAAGGAAAACTTTTAGGCAGGATGCACAGATATCAGTACTTAGATTGCGAACCAAATGAGGAATGAGATGCTTTTTATAAGATGAAAATAATATTATGCAATGGAAAACTAAATATTGAAATTAGAATTAAAGTATTGAGATGCTGAGTGTTTTCTGTCCTATTGTAAGGAGATAAGGCCTGGACAATTACAGAGGCGACAGAGAAAAGACTCATTAACTTTTAAATGTGGTGTAATCGAAGAATGTGGAAAATATCTTGGACACAATACATAATAAATGCGGAAACGCTACGAAGAATAAAAAAAGATAAAGAAATACTCAACACTAGAAAGAAAAGGAAAATGAGCTACTTTGGTCAAATACTAAGAAACGACAAATACGAATTGATGCGCCTGGTCATACAAGAGAAAGTGGAAAGCAAAAGAGGACCGGGGAGAAGACACACGTCCTGGTTAAAGAATCTGAGAATGGAGTGGGAAAACGTTAATAGAACTTTTCAGAACGGCTGTAGATAAAGTCAAATGGGCCATGATGATCGCCAATGTCCTTAAGGATGACGCACGTTAAGTAAAAAAACTATTAAGTAATATTATCTTTTGTGGTTTGTGGTCAAAGCAACAAATATCAATGAATTATGCACCTGGAGAGAATGAAAAGTCAACATGATTTAGGTATAGTAAAAGTAACTAGTTACACGTCATGAAAAGCAAGCAACTTAAAGTAAAAAATAGGTGTAAATGTAAACAATGAACCGTGTTGCAATCATGAACATACGAGTATACCTAGGGTCAGTTATAAATTTAAACTAACACTTGAAAATGTATTTAAACTTTGCCTATTATTAACCAAATCTGGCAACGATATAACTTAAAAATAAAACTATACGATTCATGCAAATTACCCTAATAAAGGAAACCGAATTTAGACTTAAATGAAATTTAATTACAAATAATTATAATGACGATGGTCACTTAACAACTAAAAGTTAATAACTTGTATAACCAACAAATGTTGAACAGAAATATTTTACAAAAACTTTGTTTTAATTTTTTTTTAAGTACTAAAGCAGTTCAACGTTCAATGGTACAAGCAGATAATAAAAACGTACCCAATGGCGATCCCAGGTGTTATTTAAAAGAGCTGGGCCAAAACTTCTAGCAGGATTCATATTGGCACCGCTAAGACCACCCTATAAGAGAGGTTTTATAACATTACTTTAAAACTCATCTTTTTGTAAATATATACAAACATAATTAGTAAAGTACAAAAAGACAAATAAAGTTACAATTTTGCTAATAGTGTAATATTTAAAATAAGTTTCTTCTTCTTTAGCTGCTATGTTTATTTAGATTATTGACAACCAATTGCATATCTTCATTTTGTCTACTACTGCTCGGAATAGTAGTTTTTAACCAGGAAGTTCTTCTTTTACGTCTTCCGCGTTAGCCTTTAATTTTACACAAGATAATCAACTGCAGCAGGCTATGTTTGGCATTTCTCATAACGTGTTCAAAAGATCCTATTTTTTTTTCTAATGGTGTTTAACGCTTTTCTCTTTTCTGGAAGTCCACGGAATTTTTAGTATTCTTTTATATGCCTATATTCCAAACGCTTCTATTTTTTTACATATGGTATGTGTCATGATTCACTAGTTAATACCATATAAAAAAAAACTGAAAACATAACATGGGAGTAAGCGCACAGTGAAATCCGCATATCAGGTCTTGTTAATATTGTTTTCAATTTAATAAAGGCCTTTCTTGTCTGCTCAATTCACATCGGACCAATTCACATAGTGTTGTTTTATTGTTCAAATGAAAAACAATTAAGGTATTTATATAATGCAACTCTTTCGATAGTATTATAATTTTATGTGATTGTATCTTCATTGCTGTTAATGGGGCGATCCTTTCTCACTTCATTGATTTGGATTTATTATTTTGAGAAAGTACAAAAAGTGGGCTTTATCCGATCATTGGGTATCCCCCTCGATCTATAGATAATATTAAATAGATCCACCAGTACAGACAAAATTCTCAATATATGAAATCTTTCTAATCTATTTTTAATAATTACCTACTACAATTATTTATCATTTATTTAGTTAATAAAATTTTGTTATTTTATGAAATAATTTTGTATCACAAAATCCTAAAAAATACTTACTCCAGCCATTGCTAGTCCAGTTACTGCTAGGCCAAGTCGAAGAGGTAGTGAATCGTGCTTCGTGGCATTTCTGCTATCCCAAACTGCACAGCATACCCAAACCAAGAGCAATGTTAAAATAAATTCTGATAGGAATAATTGAAATGCAGTTAGATGTTGAGTAGGTCCTGGCGAACACAATCCAGCGATACTTAGGATTGAGTTGTGTATTAAAAGCTAAAAATTAACAAAGGTCATATAAGGTAGAATAAAATTAAAACATTGTATTACTATTTTTTTGAGTTTTGACACCAAATTTCAAGATAAATAAAAATATCTTTACTACTTGCTTTGCAGGTGCACCTACCAAATATACCCAATAGAATTCCATAGAACGCAGATCCAGCAAAAAGACAAAAGAGGGAATGTACAGGTAGTAAAGGGCAAAAATATTGTTAGACAGGAAGTGCCATTTTGAGAGGCCACTTTAAAAAAAAAAGGTATTAAGAAATCAAATTTAGTTGCGTCATGTTATTGTTTGTCTCTACTGTCACATGAAAGCTTATTTATATTGAAGTTTTTTAACAGTTGTGTCACATTTTAGATTATTATCGTTATTAAATAATTAAAACTTTATTGTGCTCTAGTATTAAAAGAAGAATTTTAAGTGTTTGGAACATGTGCTTGTAATAATATTGGAACATAGTGTTTGTAATATCTTTAAAATATATACAGTTTTTATAATACAGTGTAGGTAAAAGTTTATGGTCGGTATGGTAAAATTTACCAGGATATCTTACACAGATATACAATCATATTTTTAGCGAATAGACAAAAATAACAGTCATATCTCCCCTTGGCCTCCCCTCCATAAATCTTATTGACGCCCATTGCTTCCGATCAGAGATATTTTACATATTCTCTATCCTGATCCTAATAAAGCTAAGAAAATAGAGGTGGTTCCTCTAGGATTGTTTACCAGTATTCAAATGAACGAGTACACCAACATATTGGCTATTATCGTTTATGTGTATATGTATTGAAGTGAAAGAAACTAACAAAGGATATATATATTATAACTTGAAAGATAAAATAAACAATACAAATAGTACTTACATTTACATTACATATTGTGAAATCGCGAATCGTCTAAATTGACATTTAAAAACATATTTTTTTCCACTTTTCTTGTTACCCGTGTTCTTCTTTTATTCAAAATTAAACCAGATTTTGAACATGTGTTCACAAGAAACAGACTTTGTTACAATACTACAATATTTTATGAATATAGTGGTTAAATTAGGGTATATATGGCGATGATACCACGGTAATGGAGAGTTCCAATCTCCGTTCGAAATTTTTTGTAGGTAATATATCATCAGACAAATATATGTCGACTTCTTTTATATCTCTCGATACAGGTGTATGTTTAGATGAGTCATGTCGAATTAATTCATCAAAAATACACCATGGACTTAAGTCATCTTTATCAGTTTCTTTTTCTTGTACTGGATGATTTTCAAGATTTACTAAACTTATGCAAAGACTCGTTTCATCCGTTTTCCATAGTTAAAGAAGGAGCTTTTAAAAAGTTTGCAGGATGGATTCCTGGATATAAACCATCAACAAGAAAAACTTTGTGAGATTCATTAATTCATGAATGTTATATCAAAACTGAGCAATTTATTAGATCACAAGTTGTTAAAGAAGTAGAAAATATCTGTATTACTACTGACCTCTGGACATTTGGAGTAACTGACATTAACAGGACAATATTTAACCGAAAATTTAGAATTTAAAACGGTTTTACTAGGCTGCTGCCATTTTTCTGGAAACCATAATTCAGAAAACATCGCTTCTGAATATTGTTCTGAAGCTATTTTCTTGTGGCATTGTAAATTAATTACTATTTATAACTGGGAATAAGCCACAATTAAAGATAAAAATACGTTTATTGACGTTTCAATTTCCAATTCGGAAATCGTTCTCAAATACAAACAGTAAATTAAACAAATTTTGTTTTTTGTTACATAGTGAAAAAATTCTTCTAATAATTTAATTTTATCTGACTCATTTATATTGACAATTCAGACATACATTATGCATTTTAAAGTAGACGACTTTAAATGCATAATGCTAAATGAGGCCAATTGTGTCGCAAATTCCTCGGCAGAATGTAGTAGGATCTGGTTACCAATATTGAAAGAGGAAGTTATTAATAAGAAAATACCAGTATTAGTAAGTCAGTAACATATGGAGGATACATCATTTATGTTTTTAAATAACGTAACATATAAAATCAGAATTTTTGATGTTTGTTGAAGGTAAACTAAATTCACGAACAAATACTTACAATGTTGGGATAGTATTATGAGGTTTTTTTTACTGGTTTTTCCCTCATAATTTACTATGGTATCACTAACAGGAGAATTTTACTGTCATCATGTCATGTGTTTGTCTTTTTAAAGACGAATTAGATGCTATGATTTTTTCTGACGGATATTCTCAAGTTAAAGTTGATTTCATGTAATCGAATGAACTATCTTATAAGTAAAGTCGTCCCAGGAGCGCAACTCAACAATATTGGCAATATCATTTTAAAGTCGTCTACTTTAAAATGTATAATGTACCTATGTCTGAATTGTCAATATAAATGAGTCAGATAAAATCAAATTATTAGAAGAATTTTTTCACTATGTAACAAAAAACAAAATTTGTTTAATTTACTGTTTGTATTTTGAGAACGATTTCCGAATTGGAAATTGAAACGTCAATAAACGTATTTTTATCTTTAATTGTGGCTTATTCCCAGTTATAAATTAAATTTATCGCTTCTGAAATTAGTGAAATTATTAATCAGTGGGGTCTAAAAACGAAAAGTAAATTTTGCGTTACTGATAATGCCTTTAATATGGTCAAAGGTATAAAAGATGTTTTGGAATGAAAACATTTAAATTGTTTTGCGTATACGGTAAATTTATTGGTGATATGCACTTAAATGCTGTCGTGTACAAATAGATAAAATAAAAAGTCCTTTTTTCGACAATTCGGCAAAAAACACATTTAAAAAAAGTACCTTATCTTCAAAAAGGCTTTTAAAGTATCAATTAAAACATAACAAAGTTCACAAACGGCCAATCCAAGACGTGGAAACTAGGTAGAACTTCACCTATTACATGTTAAAAAGAATCACCGAGTTAGAAGAGGCAATCCATTCCACATTGGTATTAGTTAATACAGACTTAGACCAAATCTAAATAAAAAACACTGAATTATTTGTTCTCAACTTTTTCAAATTTTACTTCTTCTTCTTCTTAAGGTGTCGTGCATTTCTGCGTAGGCGTCCACCATACATCGTCTTGTCAGGTGAGATGTTAAATATTCTGGAATAAATAATTCTGTTTTTAGCAGCATTGCGAAGCATTTCATAGCTGTGGATTCCTGTCCATTGTCGAATATTGCGCAGCCATGACATTTTTTTACGTCCGAGACCTCTCCTACTCTCTATCTTCCCTTCGAGTATCAGTTGCTGAAAAGTGTATCGTTCTCCTCGTATAATGTGCTCCAAGTATGCAGTCTTCTTACTTTTTACATAATTAAAAAGTTCCCTATCCTGTTAGCCCGCTCATCTGAGTACTTCCTCATTTCTGACCCTGTCCGTCCATGATATTCTGAGCATTCGACGCAGGCACCACATTTCGAACACTTCAAGTTTGTTAATGGAACTGGCCTTTCACGTCCATGCTTCCATTCCGTACAGGAGAACAGGCCACACGTAACACTTAAGCATCTTGTATCGGAGGTTGAAGTCCAATTTACGATCAGTCAGAAACTTACGAAGCCTCAAAAAAGCATTTCTGGCTTGTTCAACTCTGCTCTTTATTTCGTTCTCGGGGTCACAACCCTCATTCAGCAAACATCCCAAGTATTTGAATTGCCTGACTTGTTCAATTTCTTCTCCAGAGACATATATCTTTGCGTTGGGGTAATTATTTCTACTTATAATCATTGATTTTGTCTTCTTGATATTTATTTTCAAACCCCGAGCTTCACTTGCAAGAGTTAGATCATTTAAAAGGCATTGAAGATCTTCGATGTTGTCTGCCACTATGGCTGTATTATCGGCATACCTGATGTTATTAATAAATTTGCCTTTAACTTTAATACCCTTATTAGAGTCTTTCACTGCTTCTGCGAAGGCTTTTTCTGCGTATAAATTGAACAGCATTGGGGACAGTATACAACCTTGCCTTACTCCTTTTTTAATGGAGAAAATCTTTTGTTTCGTTGGAATTTTGAAGACGTACTGTTGCTGTCTGATTCCAATACAGATTGGCGATGGTTCTTATATCCTTTGCATCCAATCCCAACTCTTGTAGGTATTTTTATCATCAATTCATGTTTTACATTATCGAATGCTTTCTCGTAATCGATGAAACAGATAAAAACATCCTTTCTTTGATCTAAACAATTCTGTATCAATGTTTGCATACTAAAGATCGCTTTTCTCGTGCCAAGTCCATTTTTGAAACCAAACTGACTCCATCCACTGACCTCTTCACATTTCTTAAACAATCTAGTGTGAAGTATTCTCGGGAAAAGTTTCAAAAAGTGACTCATTAGGCTTATTAGTCGGTGGTCCTTGCAGAAGTTCGCACGTGGTGTTTTTGGTAGGGCGATAAATGTAGATCGAAGCCAATCTTTTCGAATCTGGGCCGTATCGTAGATGTCGTTAAAGAGCTTGACAATAATGTCTAGGTTTTCTTCATTAAGTAACTTGATTGTTTCTGCATACATATCATCTGGTCCTGGGGTTTTGTTACTTTTTAGTAGTTTGATAGCGTGTACAATTTCAGCTTTAAAAATACTTGGGCCATACAAATGGTCTCCCAGTTGTGGTGGTTTTTGTGTTCTGTCATCATTGAATAAATTGGCTGTGTACATTTTCCAAGTATTAAGTATATCGCTAGTGTCCGTTATTAATTCATTTTGGTCATTATGTATACCAGTGACTTGTTTTTTCTTGAAGACACCAGCAATTTCCTTAATTTTCTTGTGAAGATTGAAGCTGTCGCCGAGTTTTTATAGGCTTTCAGCCTCGGCGCAAAGTGTAGTCATCCAGATCTCCTTCGCCGCTATAATTTCTTTACGAATTTGACTGTGTATATTTCGGTACCCTACTTCGTCCTGCTGATCTTACAATTCAACTCAAATTTTACGGCCGCTTAAAAAATAACAAGTACAATGAGTAGCCAAAAATACTTAAAGGGTAGTTCAGTGATTGTTATGGTACGCTGCCTGCAAGAATCTTGCAATCAAATTTTGGCAAACGGTAACCTTAAATCCGTAGTATCTAATGTAGTACAATAACTAATATCGAGTTTAGCAAAAAGATTTAGAGGGATAGAACAGAGTGGCATATTGTCATTATGCACATTTATGGATTCACGATTTAAAGTGCAGCGTTTTTCTGATAAAAATAAAGATAAAAAAAACAAAAGAAAGACTTAAGGAGCTGGTTACTTCTATAATTAAAGAACAAGAAGATTGTACTATTGAAAATTAACCAGTACAAGAAAAAGAAACCGATAAAGATGACTTTGGTGTCCATGGTGTACTTCTGATCAATTAATTGGAGATGACTCATCTAAACGTACACCTGTGGTAATTTAGCTTTGATAAATTAAGTTTAAGTTTAAAAATAAATTTAACTTTAGTTTATTTTTATTTTTTATCTTTAATTTAATTTAATTAAAAACTATGAATTTTTATATCATTTCAATGTATTTCTATTATATATGATTTTTTTTTAAATTCATCTTTATGTAATGTGAGAGTATGAAATAACTGAGGACACGGCAACTGTGACATTATTTAAACTTACATCATCATCAGCCGTTTTGAGTCCACTGCTGAACATAGGCCTTCCGTAAATATTATTATATTCCGTATTCAATAATTCCAATGCATTATATCTTGAGCACCCTGAATAAAGTTGTGCTGAATGCGCTTGATGTCACCTGACCACCTTGTTGGAGGACGTCCTCAATTACGATAAGCATCGTGTCTAGGTCTCCATTTCAGAATTTTCTTCGTCCATCTTCCATCTTTTAATCTGGCAACATGCCCCGCCCAGTTCCATTTCAATCGTGTTATCCTTCGAACTTCGTTAGTAACACCAGTTTTTCTCCTAACTACTGTATTTGATACTCTATCTCTGAGGGACATATTGAGCATTGACCTCTTCATCGCTCTCTGTGCCACTTGTATTTTATTGATTACTTTTTTGGTAAGGGTCAATGTTTTCTGCTCCATACGTTAGAACTGGGAGTACACATTGATCAAATACCTTCCTTTTTAAGCACGTGGGTATATCTGAACTAAAGACTTCTCTCAGTTTTCCCTAAGCCGCCCATGCCAGTTCTATTCTCCTGTTTAGCTCCTTTGTTTGATTATCTCTTCCTTGTTTAACCCGTGGCTCAGATATTTATAGCTATATACCTATCCAATTTGCGTGCCTTTAGTTGAGATGTTTTTCGCCAGTACAAGGTTGGTCATATATTGTGTTTTGGAAAAATTAATTTTAAGTCCAACTCGTGTACACGAGCTCTGAAGGTCTTAAAAAAGCTGGCAGGCATGATCTACCCGGTCTGCAATAAGGAATATGTCGTCTGCAAATCTCAAGTTATTCAGAAACTCTCCATTTATGTTGACTCCAATATTCTCCCAAATATTGTTTCTCACAGCACTCTGCAATAAAGCGGTGAACAGCTTAGGAGAGATGATATCTCCTTGCCTAATACCTCTCTCGAAGGAAAATGTATTTGTGTTGCCATAATACATTCTAACTGCAGCTGTTGCGCTATTATATATATGAACTTTGAAAAATTAAGGCAAATATCGAGCATAAGTTTAATCAAATTTTCCCCAAGTTCTTTCGCTAACTACAGCATCATCAGAGAGTGAACATAAATAATTGTACATAACACTACATTAACACAAGGACAAACAGTTTAAAATTATTAAAATTATTCTAACGCTCTACATTCTTATCGGCAATCGGAGAGAGAATTCTCCCCGATTTTTCTCTCCGAATTTATTCCCTCTCCGATTGCCGACAAGAATGTAGAGCGTTAAAATAATTTTAATAATTTTAAACTATTTGTCCTTGTGTTAGTGTAGTGTTATGTACAATTTATGTCCACTTGCATGTGTATTACATTCTACGCTTGGTGGATAGCCCAAATTTGACGAAATGCCCCTGATGATGTTGTAGATAGCGAAAGTACTTGGGCAAGATTGGACCAAACTTGTGCTCGATATTTGCCTTAATTTTTCAAAGTTCATTTATTCGAGCATTCAACCTCATATCAATTATTATATATATTCCGAAGAAGAGTTGGGTACATATGATCAATACTGTACTCTGTAAGAACTTTGGACTGGACATGGAGCTATGCTGGACTAAGTCAAAGGTTTTCTCAAAGTCTGCAAATATTAATATCAATGGCTTGTTGTATTCTGTAACTTTCTCTATTAAGGATTTTATTACTTGTAGGTGGTCATTCGTTCCAAAGTCTCCTAAATTCGGCCTGCTCTAATGGTTGGTAAAAATCCAGCTTAGGTTCCAGTCTGTTAGTAATTATTCTCATAAAGAGCTTATATAAATAAGATAACAAGCTAATAGGTCGGTAGTTTTCAATTTCTGTTACATCTTCTTTTTTGTGCAATAATATCATAATGGCATTATTCCATTTTTCTGGAATAACTCATTCAAATAGGCAGGCATTATAAAGGGTTTTTAAAGCTTTTATGACGCATTCGCCTCCTAATTTTAGCATTTCACTTACAATGCCATCTTCTCCAGATAATTTGCTGTTCTTCAAGTCTTACAACGCTGATTCGATTTCCTCTTCGGTTATATCCGGAAGTTCCTCTGATCCTTGATTTTGTATGGCTGAGATTTCCACCTCTGGAATGTGAGCATCTCGACGATGTAATGTTCTATAGTGCTCTTTAATAATTTTCATAATTTCTTGTTGTTCATATACAGCATGTCCTTGTCTATTTTTTTAGCTTCTGTATCTTTGTATCTGTAGAGTAGGGAGGGCGAGTTAAGTTTCACAGCACTTAGGACACAATTGACCCATTGTGCATCCTCCCAGGGAGCTGTTGCCCTTAGCGCATTGTCCATGCTGCAATTTCTAGGAAGGTGGACCAGTCACCAGAAGACATCTCTCTAGGTGTGGGCCAGAACTCGCCGAACGCGTACTCTCGTATTAACGATAACTCCAGGCATTCACATAGGTTATGCTCTACAGTTTCGTCTTCTCGTTCACACTTTCTACATAGAGGTGTGTCTGATAGCCTCAGTGTGTGGAGATATTTGCCTAGTTGACAATGACCAGTTAAAACAACCAACTGTCAAGCGTAGGTTTTTCCTGGTCATTCCCAAGTACTTCTTTGATGCTGACTCTTCAAGGTTAATTAGTGTTACCCTGGCAAGTTTACATCCTTGCCCTTCTTCCCATCTTCTTACGATTTGCGTATGGGAATGACATTTTACAATTTCTAAAATTGTTGTAGTTGACCAATCAAAAAGATCTCCAGGTTCTAAGAGTCTTAGGGCTGCCGCCTTCCTAGCCAATTGGTCAGCAATGCGGTTGCCTTAAATCCCGTTGTGTCCTTTAACCACCTCAGACTGATAGTATTACCATCTGACAATTACCGTTACCATCTATTACTAACCCTGATGTGACACGTGGTCTATTTAAGGTTAGTAGTGCTTGTCTGCTATCTGTTCAGATCATTATAGTTTTTCCTGGTATACCTTTTTGGGTTATCTCTTTTGCGGCTATGGAGATACCAGCCAGTTTTGTCTGAACTACGCTGGCATTTTTGCCCATACACCACTTTATTCTTAGGTTCAGTGATCTGGAGTATATCCCGCATCATGAGGCTTAGTTCATTTTGGAGCAATCGGTGTATGTGCAATAGGCATTTGCCACGTTTGTCTCCCTATACTCTCTTGTTTCGATTTTGTAGGGTTTGTTAAAGACAAACTTTGGTTCAATTGAATAGCAGCCTGCCTGTAGCAGTGGTAGCGCATCCAGCTCTCCCCGCCAGAAACGAGTTCTCAATTGCCCCATTCCCACATCAAGGTTTGCACCAGCTGAGCGTAATCGTATTCGTTGTCACTAGCGCCACCTCTTTGACATATATATCTAGAGGCGTGATGCCAATGATCAACTCCATTGCAGCAGTTGGTGTTGTTTTCATGGCACCTGGTATATTTATGCAAGCCATCCGCTGAATATGGTTTAGTTTGTTTATCGCTGTTGCTTGTAGCACTTTTGGTACTCAAGCAATAGCTCCGTAAGATATCATTGACCTAATGACACCAGTGTACATCCAGGCGATCACCCTGGGCGAAAGCCCCCATGCGTCCAACTGTTCGTCGACACTGCTTATAGGCAATATAATATGCTCTTTTAGCTCTACCATCTAAGTGTGAATTCCATGTTAACTTCCGGTCAAGGGTAATACCAAGATACTTCACCTCGTCAGAAAATATTTTTATGTTTTAAATTAATTTTATAAATGTTTATGCTTTCTGTCTTCAACCTTCGTTTTAGAACATTTATTTTGTTCTATGGTATTAGTTGTTTCTTTAGTGTTAAAATCCCTAATGTCTTTCCTAATAGCTTTTGAAATGTTGTTCGGAAGCTATTTTCTTGTGGCATTTAAAATTAATTGCTATTTACTGTCATCATGTCATGTGCTTGTCTTTTTAACGACGTATTACCTACATGCTATGATTTTTTTGACGGATATTCTTAAGTTAAAGTTGATTTCATGTAATCGAATGAACTATCTTATAAGTAAAGTCGTTTCAGGAGCGCAACTCAACAATATTGTCAATATCATTTTAAAGTCGTCTACTTTAAAATGCATAATGTATGTCTGGATTGTCAATATAAATGAGTCAGATAAAATTAAATTATTAGAAGAATTTTTTACTAAGTAACAAAAAAACAAAATTTGTTTAATTTACTGTTTGTATTTTGAGAACGATTTCCGAAGTAGAAATTGAAACGTCAATAAACGTATTTTTACCTTTAATTGTGGCTTATTTCCAGTTAAATAGTAATTAATTAGCTTTTGAAATGGTTATATTTAAATTTCTTAGCTCTGCGATGTTCACTGTGTGCTTATCTTTCATTTCCCTTCTTTTTTGCATTTAAACTTACATTAAATGTCAAATATAAGTTTGGTTATGTTGGGTGCCCTAAAATAATCATTGTTACAAAAACGTATCACCATGGTAAGCTTTATTGCTTGTGGCCTTTCCCACAAAACAAGAAAGGAGAAAATAAAAATTATTTGCCTGTTGACCAAGGTCACTACACTTCAAACCAGTGGCGTAACGAAAATTTCATTATTAACTGTATCTTAAGTGTGAAAGTAGAACTAGAAAATTTCAATTTTTGTTGACTTTGACTAATGTAATCCTCATTAGTTAACTATTACAAATAAAGTAATGTAAATTTATGTAACTGATAGTATTTAAAAAGGAGGTAGAAAATCTAAAATTTATTATATTTACTTTTTACGTTTATTTATATAGTAGGTACAATATAATTATAATTAATTACTATATAAAGCATTTCAATTTTTTTGATTTCCCAAGAACGAAACTCAGAAGAAAATGTGAGTTAATTTTGTTGGAAAAACGGAGATGGATATAAAGACATTTTCATATTTATGCTCAGAACATTTTACAGAGGAGGATTTTGACATGTCATTATCTTCAAAATCAAGGTTGAAGCCTGGTGCCATACCTAGTAAAATTATTGTTACACAAAAATGTATAAGTTTATTTTCATTATGTTTGTTTTAATTTTGTTTAAAATTTATTAAGAATATAAGATAACGTGTTTATATGCTGTTTCATAAATTTGTAGTCTAGAAGTGGTGAATTTGATGTAGCTTACAATCCCAATGAAACTCCATATGACTCGGACATATTACCCAGTTTAACAGAAAATACATTCACTTTCAAATTATCCCCACTTGTAAAAAAGCATCATGTTTACAAAGGTAAGTCAATGCAACACAATGAGTGTACTTTTTAAAGATATGGCATAGCATAAATAAGATACAATATATTTATTCACTGACGATTTGTTCTCTATAGATAGAGACCGTTTTCTGACATACATACATAAGAAGGTATATTTATTTTGATAAGAAATGTAGAAAATTAAAAGTGTGTAGGGTATCAACTGACCAAGGTTACATCATGCCTATGACTTAGCTATTTATAAAAAGTTACATTTTTTGTAATATTTTATAATTTTAAAACTTAGAAACTCCAGGAAAGAAGAAATTTAGAAGCAAATCCAAATACTTGCTACTAAGAATAATTTTAAGACTAAACAAATGCGGAGATTACAAAAAGGGTTTGGGCTTAACGGAAAAGAATTTTTAAACTGAGTAGTATCGTAAAAGAGCTATCAAAAAAAAATTAATGAAGACCATGTCAATACAATTATGAAACAATTTGGATGAAATGAACAATTAATTAATCGTTTGTTTAATAAAAAACTACAACACAAACAGTATCTAGGGAATAATCTCCTGAAATTAGAAAGTTTGCTTTTATTTTACATTTTTATTTTGCCGATGCATATCAATACCTAACGAAACGGTTTTTAAATTGTTTACCAAATGTTAAAACTTTATCAAAATGATCTAGTGCACTTAATGCTGAGCCAGTATTCACTACAAAGATTTTGAATTTGTTAAAATGTACAGTCCAAAGTAGCAATAAAAAAATTGTGTGTTCTCTTGTTATGGATTAATTACTATTAAACTGGGAATAAGCCACAATTAAAGATAAAAATACGTTTATTGACGTTTCAATTTCCACTTCGGAAATCGTTCTCAATAAACGTATTTTTATCTTTAATTGTGGCTTATTCCCAGTTTAATAGTAATTAATTTACAATGCCACAAGAAAATAGCTACAGAACAATACTTGTTATGGATGAAATGAATATCCGAGACAGAATCGATTACTTCAATGACAAATATTTTGGTTATGTTGATTTCGGAGCAGAGCATGATAAAAGTTGTGACATCGCCAATAAATTATTAGTATTTCTTTTAACAGCTATTAAAGAGTCATGAAAAATTGCAGTTGGATATTTTTTTATATATACTTGAACAGGCAATCAATATCGATTTGTTAAGTAAGAAACTAAGATAAAAGTAATTTTTCTTTGATAGAGTCTCATCTTCGATATCTTCTAGTACAGCTGCCCTTCTTTTTTGTGGTTCTAGTACAGCTGCCTAATCTGATGTTATTTTTATATTACAAAAAAGAGCAATACGGTATCTTTTTGGTCTCAGTAGAATAACACATTACAGCACTACAACTTCTTTCCCTAAGTTCCATATATTACAAAAACAAAATTTTATTTTGTTTTTCAAATTTTCTCAATGGGTTTAAATATAATTGATAAATCCTAGTTATTCTTTTAATTAATATTCTATTTTCTTTTTACTAACTTTAGTTTTATTTGGGTCAACATATCATAAAAATACCATAAATTTATTATAGGGTAAAAGTAACCTAGACTATATAACATTAAGAAATAAAGTACCTTCACCAGTCCAAAACCAGTTATAGCGCCCATAAGTTGGCCAAATATATAAATTGGAACATTAATTAGTGGAAAACTTCCTAGAGTGGCTGCAGCTACCGTCACTGCTGGATTAATATGTGCTCCAGAAATATGTCCAAAAATCTAAAATATAAAAGTATATGCATATACTATTCGTAAATATTGCAATAAAAGATTAGAGTTAACATCTATAAGGTGGTTAGAGGTTGATAAGGTTCTTGGAGGCAATATGGAGTGTCAGTATGCTGATTGCTGTAAAACTCTGAAAAACGCCCACTTGTTCCCGACAAATAAGACATCCTACTCTCACGTTTTTGAAGACACAATGTGTTGCGTAACTACTGAATGCATGGTGTGTCAATTATTATGCGTTATGTAGTAGGTGAAAAAGGGTAAATTGCGAGTTTCTGGTATGTTAAAACTTGTCAGCTTAAGAAGAAAAGCAAAAAATTCCTGGTTGGTAGTTTAGTCGTTGTATTGATTCTCCAAAACTAGAAAAACGGAAACTACAAGAAAACCAAAATCAATTTGGAAATATGATAGGAAACTTTATACTCATAAAACAAAAGTTGCGAAAAACATAAGGACGGAGAAGCCATCAGTGAGCATATTCTGCAGATAAACGTAAAGGTACATCAAAAACGATTATTGTTATTGCTGTATAATATACTTAATGAAATAATGAACCAGTTCTTGTAAAATAAGATTTCTTCGAAGAGCACAACAAAGTAATTGAAGAGATCGGGACTACGCGAGAAGTAATATTTATTTTTTTATGGCAATTTTAATAGAAACACTGGTCACAAAAATATTACTCAGATGATAGATTGTGCATTTTTACATAAGCATAAATCAATTACAGCATTTTTCACTTGTTAATTCTATAAACATAATTTTTTCCTCTTACCTAGTCTAATCTTTTTTTCTTGCCTAGGATCACGTAACCTGCTTTTTTAAATAAATACTTGTCCTCAAATTCTTCTACTATCATTTCTGGCTTCATTATCATCATCATCTTTGGCTCTACAATCCTCTGTAGATCCTGACCTGCTCTAAGATTAGTCGCAATTCTGTTTGGTTTCTGGCAACGTGTTGCCATCTAATCTCTAGTATCCCTAAGTCGGTCTTAACTCAATCTAACCACTTAATTCGTGGTCAGCCTCTACTTGTTCTTCCTAAAGGGTTCCGGTCGTTAGCCTTTTAGCAATCGTGTTGTCAAGCATTCGTGTTATGTGTTCGTGCCTAAGTCGCTGTGTTTAATGAACCTTATGACATCTGGTTCATTAAAGAGTTGGTTTAATATGAAATTAAATATTTTGCGCCACTGCCCTTGATCGTTTATAGCTCCAAATATTTTGCTTTCACTCGAATATTCTTAGGCGTCTTTTATCCTTCTGCATTAGAGTCCACGATTCTGCCCTGTATGTAAGGACCGGCCTTTGAGTGGAATTGTTTTTGAATTCAATAGTAGGCCCTATTTGTAAGGTTTATTCGTTTTTTAATTTCTTCGTTTGTTTTATTGATAGTAGTCACTAGCAAGCCAAGGGTATGTAAAGCTGTCAACATGTTCAAAGATATGACGTCTAAATACTATTTCCCGTTCCTCATTTTGCTATAGGATCCTTAGTAACTAATACTACTTGGTTTTGTCTTCGTTGATGACTACACCGACCTAAAATCCTTGCAAAATAACCACATGGAACGTCAGAAGCATGTTTGAGTCATGAAAAGAATGAAAATCAGCATCCTCGGAATAAGTGAAATGCGGTGGCTGGAATCAAGATTATGTGACGTAGATGGATATCCAGTAAACCATGCCGGAAATACCGATGCCAATCACTATAATGGAGTTGCAATCATAGTAGCAAAACACTTAGCTTAATTAGTATTAATTTATATCCCCATATCTGACAGAGTAATGCTAGTGAAATCGTTCATTACCAATGTAATTTAAGTCTATGCCCCAACATCATCCAGTGATAAAGATAAATTAGAATCATTTTACAAAGATTATACTGATGCTTTAGATCTTGTCAAAGCAGCTGAAAATACCATAGTTTTCGAAGATTTTACCCCTAAAGTTGACAAAGGACGCTGTTTGAACATTGTGGGGGATTATGGCCTGGGAAACAGAAACAAACGGGGAGATCGACTTTTTCAGTTCTGTCAAGAACACGATTTCATTATATCGAATACTCACTTTAAACTACCACCAAGAACACTACACCTGGAAGTCAAATGCAGAATCAGAGGACAAAATTATTAGGAAGCAAATCGACGTAATTCTAATAAAAAATCGATTTAAAAACTGCATCAAATCAGTTTAAAACTTGTCCTGGTGCTGGCATTGGGTCTGATTCCATAGTAACTGTAACCCAATTAAAATTAAAAAAGGTAATCAAAAAGAAGTCTCGCAAAAATATTGATACAGCCCAATTACAAGACAAAAAAGTTAAGGAATTAGTTCAAAGACAACTGAACGAAAATTTAATTTGGGAAAATATTGATGAAAACGTCGATGAGGGCTTGAATAAAATCATAACAGCACTAAAAGAAGTATGTGTAAGAAATTTACAAGAAAGCACAAAGCTAAAGCAGCAGGCTGGGATGACAGATGACATATTAGATTTGATGGAACAACGGCTCCTAGCGAAAAACAACGAAATACTTTACAACAGCAACAAAAAGAAAATCGACGTAAAATGTGAGAAGCAAAGAGTCAACATCTAGCCAAACAGTGTCATGACATTGAAGAACTTGAAAACAGATACGATACGTTTAACATGTATAAAAAAGTGAAAGAAGCGGATGGTATCTTCAATAACAAACAAACTGCATTGCTGCAGGATTAGTATGGCAAAGTAATATTTGAAGTAGAGGACAAACTTAAAGAATGGAAAATTACGTCACGAATCTATTCGAAGACGATAGGAGTAGTTCACCTCCCGATATAACTAACTGCGACGAACCCCTAATAACATGCTTTAAGGTTATAAAAGCCATACGAACATCAAAATATGGCAGATCGACTGGTCCTGATGAAATTACAACTGAAATATACAAGCTTATAAATGATATAAATGTTTTAGAGGCTATAACTTCGTTTTTTAATACAATTTATATCATCGGAAAACTACCTAATGGTTGGTCTTTATTGAAAATTTTTCTAAAGGTAATACATGGTCGTATCTACAATAAATGCGATGAATACCTGGATGACACTCAGTTTGGTTTCCGTAACGGGTTTGGAACGAGAGAGGCACTGTTTAAAATGAACGTACTTGCTCAAAGATGTCGAGATATATCTGTAGACATACACTGTTGTTTTATTGACTTTAAAAAGGCATTTAATCGTGTTAAGTACTCTATATTGATCAAAGCTCTAAAAGACATTGGTTTGGATGGCAGAGATGCATTGAGATGCAGAGAATAATTGCAAAATTTATATTGGAATCAAACAACATCAGTTTTACTAGATGTTGTAAAACCACATCTCAATATTAAAAGAGGCGTACGATAGGAATGCCTCTCGTCACTTTGCTTTTCAACGTTTACTCCGAAAGAATTTTTAGCAAAGTACTTTCTAAAAAATAAGAAATACTTGTGAACGGTGAAGTCATCAATAATTTAGGATATGCGGACGATACAGTAGTCCTAGCTTCTAGTCAAGAAGATCTGCAAACACTAATTGATAGTGTCGGTGAGAGTTGTAGGGAGGCAGGTCTGGATCTGAACATACGGAAAACCAAAGTACTCGTAATAAGTAAACAACAGCATATAGAACCGACTATATATGTAAATAATACCAAACTTGAGCAAGTTGATAAAATCGTTTACCTTGGATAGCAATTAAATTGTAACGCAGAAAGTCCCAGCAAAATTAGGTCTAGAATAGAGCAGGCTACAGCTGCTTTTAGTAGGATGTCGCAGGTGTTATGTAACAGACACCTAAAATTGGCATTGAGGATTCGCCTACTTCGCTGCTATCTGTTCTCGGTTTTACTTTATGGTATCGAGTCCTAAACTGTAAATAAAGTCGATCTAAATCGCCTTGAGGCTTTCAAAATGTGGTACTATAGAATAATTTTAAAAGCTTCCTGGGTGGAGAAGATTCATTCGAAACTCCACAATACTAGAACGTCTCAGCAAGACTACTGAGATCATAGAAAGCATCAAGCAGAGAAAGCTGGAGTATTATAGGTTAGTCCCAAATATAGGTTGGTACAAAATATCATGCAAGGAAAAATAGTAGGCAAATTAAGTCCAGGACGAAGAAGAACCTTATGGTTCAAGAATTTATTTGCGAGATTGGTATTGTGTTGATAGAAGCATGCTATTTAGGGTTGCAGTGAATAAAATTAAGATAGCTATGATGGTATCCAACGTTATGAAACGACATGGTATATAAATAAAAAGACCTGTTGCGCCGCTGGTTCCAATTCTAGGAAATATTGCTCAACATCTCGCCTGCTACGCTATGTCAGTGTCATCAGCGTATACTAAGACTTGTTTTGATCTATTGTAAATAGTACCGCCGTCTCTAACTCATGTGTCTCGGACTGCATTTTCCAAGGCAATGTTAAACAGGAAGCAAGTCAGGACATCTCCTTGTCTAAGTCCATCCTTTATCTCAAAGGATCCAGAATTTTCTCCCTGTATCCTCATAATGAGTTTTAAGTTAGACATTGTCATGCTCGTTAATCGGATGTTTCTCTATTATATTAAACTTAAGCATTGATTGATATAGTACCGTTTTCTTGACACTGTCGTATGCATTCCTAAAGTTGACGAATAATTGATGGGTTTCATTATTAAATTCGAATGTTTTCTTGAGGATCTGTCTTGATGGATTTGGTCAATTGCTTGATTTTTCTGAATTAAATCTGGCATTATTTCTGCAAAACAACTTCTAACACACAAAATCAGATTTAAACTTAAAATTTTATTTACAATCTTGGTTGATTTTTTATTGGTATTATTACCAATTATTGGTACAAAATTAGTACTACAGAAAAAATCCGTACAGAAGCATGAATAAGCAACGATAAATATGAAGATATAATATAAGAGAACTAATGAATTATGAAGGTAGAAGATTA
This sequence comes from Diabrotica balteata, assembly GCA_918026665.1. NCBI lineage: Eukaryota > Metazoa > Arthropoda > Insecta > Coleoptera > Chrysomelidae > Diabrotica > Diabrotica balteata. The sequence continues at coordinate 99,330,698 of OU898282.1, forward strand.
TAAAGAAAAGAAAAAAACGCACAAAAAAATAAAAGAAATAATTAAACTATTTACGAGAATTTTAAACAAGAATACACTTTATTTGTTGTTACTTTTAGAATTATGTAGTTCATATAATATGATTTAGACTAACGGGATAAAGTTGATGTTGCATACAACGAAAATTAAGGAGATGACTTTTAGAGTGAAAATTAAGGAGGAAGACATCGATAGGAGAAGAACAGTTTGGGTTTATGCTTTGAGACAATTAATAAAGCAATACGACGAGAAGAAGAGAGAGCTACATTTGGTATTAATAGATCTTGCGAAGGCGTATGGCACATTTCCTAGGCAAAAGCTATTGATATCTATGAGAGAAAAATGGGTTCTTGAGAACTACGTAAAGGTCATAAAGGATATATATTGGGAGCTTAGACCAAAGTAAAGACTTATGTCAGATTGATTGAAAGTTTTCCAGTGACGCTTAGTTTGCATCAAGGCTCTACCTATTATTTCTTATTTCGGATATACTAACAGAGAGTGTAACGGAGGGAGCTCCTTGGTCCATGGTCTTTGCTAATAATTTTGTATAAGTAGAGGAGAGCAAATAAATGTTGGAGGTGAAATTGAAGGATTGAAAAGGGGCATTAAAGAGAGAATACTTAAAGTTGGGAAAATGGGACACTAGATCGAGAAATTGCCCACATGATACAGGCTGATTGGTTTAACTAGAGCAAATGAGCAGGGTACTCTGTAATCCACAAATCGGGGAAGGACTAAAGGAAAAGATATACAAGAGTGTGCTGAAATATGCCTTGATTTTCGGCTGTGAAATGAGGACTGGAAAGAACATTCAGGAAAAGAAGATGGAGGTAGCTGAAAAAAAAAATGTTACTGTGGATGTTGGATAAGCCTAGAATTGACAGGTTCAGGGACCACTTAACGACTTAGAAAACGTCAGATATAGAAATGGAAACTATGTGGAATAAAGGAATATTTTTTAGAAGTAAATGAAAGAGAGGTAGAGGAGAAATAAAAAAAGATGGAAATACTGTATGGCAGAGGACTTAAAAAAAAAAGAGTTGGGTGAGAAAGATACGGTAAACAGAAATGAGTAGCAAAGGAATAGTGACTTGTGAAAAGGGAAAAGGTGAGGAAAAATATTATATAATTTAGAGTGGTTAAATTTTAACCCTATACCTTTTAAGCCATTATTTGTTTGGCTAAATAAACAATTAGTCCTTACCTGTACTCCCATCATAATGGCAAAACCAAATCCAAAGGATATTACGGTCGCATTACCACTGATGCATCCTAAGCAACCGACGAATACCAGGCATGCGGTGCCACCCAATTCGGAAAGAAACATTATTATTCTTTCCACCACTGACATTTCGTCGTGTAACTGTACTAACCTCCCTGAAAAAGATTTAGAATGTTTAATATACAAAAGTACACACATACATATTATACTCGAGAAGCGAGAAACCACTTATGGCATAAAGTTATCTCTGTCCTTGTTTTAAAACCTTAAAAAAATGCTAAAAGCCGTCAATTTTCATATGTAGATGTGCCCTTTTTAAAAATAAATTTAAATGTACAGGGTGATTCACCGATTTATTGTAATTTCGGTCCTGCTTTTCACTGATTACACATACTTTGCTTGATAGTTTGATTTTAAAGCATATAGTATGTAGTGTATGCATAATTATCGGACTTAAAGAAAAAATAGGAAGAAAATAATATAAGTCGACAAAAATTAAATAAACACCTCTATGGAAGGTTGTCACTTCATCTTTTGTGAGGTCGTCCGATACTTCTTCTGCCAATAGGTGACTTATCTCTTGCTATTTTGACGACACGGGTCTCCTCCATGCTGCTTATGTAGTTATTCCATTCTTTTTTCTATTTTGTGTCCATTCATTTATACACTGTACGTTGCATTTTCTTCTAATGTCTTCACTTATCTTTCGATCTCTCAGCGCATTTCCTGTAATTCTTCTCAGTACTCTTATATCTGCCGTTTTCAGTAGCCTTTACGTTGTGGCTATGTTGGGTCTTGTTTCTGAGACATATTTCATTTTTTTTGTGTGTGTTTTGGGTTGGACAATTGTCATTCAGCCAGTCTCAATCAAGATAAGTTTATTGATGTAGTGTGTGTGTGTTTGTGTGTGTAGAGTAATTGTCTTGATACTTAGCAAAGTCGACGTCATTGTCTTTGCTAAGAGACGCTAATTGTATCCGAACGTCTGCGGTCCCTCCGGTGAGATATTTTATTATTGGTCTTACACTGACTTTATAAATTCCTAACTTCATCTCAGTGTTAATGTGGCTGATTTGCCATATAGTGGTATTAAGTCATCCTGCAAGGCTATTTGCTTTTTGTACTTGATCTCTCACTTCTTTGTCCAGGTGTCCATAGCTAGACAGAATGATTCCCAGATATTTTAGTTCCATTGCTTGTTCAATACTGATGTCATCAATTTTTATTTTAAATCTGGTTGGTTCTTAGCTAACTACTATAATTTTAGTTTTCTGGGATGAGATTGTCACATTAAATTCTTTTGCTCTTATGTTAAATCTGTGGTCTAGTCTTAGCAGACTATCTTTATCTTGGGCTCTAACTCTACATTATGCTCTTCCTCTTCCAGCAATTGGAATCTGTTGCTTATTGCCACTTGATAATTTAGTTTTTTATTTGGTATTTGTAAGGCTTCTATGTTCCATACTTCTCTTTTCTTTTGTTATTCCAGTTACTGTATTGATAATCGCGTTCTTAACTTAGATTTTAACAGAAAGTGATCGCTATCGTTGTCAGCTCCTCTCATACTTCGCGAATTAATAATGCTACTAGCGTGTCTTGCGTCAATGAAGACATGATCTATTTGCTTTCGTGTTCTTCCATCATTTGAAATCCATGTGACCTTGTAAATGTCCTTTTTCTGGAATTGGGTGGATTTAACGATTATGTTATTAAATATTGCGAATTGTGTTAGCCGGTGTCCATTATCATTTGTTGTGTCGTGCAAGCCACGCTTACCAATTAATTCTCTTATATAATCTTTTTTACCTAGTTTAGCGTTGCAATGTCCCATCACTATTTTGACGTCGTGTTTTGGAGCAGCTTCATACTGTTGGTCTAATAATTTATAAAATTCATCCTTCCTATCTCCTTCGGCATCTTCTGTTGGGGCATATATTAAGAATATTGGGAGATTACACCACTTACTCTTGAGTCTTATATAGCAGATTCGTTCATTTATTGGCTTGAATTCTACCACTTATGATTTTAGTCTTTTGCAATGACAAAGCCACATTCGTATTCATGTCTATTCTCACTACCTGACCAAAAGACTATAGTATCTTCCATTTCCAGAATTCCTATTGCTGTCCATCTTATTTTCTGTATTGCTGTAATATCCATGTTATATTTTTGTAGTTGTCTAATGACTCTCGTCGCTATCCCCGGTCTGTGCCAACTTAACACATTCCACATTCCCATGCAAATGTCTTTATTTCGTTGCGAGTGTCGTTTATATTTCCTGTTTGTCCTGTTTCGAGGCAATAGTTTCTGTTTTGTGGCTCCAAATTTTTACATGTACGGAGCGCCAGCCCATAGCATTTTTCCTTTTCGGAGGACCATTTCACCTCTCTCGTCAGTTCCTGACCCAACGTTCCACCTGGATTGGATATCGGATATCCAATTGGGTTTCTCAGTTTAACAGGAGGCACTATCGTGAAGGTGAGAATCGGATTGGAGTAGAAGAGGCTAAGTGGAGTAAACTGGAAGCAACTTCATGTTTTCGCTTTCTACCCATTTACCTCTTCTGTATCCTCTTCCTTTATTAACCCTTTTGATAATTTTATCCATAAACAATTTAAACAGCATGGGGCTCAATGAATCTTTTTGTCTTATTCAGCTGCCTATTTCTATATGTTCTGTAAGTTATCCATCTATTTTGACTTCCATTTTGTTGTTTTGGTAGATGTTGTTGATAGTTTTTATAATTTTTAAGGGAACTAAAATTAAAAAACAGAAGATGGATTCCATATTTGAGTCTTGTGTTTTATAATTTTATTAATTAATGTTGGTTAATTTTTCTGTCATTGTTCTTGTCATAATAATATATTTTAAGAGACTTATTTAAATAATATTTATAAAGAATAATGTATAAAAGACCCCGATAAACTTGGAACACAATACACCATAAAATGACAACAAGCAATATTTAAGAAATTAGATATCATTGTACACCTTAGTAGGAGAAAATACTTTTCATCATTGTAACGAATATATTTTGCCTAACACATGGGATATTACATTGGGGCAAGCAAAATAATCGATACAGATTCGAACGGTACTCAGGGTTTGTTTGGTGAACTGGGGTCGTGGATAAGTAAATGACAAGGGGGTTGGATTGGGGCAACCACAAAAAAATGAAACAAAGGGATACTAACATGAATCTCTTGGGAAATCAAAACAAAATACAAGAAGGAAACACCTCTAGCAATTTAAAAAGGACGCCGCTTCAAGGTACCAAATTATAACTATTATAACAACTAGTTGTAACTACTGGAATAATTAATAAAAATGAAAAATATATCTTTTTTACATGAAACTCAAAAAAAAAGGTTTAGAGAGTTTATTAAGATAAACAAACAAAATGGTTTACAAAAACTTAAACATTTATTGTATCTCACCATAAACAGTTATAAAAATAAATGGCACAAATTACTATATAGATAGAAAAACATGTCTATTTCAGAAAATTAACCAAAGGATCTTAGTTTGTTTTTATATTGTGCTATTTTCTTTCATCGTCACCCAGCCCTTTGCGTCCACTGCTGGTCATAGGCCTCCCTCATTTTTGTCCATTGTCCAGCGTCCTAGAACTTTTAGCTGTCAATGTCAAAGTTTCGGCACCATAGGTCATCACAGGCAACACACATTGGTCAAATGTTTTACGTTTCAAAGAAATTGGTATATTGCTTTTAAAGATGTCTTTGAGTTTTTCATAGGCTGCCCATGCTAGGTTTACTCTTTTTCGTAGTTCGCATGTTTGGTTGTCTCTCAAATATTACAAGAGACAACTAAACATTTTTCTTTTGTTTGTGTTATTTAAAATCAAACAAAGTAAAAATTGTAAACAACAAAAAGTTAGGTTATATATGAATTGCTTGTGTGGGAGTGACTAACCATCCAAAAGAAGAAATGCTTATTCAAAGTCTGGTCTAATTACGTTTTTTTTTTTCAATGGCCCTCTATAAATAAAAAAATATAGCTATGAAAAAGTTTATATTGTCGGCTCTGCATTTTCTTGTCGATTCCATTTATAAACTTTATTTAATCCCATTTCAATTTGGATTAATCACGCAAGGCACTTAGGCCTTATATGCATCTTGAATAATGTATAGTGCACTCTATGTAATGACTTTTGTGTAAAAAAATATATTTCATCATTTAAGTAGCGTTTTAAATTTTCAGTTCAATCTCTTTAATCGCTTAAAAATATTATGCACAAATTTATTCAGTGCATTCCAATTAAAACTACCCTGTGACATTTTGACACCAGCAACCATATCCAACATCGATATATATATATATATATATATATATATATATATATATATATATACCATGTATTTAGGTATACAAAACAACACCGTCATTTGTAGTAAACAAATTGTTAAAATTTTGGGTGAAAATTTTCATAAGAAAACAACAAATAGACATACTTCAAATTGACAGCTTCCCATGTCTACCAATCTAAACTCCAGTTTATCTGATAGCAAAAGATCCGATCAAATTTATCTAAATATGCTGTTTACATTACAAGATTTATCAGACACATTGTATGCTATGCATAACTTCAACTATCCAAATTTCCACATATCTTTTTTCCTCACAATTTGTTTCACAGAAATGGCTTTTGATAGTTGTTTTGGCCTCTATTTTAGTGTTTTACTCTATGGTGGTCAATTGGTGAGTCGTATTGTGGGTGGACATTGAGGTTATTCTGGTTCTTAACTTTATTTCTCTGGTGAGGTAGTTTTTTTTGACTTTGACTCGTGTACTTGTTTATTAATTTCTAGGGAGTTCCACTATTGGGCAGGTAGGGTGTACTTCAAGGGGTTTGGGAGGTGGTTGGGTATTGTGAGGTTTTTTTTTGTGACGGCATGTTATGGGGTGTTAGTCGGGTAGTTTTGTTTGGGAGATGGGGGGGTTGGGGTATGGGGGGTGTGGGACGGGTGGGTGGTGTGGAACTTGGGGGGGTGGGGTGTTTGGTGTATGTTGGTAGTAGTGGGTTGTGAGGTGGTTTTTCTTTTGGTTTTTTTTTTTTTAGTTTTTTGTGGGGGGTGGGGGGAGGGGTGGGGAGGTGGGGGGTGGGGGGGTGGGGCGTTGGGGAGTGGGGTGATTTGAGGGGTGTGGGTTAGTGGGGGTTGGGTTGCGGTTTTGGTTGTTTTCTGGTATAGATGGGGGGAACTTTGACACAGGGGGAGGATAGGGGGGTGCGTGATAATAGTGGGGGTGTGGGGTGGGTGGGTGGGGGGGTGGTGATGGGTGTGGGGGGATGTTATTGAGTGATCGGGTTTTTTGAGCGAAGGGTTTGATCGGGGGGGGTTTTTGGTTTTTGGGTGTTTTTTTGTTATGTGTTTTTTTTGGTTGTGTGGTTTAGTGTGTGGTTGTTATGTGGCGGGGGTTGTTGTGGGTTTGTGTTTTTAGTGTTTGTTTTTTGTGGGGGTCTTTTGTTTGGTGGTTAGTTTTTTTGAGTTTTTGTTTTTTTGTTCTTTTGGGTTTTGGTTGGTTTTTGTGTGGGGTTTTTTTTGTTTTTGGGTGGGGTGTGGGTCTGGGGGGAGGGTTGTTAGGGGGGGATTTGGGTTTAATGAGTGGTGGTGGGTATTAGGTATCGGGGGGTTGGGGGGGGGGGTTACAACTTTCGGGGAGGAGGGACTTGGGGGGGGGGGGGTTTTTTAATCCACCCGGTTTTTTTGTTAATTAATTTATTGTGTTTTGTTTGTTGTTTTTTTTTGGCTTGTGGTTGTTTTTGTGTGGTTGTTGTGGGTTGTGGTATAATTACGAGACTCTGTATTTGTACGTTTTGTCCGGATTTATGTTTCTGTTTAGTTTTTCTTTATTAGAAGAACAACATTAATTTTAGGAGCGACCTCCCAAGGGATGGGTTGTAATCCACTAAATAGATTTAATTATTAGGTTCATTTTTTTATCTATTTTAATCCTCTTTTTGTTGGATGTGTTGTTGTATAATTATTTAATTTTATTTTTGTTTTGTGATATATATAATAACAAAATGGTGTATTATATATAAATGTAAAGTAATAATAATTATTATTAAAATATAATATTTAAAAAGTATTATATTTTTTTTGTTATTTGTAGTAAAATTGTAATATAAAATTAAAATAATAGTATATGTTTTAAATTATTATTATAATATGTTGTGAAATAATTAAATAATTTTTTCATACTGGATCTATCTGGCTCTCTGTATTTTTTTATTTTTTTTTTTATTTATATAATTTTGTCATATTCGAAATGCCAAAAATTATCGGGGCTCTTCACATATTTTTTTTTATTAAGGTTGGGCTCCCCTTGTGGTTCATTTTTCGTATAAAAACAGCGGTGTGGCGTGGGGGTTGAGCCTTAGTCAGTGTTTTCTGTGCTGAGTTTTGAGGTGTCGTGTGGGTTCTTTCCGTAGTCGGGACGGCGTGGTCGTACGTGTGGGGGTGTTGGTGCGTGGGGGTGGCTAGGTCGTGGCATTTCGATGGGGCACGCCGAGTACGTTGGGATGTGTGGTGATGTTTGTGCGGTGTGGGTGGTCAAAAATTTGGTTGTTTGGTGTGTGTTGGATGTTGGAGTTGTGGGTTGTGGGGTATGGTTGGGATTGATTGGGGTGTGGGTTGTTATTATTGGGTTGTGGTTTGTTGGTGTGGTTATGGGGTGTGGTTTGTTGGTGGGTGGTTTGTTGTTTGGTGTTTTGTTGGGGTGTGTTTGGGGGTGGTGTGGTGGTTTGGTGGTGTGTGGGTTGGGGGTGGTGTTTGTTGGTTTTGGGTTGGTTGTGTTTTTGGTGGTTGGTTGTTGGTTTTTTTTGTTTGTGGGTGGTGGTTGGGTTTTGTGGTGTGTGGGGGGTGTGTGGTTTGTGTGTGGGTTGGGTGTTGTGTGTGTGGTTTGTGGGTGTGGTGTTGGTTTTGGGGGTGTTGTTTGTGGTTTGTTGGTGGGTGGGTGGTGTTGTGTGGTTTGTGTTTGGGGTTGGTGGTGGTTTGTTGTGGTTTGTGGGTGGGTTGTTTGTTGTGTGGTGTTGTGGGTGGTGTTTTGGTTGGGGTGTGTGGTTTTGTGTGTGGTTGTTTTGTTGTTTGGTTGTTGTTTTGTTGGTGTGGTGTTTTGGTTTTGTTGTGTTGGGTTGTTGTGGGTTGGGTGTGTGTTTTGGTTGGTTTGTTTGGTGTTTGTGTTTGTGTTTTTTGTTTGTGTTGGTTTTTGTTTGTTTGTTTTTGTGTTTGTTTTTGTTGTTTGTTTGTTTTGTTTGTTGGTGGTGTTGTTGTTGTGGGGGGTGTTGGGTTGTTTTTGTTGGGTGGGTTTGTGGTGTGGGTTGGTTGTTGGTGGTGGTTGGGGTGTTGGGGGGTGTTGGGGTGGGGTGGGGGGGGGGGTGGGGGTGGGGTGGGGGGGGTGGGGGGTGTGGGGTTGTGGGGTGGGGGGGGGTGTGGGGGTGGGGTTGGTCATTTGGGTGATGTGTGGGTGGGTGGGGTGGGGTGGGTTGGTGGTGGGGGTGGGTGTTGGGGGGTGTTTGGGTAGTTGGTGGGGTGGGGTTTGTTTGGGTTTTTGTTGTTGTGTCTTGTTGTGGGGTTGGGGTTTGTTGTGGTTGTTGTTTTTTGATGGGTGGTTGTCGGTTGGGTGGGGGTGTTGGGTGGGTTGGGGGGGTGGTGGTGGGGTGGGGTGGCGTTTGGTACTTTTGTGTTTTTTGTGGTTTTTTTTTTTGTTATTTTTTTTCTTTTTTTGTAGAAAATTCGTGCGGTGATGTTATTAGGATTTGTTGGTGGGTTTAGGTTGGGTGTTTGGGGGTGGTTTTGGCTTGGTTGTTTGGGTTTTGGGCCAATAGAATGGGCCTTAAAAAAAAAAAGCTGTGTATTTGAGTATTGTGGAGAGTTTAGATTATATTAAGGATATTGGTTTTATTAATGGGTTGTTTAATTATGTATAAGTATAAAGTTAGTTTATAAGAGTCCCCCACACACATTCCGTCTCCCAAAGTGTTCCACCATTTAGTCAAAGTAAGTTAAGGAAATATGCGTAAAGTAATTAGTTATGTTTTTTGTTAAGGTTAAGAGAGCGTAGTTAAGGAATAATTAAGAGTCCATTCCGTTTTAATATTTTTTATAAAATCCAAAATGCAACAATTTTTTAAAAATATGATGGCTAGGTATAGCGTGTAGGGTAATCGACATATGGAGGGAGGAATAATAAGGAAGCAAGAAGGAAGTTCATACATTCATCTAGGAAGAATTTGGATAAATTAAAACAAGGGAATGGTAGAATGTTAGTATAGTTATTGATTTTGAAGAAATGAAAGGAATGTTCATCACAGGAGTTTGAGTATGATGATAGTAAGTAGATTAGAAGATGAAAAGTTAGAGAATTTTTTAGGATTAGAATTTGTTGAAATCTAGGATTGGAATGTAGATTGTTAGATAGAAAGAATGTCACAGGCAGACCACGAGGAAGAGAAGATGATCACAAATCCCCCACCAAACTAGCTGGATTTTGTTTGACCTTAATCCAGGAAGCAGTTTCTTTTAAGATCTATGATGCTCGATGTTTATCGATGTAATATTATATTTATTTATATATATATTAGATTTTTATAGTATTATATATATGATTTATATAATTGTTAGGTGTTCCTACTGCTCTAGTCCCGCCCCACCTCTCGACCCTTTTTGACCGCGCACCCCCCCGCCCCCCACCACCACAACGGCCCCGCCATCGTTTTTGTCCACTATTAGGCAATTCTTTGATGGCTCTTCTTCTTTACCTCTGACTTGGATATATGGTACTCGATTTTGGTGGGTAGGTATGGGGGAGGGACTGGGGTTTAGGTATTAGGCAGCCACAGGCACCGCGGAGGAGGAGTGGGGGTATAGGGTAGGGGTGTGTTTTGGGGGGTTGGCCCATTTGTGAGTTCGGATGGTTTGGAGCACGGGCGGGAGGATAAACCACATGGTTCTTTGTTCTACTAGTGGTGGCGCCGGAGGGGGACCTGGCGGGAGGTATATGGTCTGTTTTGGGTATGGTGGGGGAAGAAAGAGTTGTGACGGGTGGTGATGATTTTTTTTTGGTATACACCATCATGTTGTGTTTTTTTTTTGGTCTTTAGGGAAAGGAAAAATCCTTCATATTTTTAATTTATTACTACTTCTATTATTTTTCTATCTTTTTTCGTGATCTGCCAAACTTCTGCCCCATAAGTCATAGGCTTTACCAAGGTTCGATATATTGTCAATTTCGTTTTTTTTTAATATTTTTAGACCATAGTATAGAGTTTAGAATGTTAACCGCTTTTTTATTTGCTGAGTTCTGTTTTCGACGTCTCTTTTGTTAGTGCCTTTAGGTATTATAGATCCGAGATATTTATATTCACTGCATGTTTTTGTGTTTCTAATTTCTAACTCTGGATCTTCTTTATCATCTGTTATTTTAAGATACTCTGTCTTTGACATATTCATATTGAGGCCTCAGTTTTCATATTCTTTCGTTAGTTTTCTAAAGATGTAGTCCATTTCTTCCTCATCATTCGCTACGACTACTAGATCATCTGCGAAAAATAAAGTTGTTAGACATTTACAACCGCCTATGTCTATTCCTATTCCGGATACTTGTTTCCTCCAGTGCTCTAGCGATGATTAAATGTATATTTTGAATAAGGTCGGAGATAAAGAACATCCTTGTTTAAGCCCCTTTGTTATTTGAAATGATTCAGATCCACATACTCTCTACTGAGACCTACTTTCGTCAATGTTTAAAACAGTTTTTTCAAAGGGACCGTATTGTATGCCTTCTCTAAATCTACAAACAATAGGTCGGTAGATAGATTCCTGGCCTTCCGTTTTTCGAATACCTGCTACAGAACGAATATACCATCTTTCTGCACGAAATCCATGTTGTTTTCGTATTCCGATTCTATTCTTTCTTTTATTATTCGACCATACAACCTCCCCACTAAGCTGATAACAGTTATTCCCTATAATTGGAGCATTTGCGTCTATCCACTTTCTTGAATATTGAGCTGAATATCCAATATTTCAATCATCAGGAATATGGATATCGGTTTTTATCTCAATTATTTGTGTGTGTAATCGGATATTTCCTTCATTTCGATCTCTGGGACTTTACATCTTTCCTCTGTCAGTAAGACCTCATAATGGTGTCTCCACTGTTTCAGATCTATTAACTGTAAGTTAGATTTTTTCTTTCCTTCTCTCCGAAGATACTTTATCACCTTCCAAGGTTGCCCAACTCTTGTTCCACCCATATAACTACCCACCCACCTCTGCACATATTCGATCTCACATCTTATTTTTACTTTTCACTACTTCTCTTTTTACATCTCTATGTAATTTTTGATATATTTGACACTCATATCCAGTACATTACACATTGTTTTACAAAAATTATTTTATTTGTTTTCCTTTCTACGACTCTGTTATTTTCTTCTCTCGCTACCCTACCATTTAAATCTCCTAGTATAAAGATTTTATAGTTTTCTTTAATTTCAGAGAGTATTTCATTCATCTTGTAGAAATCGTTTACTTTCTGGATCTGCATCTTCACTAGGGACATACACTCCGACAATTACGATGTTGTGCCCATTTTTTTTTCATTTCCAGTATTAGCAGTTGTTCATTTACTTTAGTCCACGATGTAATATAAATTACCAAATAGAGAAGTCTCTGGAAACAGATAATACACGATATTACAACTCCAACTTCCAGGGAATACTGAAGAGAGAGGCATAGAAAATTAACCTCACAGGAATAATGTATCAAACAAAAACAACTTACTTTAAAGTCACATACTTAACTCTATTGAAAAATAAGCAAGATAAAGTAAACCACTGGGAGGTATATTTTTACAAACTTTACCAAGTAGACAAAACAATAACGCGAAAAAAAAAGAGAAGAATAAAAGAAAACATTCATAAAATAATATACCAAGCTTTTATGAAGTTCGGCAGGAGATAAAAATAAATTCTCAGAAACAGTCAACTAACTAGCAGAATTATTATTTTTTTTTATTGAATTAATGCCTCGACAACTATGATCATTGGCATGGTACAGTCAGGTACCTAGTGTAGTGTGTGTATGTGTAGAGTAATTGTCTTGATACTTAGCAAAGTCGACGTCATTGTCTTTGCTAAGAGACGCTAATTGTATCCGAACGTCTGCGGCCCTTCTGGTGAGTACCGATCGCACAAGGATAGAAATTATTTTCATTCATTAATTTTTAATAAACGAAAATTTCCACCCAGGTGAGATTCGAACTCACGACCTTTAGATTTAAAGGTAGGCGCTCTTACCACTGAGCCACAGAGGGGGTTGAATTATTTAAAATAGCATTAGTTTATGTATTTAATTTGTACAAGTTGCGACACATAAGTTATCAAACGAGTGGAACATCGGAATAATATGCCCTATTAATAAAAAGAATACAATTTACGCTCTACTTAAGAATTTTTGGAACCAGCTTATCGTTATTTTTGTTTTTATTCTATCAAATCAACATTCTAGAGTAAATTATTGTTAAATTACATAAAAAAAAGCTTTATTTGAGCTATGCTACATTCAATCTAACCAAATAGTTTATGAAAAATTAATGATTGGATGTCAAAAATGTCAATTTTTCTCCATTTTTTATATTTTGAAATAACTTTTGTAAACATTATTTTTTTAATTACTATTTAACTGGGAATAAGCCACAATTAAAGATAAAAATACGTTTATTGACGTTTCAATTTCCACTTCGGAAATCGTTCTCAAAATACAAACAGTAAATTAAACAAATTTTGTTTTTTGTTACATAGTGAAAAATTCTTCTAATAATTTAATTTTATCTGACTCATTTATATTGACAATTCAGACATACATTATGTATTTTAAAGTAGACGACTTTAAAATGATATTGCCAATATTGTGGGACGCTCCTGGGACGACTTTCCTTATAAGATAGTTCATTCGATTACATGAAATCAACTTTAACTTGAGAATATCCGTCAGAAAAAATTCATAGCATGTAATTCGTCTTTAAAAAGACAAACACATGACATGATGACAGTAAAATTCTTCTGTTAGTGATTCCATAGTAAATTATGAGGGAAAAAATAAATAAATTATTTTTTTATGCAAAAGTGAATACATTTTAGCTCTTTTAAATTAAAAAGATCCAATCGATCAATTCGTTTTTGAGATACATTTAATCATATAGAAAATTCTTAAAAGATTATAAATTTTGCAGGGCCTGAACTTTTTTTGTAAAACAGATATAATTCTACATGGATTCTCTTCTTGATAGATTATATTTGTATGTAGAAATAAAAACATTTGATTAAAGAATGTTTCATGCCCTTATTTATTGCTTTAAAGTAGGGGCAACTTTTGCGTTATAAATTAATTAATTTACATCGCTCCCTATACATTACACATAATTTTAACTTATTGATTCTTATAGCTGAAGTCAAGGCAAAGATTAAAAAAAAAAGTTTTCTACGGCCAGTAAAAGTAAAATTCGCTGAATTTGTTTATAAAATTACAGCTGCTTGTTTATATCAATTAATGAATAAAATCGGATAGGTATATATTTTATAGAGATATAATTTTTATATAAAAATACCCTTTATTTATAGACAAAAAACATAAGTAAATTTGACTGTTTTGTAAGTAGCTGAATTGATTTGGTGGTGAGGGAACTTCGACTCGGTCCTGTCGACCCAGAGAGAAAAAATTTTAAAAATCCCCGTCGCTGGATGGATATATATTCAGGGATTATACAGTATTCGCTGCCTTCACTCGCTCAACCGTTTTCATCTCTCTATGTTGTCCCATTCTTCATCGTTTAGGCCTCTCTTACTCACGGCGTCGTCTACTTCGTTCCTCCAGCATCTCCGGGGTCGTCCTCTTTTCCTTCTTCCTATGGGACTCCATTAGGTTATTATTTTTATCCATCTGCTGTCACTAGTTCTTCTTACATGTCCATACCACTTTAGTCTTTCTTGTTCTATATATGTTAGTATATCTGTTTCCATTGATGTTCTTTGCTTTATTTCGTTATTGCTTCTCCCATCCATTCTTGTTACTCTGCAGAATCTTCGCAGGCATTCTATCCTTGTTTCTACTTTCTTACTGCTGTTTTTCTTGTTTATTGTCCAACTTTCAGCCCCATATGTCATAATACTTCGCACTAACGTTTTATAAATCTGTGTTTTTGTCTTCATATTTAGGTTTCTATCCCACCATACTGAGTTAAGTTGTCGGATTGCTGTTCTTGTTTGTCCTAATCTTTGCGTAATTTCTTCCTCTGTTGTTGCCTTTTTCGTGATTATTAACCCCAAGTATTTGAAGTTGTCCTGTCCTTTGATTGTTACGTTGTCATCAATCTGTAGATCTTCTGTCTTCTTTACTTGTAGATAGGTGAATTGTGTAGTGAAGTCAAGTAAAAAAATTAATCATATCTTAGTTAAATATGGATTAATTTCTCTCTTTTTTATCTGGGATAGCAAAAAATTTTGTGAATATTGACGATAATTTTTTTTGGCTGCGGTTAAAACTTAAGTGACTATTAACACTTCTTTTTAAATAACTCTTTATCATCTTTACTTTATATATGATATTTTTTATACTTTTTAAATGAATTTTTTTTAATATTCCACAAACTTAACAAGAGTATAATATTATATGAACAAAAAACCAGTACCTCTCTGATCTCTGATAAAAAATAGCAAAATTATTGCTGTAAAAACCAAATAGATGAGAATGAGTACCTGACTGTTTTTCTAAGCTATGCTAAAGCAGATAGATATAGATATGATAACAATAGTCGGTTTTTAATACACAATTATTTTAAACATTATAGGAATTCTGTGGATACAAAATAGAAATCTTTTGTACACAGAATTTTTAAAGCAAGGAGAAAGCTTGTAGAGAAAGATGAGGGTATATAATAATCTATGTTTAGGTATATTGTTATATCGAGACTTGTAAACAAAAAAAGAAAATATTTATTAAATTTGAAAATACCAAATGATATAAGGACCTGACGACAGCAAGTTTGTTTACTGAGAAAGCATTAAATGTGATTGGTTGGAATTTAAGGTGTTTAGTGTACGATGCTAGAATCTAGTACCTGACGACAACAAGTTTGTTTACTGAGAAAGCATTGAATGTGATTGGTTGGAATTTAAGGTGTTTAGTGTATGATGCTAGAATCTAATTGGTAGAAGTGGAGCGTAGAGGGAAACGACGCCAAGCCGATTTTGCGTTGTCGGAGGAAATTATACTGTGTTCTGAAGTTCTAAAGAAGCTGGTTGTTTTGTTGCTCTATAGCCTGCAGTAAAAGTGAGCAGAGTTGCTTGTAAATAAAAAATTGTGTATAGTCTGTGAAACAAGCTAAAGGGGCGGTAGCAGTTAAAAGCGTAATTTACATCCTGTAGTAAGAAAAATAGGTCTAGCATATATGTGGTGCTAGTCGGTGAAGTGAAAATCCTTCACTTAGTAAGAAAGGGTCTATGACGTGTTTATCCAGGACGTGTTTTGAAGAAACTGTAGCGGCGTTAGTGTATGTGAGAGACTTTCACCAGCTAAGGAGAACAGGGGTGTGTGAAGCATCCAAGAATACGAGCAGTAGATGGTCAGAGCACAGTCGGACGAGAAAAGGAGTCATTAGAAAAGTTGTGTAAATAAAAGGTGAGTCTTATATACAACAAAAAATAGAATTTCAACCATACTCGTAACTATATCATAACTAATTTGATTCTTTTAATATTTTGTTTAGCTATTTGCTTTCATAATAAATATAAAATTTAATTAAGAGATCTTCTTTTTGAGTACAAGTTATAATATGTATTAATGATTTGTGTTTGAACATTAGAGAATTTTTAAGTTTAATTATACGTATTAAAGCACAGGTTATATATTTCGTTTAATTATAAATTTATTTGATTTAATAATTTGGAAGTAGTTGTTAAAATTTTTTTGATTTGTTAAATAAAATTTAAACAAACTGTTGTTCCAATGAGCTAAGTATTCTTTTTTGTTTATAAATAACAGATTTAAATTCATATTTAGGTAAGTTCTCTGCTTATTGTTTCTGTATACATATAAAATTTATATCTCCTTTAAACGTCTTCCAATCCTCTACATAAGTATACATTTTCTCTTATTAAGTTTAAATTAAATCAAGTGAATTTTTGACATTACCTCTTAAGTTCAAAAGTTGATTTAATGTCCAATATTAACGGTTAAAATACTATTTAATTTTAATAAGTTCGCAAATTAATTCTTAAATTCGTTATTTTGGATATAAAAGACATTATTATCTAAATATTATTTAAATTAAAATGAGCTTAAGGTCTTTATGGCATGATACTATGTTTGATTTTTTTTTGTCATTTTATTCTATTGATAAATCTTTCGTATAATACCTCGCAAGTCACGATTGGCCCCATACTAGCAAAGATACGTGTCTAAAGCCCTTTTGGCATCCTGCCATGTTTGATTTTTCTTTGTCATCGTATTCTATTTGCTAAATAATATTATATGACATCTCGCACGCTAATGTATGTTAAGTATGTTAAGTCGTTTAGGCACTATAAGCTTAAGGTCTTTTTGACTATACATCCTCTGACTTCAATCATTTACCATTCACTTTTTGAGATGTCTTCTTTTCAATAAACCCTCATACGTCATGGTCAAACCAGCCATCCTAGAGCTGAATGACGTCAAACTGGTCGTCAGTCTTCTACTATAATCTGAACAAAATAAACTCCACTTCTACTAGTCGTAGAAGAATTTTTTTAATCGCTGTCTAGACTTGCTGTCTAGACAGCTACAAGAATCAATTAAATATATGTTAAAAATCAAGTTAAAAATATGTGTACCCAATAAGTAGAGCTGTAGCTTAATTAATTTATAACGCAAAAGTCGAACCTATTTCAAAGTAATAAACATTGGGTAAAAAAAATATTTTGGTAAATATTATTATTTCTACAAATTTATATAACTAACTAAGAAGAGAATCTGTTTAGAATTAAATCTATATCTTAAATATAACAAAAGTTCTAGCCCTACAAGATTTGTAAACATTTAAGAATTTTTATAAAAAAATAAACAATCTCGAAAAGAAATTGATCACTCGGATCTTACAAAGTCTCATTCGATTTGTAATTAAAAGAGCTATAATATATTACTTTTTGCGTAAAAAAAAAACAGAATGATTACAATAGATATTTCAAAAATAAAAAATGGCAAAAAATTGACATTTTTGGACTTTTAATATCGTTAATTTTACGTAAACTATTGGTCCAAATTTATTGTAGCACAGCTCAAATTAAAGCTTTTTTACATTGTACCTTTAAAATATTGTACTTATTTTATTCTAAAATGTTTATTTAATACAATAAACATAAAATTAATAAAAAGGAAATTACTTCAGGCATTTCTCTTCATAACGATGTGCTAGTTTCAAAAATTTACTAAAAAATAAACGTTTTTTTCTCTACAGGTTCCGCTAATACTATAAATTATCAGCTCATATCGTTTAAGGAGTAACATTGTGTATTTTTCTAATTAAAGAATCCATTGAATCTGTCTGAATCACATTAGTCTATGCCAATAAAAAAATGAAGTTCAATATACAAAATTACCGTCGGAATTACACGCTATTTGATATCCAAAAAAAGCTTGGACTTGTACAACCGTATTCTTTTTTTAACAACCCTAAAAATTTAGTTATCCAGAATTTAAACACGACTCACAGTCTGTAAACAAAACCTAACTGTTATAAACACATCAACAGGAAAATTGATTCGAATAATTAAAATAGTATGAACACTTCTATTGAAAAATACAAAAAAACAGATTATTTATTAACTGTCAAAGAGAAAATCAGTTATTTCAAAAAAATGAAAAGTCACAGAAATATTTGAAAAAAAAAACTAAAACTATAGGGTAAGAACTTAATAGGGTACCAATTTGGCACGAGAAATGCTTGTTTTACCACATTGCGACAATAAATTTTTCATACAATGAGAAAGCAAGATTATTATTTACAGTTAAAATAAAAAAGAAAATAATTTTAAATAAATTGTATAAATTAAATTTTTTCTATTAATCACTTACTAATTGTCATCTTTTCGCCGATTTTAAATCTTGCGGATCACAATACCAAGTGTGAATTTAGGCTTATGTCAATAGATTTAATAAACCAATGATTCAAACATTAACAACTAATCGTAGGTAACTCTCGAAAAACTTTCAGTAACACTGGGCAAGTTCAAAATCAAACAGTTGTTTTCATTCAAAAAATAATAGAGCTTGCGATTATCCCCACATAAAATGTTTTGTTTATTTTTAGAAAATTAATACCAGGTCATTTATTTTTGTGAATTACTTGTTTTTTGGTTTTTGAAATAAATAAAAAATGTGATATAAAAGCACATGGCGTTTTGTGTTGACTACATAAAAATTTATTTTGTTTGGTTTTAATGTTGGCATCATTGTTATTTGTCATTTTTGTTCTAGAATAATTAAGTAAATACATTTAATTTTTTTTTAAATCTTTAAGGAATTTATTGTAAGAGTGCTAAAAAGTACAGTTCGCGACCGGAATACAACCAGAATCTGAACATAACATATTCCTTACTATGAAAGTATACACGGTCAAGCACAAGATGGTTAAAAATTTATTGAATGGGCATTTCGTAATAAAGCTGAAATACTACGGAAAACAAACAGGAATCAGATAGACGGGTGGAATATAAGAGTGTCACACTGTTATGGGTTACAGGCCACCGGTAAATACACGGTAATAAAAAAGTTGATAAACTAGCTAGAAAAGCATCAGCAATTAATATAATTTTAATAGTTATATAATAATTCAGGTTGAAGATTATTTCGGAGACAGAACTGTCATCAAATTAGCTCCAACATATTAATACATCTAACGATAAAGAAAATGTCAATGCAAAGAATATTACTGATATGCATAATCGCCGTTATAATGGTACAGTTTGCGTTTGCACAGGACCCCGATCCACCAAAACCAGACCCAGTACCAGATGCGCCCACAACAAAAAAATCGGCTGCTGGAATTATGAGACCTGATTGTCTATTTAATTTTCTTCTTTCGTTACTAATTGCTGGTATCATCAGACGCAAGAATCATTTTGGTTATTAAATAATTTTAATTCTTGTAAAAACTTACCAATATTTAATTAAAAATACATATTGCTTCTTTTGCACAAAATTAGAGTAGGTGCACTACAGTTAATAGACACATTGTATTACAGACGTCTGCTGCGAACTCTAATTTTGTGTAAGAGGAGCAATATATATTTTTAATATGAATTTTGGCTTTTACAAAGATTACTAGATCACAAGGCAATGATTTCAGTCTATGTTTGTGCCTCTGCAATTTATTATGTTTTTTCCATGCCTTGAACATATTAAGATGTGATCAATCTGGCTCCTTGTTCCTCTATCAGGTGAGGTCCAGGTTACTGCTTACTGCTGCTAAGGTTAGCAGTCGTAATCAATTAACGATCGTGATGTTTTATAGGCTATGCATTCCTATCAATCATCAATTAGCCTATATTTGTCCACTGCTGAAAGTAAGCCTCCCGTAAAATTTTCCACCTATTTTTATCTTGAGCTTCTTGCATCCAGTAGTCAGTGGTCGACCTCTGCTTCGATATGCATCTTGCCTCGGTCGCCATTCCAGAATCTTTCTAATCCATCTATCATACGTTAATGTGGCAACATGTCCTGTTCTTCTTCTTATTTCTAGTTTGGTACTTTATCTCTGATGGTAATACCTAATATTGATCTTTCCATAGCGCGTTGTGTAACTCTTATTTTATCTATTGTTCTTTTTGTCAGAGTCAGTGTTTCTGCACCATATGTAAGAACCGGTAAATCGCACTGGTTAAAAACCTCTCTTTTTAAACAAACGGGATACTAGACTTGAAAATGATATTCAATCTACCAAAGGCAGCCTATGTGAGACCTATCCTTCTTTGTATTTCAGTTGTGTGATTATCTAGGCCTAAATGAATCCCATACCCTAGATATTTGTAAGCTATTACTTGGTCGATGCTATGGCTTTCAACCTGAATTTTATCGTTGACTACAAGATTGGTCATAAATTTTGTCTTTGAGGTGTTAATTTTAAGACCAATTGTTTTTGACACTTTATAGAGCGTGTGCAGCATTTTTGTAGCTTTATCAACTGTATCAGATATTAAAACGATGTCATCGGCAAATCTTAGGTGGTTCAGATCTTCCCCATTTTAATTAATTCGCATATTATCCTCTCGTTCTATTTGCTTTAACAATATATTTAAAAATATCTGTAAACAATTTGGAGGAGATAGTATCACCCTGTCTAATTTCACATTCTATTCGAAACTTGTTAGTATCTTCATGAAGTCGGACACAAGCTGTACCAGTTTCGTAAATACTTTTAATCAAGGTGATATATCGGTAGTCAATGCAGCAGTCAGCCAATGATCGCAGCATTTTATGATGATCTATAGTATCGAACGCCTTTTCATAATATCCGAATATAAGAAAGATAGACTTGTTATACTCTGTACACTTTTCTATTAGCGTTTTTATAACTTGTAGATAATCATTTGTTCCATATCTAGCGGAACCCAGCCTGTTCACAAGATTGGTAACTATCCAGTTTGTTCATAAGCTGTATAGTTATTACCTTCATAAATAGTTTGTATGTATGGGAGAGCAAACTAATAGGTCTGCAGTTTTTTAGGTCTGAAATGTCGCCTTTTTGTGCATTATGGTTATTATTGCATTATGCCACTGGGAGGGGGTTACGCCTCTTGTCAAACAAGCATTGAACATCTTTTTCAACATATTCAGTAACGTTCCTCCTCCTTCTTTGATCTGTTCAATGTGTATCCCATCTTCTCCAGGTGATTTATTGATTTTCATTTCTGAGAGAGCTGATTTTATTTCCTCGGTTGTGATATCTGGAATCCACAAGGAAAAATTCCTGTAGCTGGCTGTATACCACGTATAACAAAAAGAGGTTAATCTTTGTAAATAAGTATATTTATTTAAAAAACCCTTAAAAGGGCCACATCAATAAAACAAACGTTTTCGGACCACACAGTCCATCATCAGGTTTTTAAAATCGAAAAATGCTAGGTCACAATGCCTGAGCCACCAAAATACTAGGGTAAAAACCCTTTAAATTACATTTAGTTATGAAATGTTGTACATTTTGTTGTAAAATAACTGTGATGTTCAGTATTAAATTAGACTATTGGTAACACATGGCTCAATCTGGTTCCAGAGCCGGTGAGAGGGTACCTCTGCACTCGGAGAACAACGTTGTTCAACGAGTTCCACGTTGTTCTCCGAGTGCAGAGGTACCCTCTCACCGGCTCTGGAACCAGGTTGAGCCATGTGTTGCCTATAGTCTAATTTAATACTGAACATCACAGTTATTTTACAACAAAATGTACAACATTTCATAACTAAATGTAATTTAAAAGGGTTTTTACCCTAGTATTTTGGTGGCTCAGGCATTGTGACCTAGCATTTTTCGATTTTAAAAACCTGATGATGGACTGTGTGGTCCGAAAACGTTTGTTTTATTGATGTGGCCCTTTTAAGGGTTTTTTAAATAAATATACCCATTTAGAAAGATTAACCTCTTTTTTTATATCTGGAATGTCTTCTGAGCCTACATTTTGGACTTTTGGTATTTGATTTTGATCAGGATCTGCATTCTTATAGTGGGCATGAAAACAAGCTCTCGTCCTATTTTTGCATTAATGTAACCGAATACAATCCTAATGTCATTTCGATATCATACGTATAAAGAAATCCTGCAAGACAATGAAGCCAATATTAAAAGATTATTGCATTTGACGTACACTCTGGTACCTAAAGATTTTCTGGAACAAATTGGTATGTAGGCATTCATATGTTCAAATGTAACAAGCTCTCCGATTACAGCACCACGACACGCTAGATGAAGCACTAATCTCAGCCCAGTATATGAAATGGCAAAATGCATTTCCAGATCTAACAAAAAATTAAAAGAAATAGGATTATGAGAAAATAACGAAGTCACAATCGCAGATAACCAACAACCTATTTTATCCCAGATGTTAATCATACTGTAAAACTTTTATTATATATACAAAAATATTAAAATTAAAACAAAAGATGTTTTAAATTAATTACTATATAAATTAAAATAAGCCACAATTAAAAGTTAAAGTAAGTTTATTGACGTTTTAATTTCCACTTCAGTAATGAAACTTCTATATACTTACTTTAGCCTTTAATTGTGGCTTATTCCAATTTAAATAGTCATAAGATATAATGACTATTATAATAAAGATAATGAAAAGTCATACTATAATGGAGTTAGATATATTTGTCAGAAAATAACCAAACACAGTGGAACTGGGCTCAATGGGAATCTCTGTTCCTTTAAGTGGTCTACTATATCAGCCGTAGGAAAGTCCTAATGAAGTACGTATAGTTCAACAAGTGTTACCATAAGAATCATACATTAAAAATGTGTTGCAAGAACTTTATACCAGCCTTTCTGGGGGACATTTTGGAGTCAAAGAATATTGGCCAGACTTCTAGACAGATTAAATCTGTCAACTGTCATTGAGATTCACGGAGAGAAAGGTTAAAAAAAATCTTACATATTAAGTTTGTCGCTGATAAACAAAAAGATTATGATGCTTTAATTCCTCTATTTTTGTTAGCCCATAGAAATTTCAAACATGAAGTAACCGGCTATTCTCTATCAATGATGATTACCGAAGGATAAATCCAGCATCCTCAGGATCTAATTTTCAGAAGATTGTGTCTCTGCAAAGAATAACGTTTGTCTTTGAAGAACATCGAAAATTTAAAAGAAAAATTGGAAAAAGTCTACGAATTTTCTTGTAAAAGTTGGAAGCATCAAAGTGATAAAGCCACGACATTTACACTACTGGTACAATTTTCAAAAGAAGTATCCCAGTATGGTTATACGATCTTAAGGCTGTTTTATCGGTACACCAAAACCTAGATACAGTGTTTTCTCTGTTATTTACCGACAAAATATCTCAAAATTTGGACACGTTATTCAAAATAATGTTGCCTCTAAATTGATGGTTTTACTTTTTTAATTTTTTTGAAAGTTCTTTTGAAATATCGGATTATACAGTTTAACGTTCTCTTATAATCAAACTTTTTACGCCCATCACTTGAAAGAGTTTTTTTTTTCTGTAATCGTTGGTTTTATTTTCACATTTTTATGTCCAGTAATAATCGAGAAAAGGCTGTTCAAACTTTGAAGAGAATTGCTAAAAAATACTGAAATCTAATAGTGAAACGTGTTACTCATCATTGGCATTTAGTTTCACCGTTATCGGCTGCGTGACGTCAAATCTCATGAACGTACGGTCAGATAGTTTGATTTGAAATCAATTTCAAGCTTTAACTGCGAAATTTGTTTATTTGTTTGTGACAACAAATTGTATTTTTTTTTGATAATAATATTTTTATGTTATTTTATTTTTTTTGTAAATAAACACCATGATGTTTTTTGCAGTCACGTTTCACAAATTTATATTCAATACTATATTTAGCTAAGACATATAAATAAAAAATGTGATAATTGTTTTTAAAACATCTACGATAATCAAACAAAAAAAGTATTCCCGACAAAAGTAATTTGAATGCATTTGTTGTCATTAAATCACCCGCCGGCCGGCGCCACTGCGAAAACAGCTGTACCCGTCGTCGGCTGGCGTAAGCAGTGAGGAAAAGTAAGTGATACTCCCATTTCAAATCGCAGTGTATTTTGACTGCTAAAACAGCCTTAAACGTAAGAAAGGACTTTGTCCGAAACTTCAATCAATAAATGTGAAAAGGTCCGTACACCGTCCTACGAAAAATGAATGATATAATCTATTGCATCCGGTTGTCAGCTCAAAGTAATCCAAGGTAGTGCATATCGGTAGATTAGTTCCATAACATGCAACTGATCCACTCAGTATAAAAGACGAAGCATTATTACGCCAGTTTCGTGAGATTTATTCTATATAGAAAAAGTCACTTGCTGAAAAAGAGGCAGTATTAAAGAAATCCAAAATGATCAAGATATTATCGTCAATTCCCGTAATGTTTTGAATAAATCTCAGAAAATATATAAAGACAGAGCAAGATGAGTGTTTAAATAATGGTAATATTTTGATATTTATAATTTAATTAAGTTAAAGTATAAAGTATTGTAATATTGTTGGTGCTGAATAAAGTTATATTAACTTTATTAATATGCTTGGTTTATTAGATTAGTAATTCATTGGTTAGTGATCAGTGTAGTAGTGTCTGGGGTCTCGGGGGTTGAGACCCCAGAAGCCCTGAAGAAGACATCAAAGAGGATGTCAAAAGCTCGGCAAAATGATAATCGACGCGGTTCAATCAGGAAGACTGTTTAATATTAATTTCTGTAATAGTATTAATCTTAGATCTAAGTTATATTATAATTCAAATTATTAAATGGCATTATTCTGGAAGTAGTACTGACGTTGTAATCGGTAGGTTTTCGTTTTAATTCGAAAATCCTATACCAAAAAAATCTACATGTCACATTTAAAATTATTAAAATTAAATAAATAAAATTTCAATATTAAATTGAAAAAACTCGTTGTATCAAGAATTGTAGAAAACGCACCGATCGTGATGAAGATGAAAATCAACCAGCTCATGCGATTAATGAAGAACAGGAACAGCGTGAAACTGCCGTATGTAGTCCAGCTGAAATTAATTTTCCTCGTAACAGCACCCTAATTTCAAGAGAAATTAGTATAAGTGCTAGAACTATACCAAATATTTTAAAAAGGAACCAGTACCATTGCTACAAATTGCAAAACACTCAGGAAATTTTCAGAATCAGAATCCCTCTGTTGCCGTAGGCTACTCTCTAGAAAATAGGCACATAAGTGTTCCTTACAAAACACATTACCTACAAAAAGTCAACGTGTCAGTTGGCATTTTAGGTGACAAAAGGTGATGTAAATTCTTACATCTGCTCATAACTTAATTGTTTATTTTTTGTTAAAATAACATTTTACTGCATACATTTTACAATAACAATAAAATATTTTTTCAAAATCTTTTGTCTAAACATAACATTACGGTTGCTCATAAAGGGAACAATATTTTGAAAATGAATTTTACAAGGTTAAAAACAAAAACCCCTCTATTAAAAAAATCACATGTGCTGTATGAAATTGCCTGTTTGAATTGTGATGGAGTATATATTGTACAAACCAGTCAGCTACTTAACTCAAGAATACGTTCTCACAAATATGACAAAAAAAACTCAACCGCCCTCACAAAACATGAAAACGAAAAGAAACATAAATTTGATTTTGGCAAAACCAAGACCCTAAAAAGTGAATATAACAGGAAGAAGAGGGAGCTTCTAGAGTCTATACAAATTAAAAAGAATAGTAATGCAATAAATGATAAAAAAGATGTCAAAAATTTAAACACGATATATTTTAATTTAATTTAAAAGCACACAAAAAAAATAAGCTCAGAACGCCTATGGTGGTAAAATAACTGATTATTTAAATGATAAACCAACATCAATAGACAACATATTAAATTTTAAAGTTAAATTTTAGAATTTATAAGTTTTAATTTTTGGCGAAGCTATTTGGAAGCGATCCTAAAAGCAGTACATATGTTATTAAAAATAGATTTCATAGTTTATTAAACATAACTTTGTTTTTATTCTTTGATCCGAATAAACCCCAACCATAGTAATCTAGTGATGACACCCACAAAAATGTCTATTAATAATTTTGGCGGCGAGCCTTAACACTGACCTGCATTTATTACTAAATATAAATCTGAATATGTTCGCAAAACAAGCAATCAAATAAACAACTTTTACTCATCATGTTTACATAATAAAAAAGCATGCATTATGGCGTTAGTGAACAATATTAACAAGATCACTTTTTTGTCTGAGATATAAATTTTTTAAATATATTTATTTCGAAAATTTATGAACAATTTATTTACACCGAACTTATAGCTTTATATTATTAAGTGTATGTATCATCCTCCAAAATTTCTCAAATAAAAATAGGTACCACGTGAGACACCGTTCAAAAGATTTTAGTAGTCAAAATACATCTTTAAGTAATGAAAATATATAGATATATATATATATATATATATATATATATATATATATATATATATATATATATATATGTATATATATATATATATATATATATAATATATATATATATATATACATATATATATATATATATATATATATATATATAAATCTGTTTTAAGTCGTCATAGATGGTATCTAGAAAACGGTAAATATGCAATCGTATACGATTTAGGCCCATATTTATAAACGATGCTCAAGTATCGATCGATACTTGAGATCGACCTTGAATCAAATTTGTGTTCTATAAACCGTTCTCAAGCACGAAGTCGAGCTTGAGTACGCAGAAATGACAGCTCGTACTCAAGCATCGGATCGACCTGCCTTGAGCACGGGATCCTAACCTAACTTGTTTGTTTATATTTATGAATAATTTCAAATACAATATTTTTTTAGTTTTTTGAGATTAATATTGATGTTCAACATCCAGGATCAAGTATTGGTAGCTTATTATTTGATCAAAATTGATTAAAAGTTAGAATGGAAAGGGGAGAAATTCCAGAATTATTATGAATAGTGAATATGTATGCAGTGCAGGCACTATCTACATACTCCAGTATCACAGCCAGGTATTTATTGATAATTGGCTAAATAAAAAATAGGTTATTTGATAGATACATCTTTTTAGGCAATGATCAACAAAATAGATATAATAATGTAAGAAATGTTGCCAAATGGATATTTGGAACCTGGAAAATATGGTTTCCCTGTCTGCAATGAGGCCTACAAACCAAATTAAATACATATCTTGCATAATAAGTGCTACAGCAGTACTTTACAATATATATTTACAGGAAAATAATGATAGTGATGATGATTTTCTAGAAAATACTAATGTAGTAAAAGCATCTATATTCTTTGTAGAAACGTTAATAATGTGGAACGAGGTTTAAATTTTAGAAGACATTTTATTCACCAATGTTATGCATGATAATGTAAATACAATATTGAATACTTATACTATGTATGTTCTACCTTATTTCTCAAAAGTCAGAATGATTATCATTAGCTTGATTACACTTTTTGTTGTTTTTTTTTTCAATTTTTTATTTTTATAATTTCAGTATTTTATTTTATATCTTTCTTATATCTAATCTTTGTTCAATTCAAAATTGTTTATTTTGAGAATTAAATATATATATCCGGTTTTTTAGGCGTTACGCCCGTCCGGTAGGGATCTATGGAGGAGTATCACCGAGCCGCAAGCCCTTATCTCTTGCAGTACTGCTCCACCATAGGCCGATCAGAACCCAGCATAGCCTAGTCTAAGCCGCAGATTCATCTAGAATTTTAAACTGCTGAGTTAGACTTTTTGTTTTCTGTACACCGAGCTGGGGCTCGACCCACATCCACTAAACCATTCGACAGTGAAGCGAATGAGAGGCAGCCGCACAGCCCGCTGAGCCATCTGACCGACTGAGAATTAAATACCTATATTATATTAGATATAGTATGTTTTTGTCTTATTTATAAAAATGTATTTATTTGTTTTAATTTTAAAATAAATGAGGGTTTTTCCCTCACTATGTTCAGATAACTTAACCAAGTATGCCTTTACTGAGTACAAGGAGTTTCCCTCCTTGTATTTCCTCCTTAATTAAGTGTTTATTCCTTTCATAAAACCTTTCCTTACCAAATAAAAATTAATACAAATTTAGAATATTAATATTCTTTATTTAAAAAATTATACAGTTATAATTAAATACGTTATAAAATAGATTATTTTATTTTATAGCTTCATCAGGAGTAAACTGTAAAACAATTAGAACATTACAAAAAAATGATGTAATTTTATATATATATATATATATATATATATATATATATATATATATATATACATGTATATATGTATATTGAAGTAGCAGCAATTTATTAAAAATTTTTAATAATTTTTAGTAAACAACATAAAAATATTATGATGTATGTCTTGCAATCAATACTTAACAAAACTGAAAAAGAAACATACATAGTATAAAAACAAAAGACTATACAACAAATAAAAAGGTAAAACCATATCTCACCAGCGGAAATTAAAATATTAAGAACCTTAAATCTAAATTAAATCCTATCTAGAAAAAAAAATAAACAGGAAGGAGAATAGAAAGAAAATAACCATGATTTTAAAACACAAAGTATATTTTTTTCGTCTTTATAGAGGGCGGGTCTGAAATCTTAAAAAGACAACTCAGTCCAGGATACCGCCTGACTGACCTTTGTGCAGGATTCATTCTTCGTAGTCCCGGCGATAGTTTCCGAGGTACTTTAAAACATCCTCTCGTCGCTGATTCTATGTCAAATGCCTACCTGCTAAAACAGAACCAACTCTGACATTCAGTGCTCCGAAAGTGAAAAGGCCACTGAAAGACAGAGTTAACACTTCCCAAACACTATCTTCAGTTGGGAATAAGCCACAATGTTTTATATGTTATAGTTACTGATGTTTTAATCTCTATGACCAGATATTGTTACCAAAAATACAAAATTATGATTTATTTTCAGAAAATAAATATGATAACAGCCTCTGGTCATATAGATTGAAAAACATCAGTAAATAAACATATTGTGGCTTATTTCTACATTTTCCCTATAAAACTGCAGAGTATCCAACAAAGGAAAAAGATTTGCTAGCGCCTTAATATAAACAATTAATTATAGAAAAATTCCAGTGACAAGTCAAACATGATAAAATCAATAATTACCCTTTTTATAGTCTATTAACTTCAATGAAGCTAATTCAGCTTCATCAATAGCTCTCTGCCGATCCTTCTCAGTTGCTTCTCTTAAGGCTTTTGCCCTCAGCATATCTTCTTCTAAAATCTTCATTTTCATCTTATGAATCTCGTCTTGCTGCCTGATGGTATAATCAGGCAGCAAGATGTTGACCCCAAGCTGGCAGTTATAATTTGTTGTTATGAACTCCCAAGCCATATTTTTCTCCATTGCTGAAGCACTGTTTGTCCTTTTGTTCTCTACCACACCGTTTTCTGTTACCAGATGGATTAGGAGAACTTTTTCCTTTGTTGAGTAAGGTGCATATTTACTGCTATTTCCACTCATCTAAAATTTACATAACCAATTTATTTAGCGTACGGCTTACACATGCAATATAATTATAATAATTGTATCGCATTACACATATATAAATATATCCAAAAACAAATATACATCTAAGCATATATTTTGAACATCTAAAATTATGCCTCAGACACAAAATGGAAATTAATTCTGTAGAATAAATATTTTTTATAATATATTACATACCTTAAAATAGTTAATATCCAATATTAATTTCAAACACAAAATATTAATATCAACACAAAATTTCAGTAAGTAGCATAAACTAAATTTGGCGCTAAAAGTTTAGTCAAAATTATGAGAAAATTGACAGAATCTTCTTTTTTTCGATGTTTATTCGTAATTTACTTTTACCGTACTAATTTTTCTTGCTTGAGATCAACCTTGTACGAGAATACCCCAAGTATCGTTTATAGAACACAACAAATACTTGAGCATGACTTTGACGTAAGTTTGACTTGGCGGAGCTCGTGCTCAAGCACGATCTTGAGTACCGACTATAAATACGGGGCTTAATCGCCCCTGTTTTCTAGTTGAGGCTATGAGGACGATTTAAAAGTTAATTAAATTTACTAATTTTATTCCAAAATTTGATGTAGAAACCTAATTCAATTTTTTAATGTAGGAGTCTCCACGGCAAGAGAAGCAAGAGCAATCATGGCAGAGAATATAGATGATTTACAAACTCTCCTGGAAATCATTAACAGAGAAAGCAAAAAGATGAGACTCACAATAAATATAAATAAAACCAAATACATGGTGATCTCAAAAAACCCTGTTGACAACATACAACTGACATTGGAGGGTAAACCCCTAGAGAGAGTCGACAAATATAAATACCTCGGAGCAATTATAAACTCACAGTTAGATCAAGAGCAGGAGATAAAGGTCAAAATGGAAATAACTCGAAAAGGCTTTATAAAATACAAGTCAATGTTTACAAATAAGAAATTGAGTATGGCCATCAGATTGAGGTTCGTCGAATGTTATGTTTGGTCGCAACTACTAGAACTAGACTGGGGTAGAAGCTTGGACTCTGAAAGCCCAATCTATAAAAAAATTGGAGGCATTCGAAATGTGGCTATATAGGCGTATTTTGAAGATTCCTTGGACTGCAAAAGTCTCAAATGAGGAAGTGTTAAGACGAGTTGGACATGGCAGAAAGCTTATGAACACAATTAAAATAAGAAAAACATCGTTTCTGGGCCACATACTCCGAAACAATAAATACTCTCTTCTACAAGTCATCATGCAAGGTCGAGTAGAGAGAAGAAAAGGCTTTAGAAGAAAGAAGAAATCTTGGCTGAGGAATATCAAAGATTGGACTAACCTCAGTGTTGAACAGATATTTCACGTTGCAAAAGATTGAGAAGCGTTTAAATAAGTGATCACCAACCTTCGTTAGAAGACGGCACAAGAAGAAGAAGAATGGGAACTATCCATTACGGTGGAACAAAAGAGTTAAAAAAAAATTAATGAAATTAAAAATTCTTGTGGCTATCGTTCAAAAGTTGTGTCAGCTGATGAAAACAATCGGTGCCAGAGCATTTTGAAATAAAAAGAAATCTTGAGGTTCCATACTGGATTTGAAAAATGAAAAAACAAAAAAAATATTTATATCTAAAAAAATGGATATGGCTGTGATCAATAGTCGTCTTTAGGATTATGAAAAATTAACTTCGATTAAAGAAATAAATAAATATTTCATCAGTTGACTTCGTATAGTAGTGTTAGTTGGACCTTTGGTCAATACTTAGTTTCATAGAATTTTGAAAGGTGCAGATCACATATCCATTATTGTGACTGCCCACCCAAGCTGTCATATGTAACATGTCACCTCAACATTTCCGTTAGACCGGGAGCCATTATGTCTCCGGCTTCCGTATACAATGTAGCTTCGTCTATTTTACAAAATTTTAAAGTGTTTGTCCTTGTTTAGTGTAGTGTGATGTACCATTTTATGTTCATAACTTTTTATTCTTGTCGGATAGGCCACTATTGACGAAGTAAGTCTAAAACGTTAATCACATAAAAACTTTTATCAACCATCAACTTCGAGTTTTTATCCAAGTTAATTAATTTTTGCAGTTAAAAAAAGTTTCTTGGCTTATTTCAGATGCCCCTGGAGATGCACTAGGGAGCGAAAGTACTTGGGCAAGATTAAATTAATTAAACTGTGGTCGATATTTGCCTTTTCATTTTATCATCGTTCATTTATTCGAGCATTCAACCTTATATCAATTTATGCAAAATTATTTTGAAATTAAACGATGTTTGCAGGTTCCATCATACCATTCAAACACTTGATATGGTATGAAGGACCTGCTCCAAATGACGCTATTATATTAAATTATTCAAAGGTTAACATCAATTATTTAGCTATTTTTAAATTAAGCTAGTAGAGAAAAAATAAATGCAGATATTACATCAATCTTTTAACCATTCATGCAGGTACAATAATAAAATAGATAACAGTACTGTTGAGATTCTTATCTAGCACAGAAGTGTCGTATCTAAACATATTCTTCGAAATAGCAACGCTAAGTAGTTTGAACTGTGAAATACTAGATACAATTATTGGTGTTTTCAATGATTGTATTTTACCAACTAAGGCCGTCCGCACATGAAGCTACTAAAAAGAAACTAGTTGGTAACTTTAGTTACCAACCAGTCGCTTATTAGTTACTGCCCATGTATTTTTATCAGTATCCGCACACAACGCTACTAGTTAGTAACCGGTCACTAATGCATCAGTGATCAGTCGATAGCAGACTGGACGTGCAGGTCGCTTGGCGACTAGTTTCTAGTGAGTTTCTAGTTTGTTGTGATATTTTTAACACACGAAATGGCGAAATTGGTAGAACAGTCGTTTAATATAAAATTAGTGCAAGAAGTGGAAAAATATCTCTGCCTATACAACTATACGTTAAATGAATATTCGCGTAAAGACATTACCGAAAAGGCTTGTAATGATATAGGAAGAGAATTAAATTTAACAGGAGTGTTTGACTTTTGAATAGCACATACAAGCAATTGTACTATGTGTAAATAAGATTCTTTTGACATTCTGTAAAATGCAAGAAATTTAGCATCACTTTCTTGTATTTCTTTTGCAGCAACAAAGGCTCTGCAATTTATATTGTTTGCAATGTAGGGATGAACCCAATACCTCCTTTTTTCTGCATTTTACGTCTTCTATTATAATAATAAAGAATAATATCTTCATCACTTGAGTCACTAGACATTTTTAACGCAATAATAACACTCAGTAATATAATATAAAGGTTAAAATTTTTACACCCTATAACAAAGCTACTCGTACAGGCAAGAAGTGACTAGTTTCTATTAATTTTCGGTAGCGTAGTGTGCGAGTCACAGTCACTAAACAGTTGGTAATTCTAATTACCAACTAGTTTTAGTCTCTTTTTAGTAGCTTCATGTGCGGACGGCCTAAGTGTGACAATCTAAAGTGCTTTCTCTTTATTCGTAATGAACTTAAGTTGACAAATAGTAATAAAGATCCATCTATCGCTGACGTCTCGAATGCCGTTGCAAATAAAGTATTCAAATGTGAATTCCAACATTATCGCTTAAGCGCATTCAAGATTTGATTAAAAATATTTATACAGAGTATCAGAATCTTGAGCGATACACAAAAACTCAGCATGCATCTGATTCATCAAAAAAAAAAAAGATTTTCCAGTTTCGAAAGGAGTATGAAAAGTTATTTGATATTGCGGTTTACAAGTGCAACATGACTGAAACTGTGTATGTGTGTACTTGTGATAAAATAAAGAAAGTATCACAAGCAAATTTTTCTTCAAGATCAACGATCTGTAAAAAAAATGGCAATTAAACCATAGATATTGCAGCATCTGCTGCAATAAGGAAGAAAATTGAAAAAACCGTGATGGCAAAGGCAAGTTCTCAAAAAGTATAATACTGACGAAATTGTTCTTAAAGCATGTGGCGTTGATTCATCTAATCGATTTATAAGTAGCAGCTTGTCTGTCTCAAATTCTTCCGATGCAAATGATCACGAAAAAGAATTTATTGCTCCCTTGTGAACAGTTACAGTCCAACCATCTATGTCATAAATGCGGATTTGCTTGTTAAGTTTAGCTTCGGCGTGTAATTGATTAGATTGCAATTACAAAGCGAAGTAATTGATAGGATGAAAATAAGGCGACAGCATGCATCTCATAGACGTTATGTTCAGAAGCAGAAAAAAAGACTGCCAATCAGAAGAATATTGCGGAACCTCACTTTAATGGCTAGTATGCTTATTTCATTGCAATGAACTACCTCTACGTCATTTAATCTAACAGTTAGATGGACGCACCAGTGAACCACTTAGTTTTTTAGGGCCAATAAGAAAACTTCTGAAATACTGAGAAGAGAAGGCTGTCGTCGATTTCGTCGCAATAGAAAACTACCTACCAATATTATTAAAAACAACAGACTTTAGTAACAATCAGAAATACTTGTACCAAATCAGTCAAGCAGTTTCTGAGAGAAAAGGTCCTAATGATTTGAGCTTAAAAAAAAACGGGGAAAATATCACACGCAAGGTGGCTGACAGTTGCTAATCGGATGCTTCGATTATATGTTGAAACCAAATGTCCTAACCCTCAATTAATTATGTTAGTAAGTTTCATCCAAAAAGTGTATGCATCAGTTTGGTTTTATATTAAACTGTATCCTAGCTGTTCTGATTTAAATCTGTCCTAGCTGGTTTAAAACATTACCAGTTGGCCAAAGAAAAATTGTCGATGCCGTTAAAGAAAGAAATGAAGAATCCAGAGATCCAGAGACACAAAGAAAAAAAGATCCAGAGATTCGAAATACCAACATTAAATTTTAGTGTTGTAGATCATATTGACTTAATTTCTATTTTTAAATGCACTGTTGTGGTTCTTTCTTTGCTAAAACATATTTTCAATAAATATGTAAGGGATATGATTGATTCAGGGAAGCCCATCAGCCCTGAAGAAGCCAAATTAATTCTCTTTGGCGAAAACGTTCGGCGAAACAATTGATACTCATTAGAGTCTTTCTTGCAGATTTCCCCAATATTTAAGAATTTATATATATATATATATATATATATATATATATATATATATATATATATATATATATATATATATATATAAACGAAGAATGATCACAGCTGTCCGATTATTAATTAGTATAATGGTAAGGTTAATTGGGTCAGCAGCTGACCCAATTAACCTTACCATTATACTAATATATAATATATATATATATATATATATATATATATATATATATATATATATATATATATATATATATATATTATATAGTTTGACTACTACATTCGTCGACAGAGGTATCAGATTATCCTTCTTCTTCTTCTTCTTCTTCTTCTTCTTCTTCTTCTTCTCCTTCTTCTTCTTCTTCTTTTTATGTAGACATAACTCTGTCTGTTTTTCAATGTGCCTCCATTAAGTTGAAGTTTCATCATCTTCGTGGTCTTCCTACTGATCGTCTTTCTATTGGGGAACCGTCTCTTGTCGTCTTTAATACTCTATTTGGCTTATATAATCGTTCCATTTTAATCTTCTATTTCTTACTCAATCCTTAATGTTCTTCACGTGCATCTACGTCTTATATTGGTACTTCTGTCCCTGTCCCATATTGACCATCAATAATTTTCAATTTTTATCAAAAATCAGATTATCCGACCCTATTAATAGATCTCAGATCATAAAAGTGCAAAAACAGTACTAACACTGAATTTATACCCACATCACCTTATCGAAAATACTACATGGGGCCAAATGACAAATGTATCATTAACAATATCGTGGACACATGACAGCGATGCATTGGTGTCTTTTCAAACCCATCTGAATGGTATACATACTAGTATTAAGTTCACGATAAAGATGGAAACTGATTGATCCCTTCCGTGTCTCGACGTTATCATAAATAAAAACCCATCCCAAAGTTTTCATCATTACTCTGTTTATCGAAAAGTCACCCATACCAATCGTTACTTGCATACCCAGTCTCATAATCTACCTTTACAAATTAATTTAGTCATTAATTGCCTTGTATCCAGATCAATACGCCTTTGCGATGATGCAACTAGACCCGCTGAGCTCTTCGACAAAATCGACAAAATTCTTAAATCAAGAGGCAATATTTACACTATGTTTTTACACTATATATGTGTTGTTCCATTGTCCCATGGATTATTTTCGTAGCTTGTTTTTCCCGTGCTATTTTCATTAGTATATCTTTTATTCAAGTGTCATCTCGGTTTATGATTAACCCTAAATACTTAAAAATCATACGACTCTTAATAGTCTCTTCTCTAAACTTAACTTCAAATCTGAAACTTCGGATTCAATACATAAGTATTCAGTCTTAAACATATTTATCTTCAGTTCCCATACGTCATATTCTTTCTTTAATTTCCTTATCACATATAATTAAAAAGGAAAAAATTAATTAAAATTTACTAATTTTATTAAGCTATAAGTGAAAAGGCAAGCATACAAAGCGTTCCAGTAAATATAAAATCAATCAGCTCTGTGAAAATAAAATTCGCTTACCGATATCGGTCATTTCTGATTTTTCTTCTTCGGCCACCCATTGTGGTTCTGGTGTAGGTGTTTCGATCACAGCTACACCATTATTTTGAGAAAACTGTCGATCAACCATTCCCAAAATCTGATTAACAGTTAGATGCGCTTGCAAAGCTACGTCCTTTTTTACTTTTCTGGTCGTGATTAAATATTATTCTTCAACTGTAACAATGATTTAATAAAAAAATATTGTGGTCCTGAAGAAGAATTATTTATATTTTTTTAACTAATTTTTGTTTCTTCAGGGCCAAACAGCATACATTTATCTGACTTTTATTATGTTTAATGTGGCGAAATGGAGAGAAACACAAAATAGAAGTAAAGGAAAATAAAACATTGTTTGATGAAAGGTATAAGAAAAGCAATGAGTGAAAGTGCTTAAAGTGAAGAGAAGAGTACAGCAAGCGAAATAATAAATAAAAAGATTCAACTGCTTTCTTCTGGTACGTTTGACAGAAATATTTTTACATGGGATTTTACCACATAAACTGCAATAAACAAGAAATATAATAATTTTGTTCAGTTCCAAAACTGTAAACACTGCTGATGACTATAAGACCGAAGCCAAGTAAATTAGCTGTCAAATTTATACTACCTTCTACGACCAACAATACTATTTGTAGGTTAACATCATTTCATATCTTATTTTCAAATTTTTTTAAAACTGTTTCTAGATAGGAAATTGAAACGTAAAAAAAAATTAAAAAATGCAATGTTTATTACAGTTAAGTCCGCGGCTGACCTTTAATTGTCGAGGAGTGCTAAGAATCTCGTCGATGAGGAGCCACCAGAATGTTGCACATACCTGTATAGAGAATCCTCTTTAAATTTTGGGACATAAAATGAGAGGAGATTGTTTGATTGTTTGAACAAGAAAAAGGAGCACAAAACGATTCAGGAAATGAAAAGACTAAACCTAAAAATATTAGACATAAGCGAAATGCACTGGTCTGGTTCAGGTAAAACTTTGGTCTTGAAAAAAACGATATATTACTCTAGAAATGACACCCGAGATCATCTATACGGAGTTGGGATAATTATCTCTAGGAGAATCCAAACAGCCGCTGTAAAATTTGTTCTCTTTTCGGATAGAATGCTATTAGTTCAAATACAATGTAAGCCAGTGAACATTAATGTAATACAAGTGTATGCTCCAACTGCAGATATATCAGAATCTGAAATAAAACATTTTTATGATCAACTTAAACATGTTTGACAATACACCAGGAAGGAAGAGATTACAATATTATTGGGTAATTTAAAGGCGAATATAGGAAAAGGCCTAGTGAATTATATAATAGGTAATTATGATTTGGGAACAACAAATGCTAAAGATAATAGATTGGATCAATTTTATCAAGAATAATACCTGGCGATTATGAATACATGGTTTAAATTTCCGTCCCGTAGACTGTATACTTAAAGGTTACTACAGAATAATAAACAAAATTGCATTATAAATCAAATCGACTTTACAATAAACAATCTAATATTTAAAAATTCCATTATAAGCGTTAAGACTTACCCTGAAGCAGATGTCTCATCAGACCATAATCTCCTTGTTTTAAAAATAAAACTGAGAAATTGATGGATAAAAGAGGAAAATATAGAAGCAGAGATCCAGATAAATAAAAAAAAAACAAATTAATAGAGAACGAAAAATAAAAGAAGGTAAGAAGAAGTGAATGATGAAAACATGCGTTGAACTGGAAGAATTGCAGAAATATCATGATCATTATAATCTACAGGAAAAAGTCAGATCATCATCTGGAAAATCAGGAACAAACACACCAAGCGCCCACGGCAATGACTTAACGATTACTTTCGTAGCCGGAACCGATGGCTTTACATGCCCTCCAAAGCACGGTGGCAGCTCAGTTAAATTAGAAATTAAAACTTTTGTCGGCGCCGGAACAAGTAATAAACTCTTTAATAACTAATAGCCCAATTGAAATAAAACACGTATGAAATCAATATATTGAAGATATTTTCATGGACACAAGAACAAAACCAACACAAATTGATAGCGAAAAAGCTGCAAAAATATTAAAATTGGAAGTCTAACATGTTATAAACAATTCGAACCCCCGGGCCAGATAAAGTTTACATCGAGCTGATTAAATAATATATATATATATATATATATATATATATATATATATATATAATATATATATATATATATATATATAGCAAAAAATACTACCGTTGATTAAATTTAAAAATATATTCAATAGTTGAATAGCAGAGGTTGTATCGGTCAATAATAGGCAAATGAAAGTCGTCAACTACTTCATTGATTAAATTAAATACGTTTCGCTTTTTTTGTTTTCAACAGCATATTGAAGAATTCATTTCAACAGAAAACACTCTAAGATAACTTAACATTAAAAACTTAACAACTAAAGGATAGAATCGAAACAAAAAACACACAAGAAAAAACTGAAAGAGCACTATTGTTTATTTAATTTTTACCGATGGCTTCATCTCAATGTGGGTGTAAGCTCTTTCGAAGATCCAACACAATAATCTCTTGGATTGTTTTCTATCGGTTGTAGGCTGTCATATTTGCACATGTGGCATGGGTCGTACATATGTTTCTTTGGAAAGCAGTGAGGTACAATTATTAAAAAAGTTAGTAAACAGAACGGGGACAGCCCTATTTTTCAAAAAGGAATATTTTTTTTTCTTTTCTTTCTCTTCCTCCTCGCTTGTCTTTAAAAACAAACTAACAAACAAAAAAAACACAAAAAAAAAAAATTTTTAAAATAGGAAAAGAAGAAGGGGACTGAAGTTACTATCTTGTACGTGTTTTTTTTTATTATTTGTTGTGTATGATGAGAGAGTGATATATCTGGCTCAAGTTGTCGATGTCGGTTCTTTTATTTAGGGATGATGGATGTTTGAGAATTTGACACATTTCAAGGATAGAACGCTTATGATAATTTTTTTGTTTGCACAGTATTTTGGTATTAGTGAAGTCGATACTGTGTTTGGTTGAAATGGCATGTTGTGCAAGGGCACAGGATGGTTTTGAAATCCTAATGTCGCTTTTATGGGACGTTAGTCGACCTTGAAGAGAACGGCTGGTCTGGCCAATGTAGCAGGAGTTGCACTCCGCACAGGGTACGTGATAGACGACGTTAGTTTGTTCTAGAGGGGCCAATGGAGTTTTTGTCTTAGAAAATAACTTTCCTACGTTTCTGGTGTTTTTTAAAGCTATTTTGACAGGTAAGTTTTGGAAAAGTTTGATTAGCTTGTTCGTGATTTGTGGGAAGTACGGGAGCGAAGCATATTTTATGGTTTGTTCAGGAGTGAGAGGGGACTAATTCATTTGTATTCTGTTAGAAATGGACGCTAATGTTAGCCCGTTGGGTGTTTCAGTGATGGACTGCCCATAGCTTTTGGAATATAGAAATTTATTAATAATGGATGCCGGATAGGAGTTATCTATGAGAATAGACTTCAGTAGATTGAGAGATTCTTCTTTGTAAAGCGGATGTGTCAACATGTGTACTTTAAGGCTGAGGGCTTGTACCAGGTTAAGTTTATATCTGATTGGATGTGTCGAATGGTAGTTTAAGAAACGGTTGCTAGCCATTTCTTTTCTGTACCAGGTAGTGACTAATCTGTTATCTGGAGTGCGAATGATTCGGATATCTAAAAACGGGATACTGTTCTCAACCTCAATTCACATGTTAATTGTAGGTGAGGATCAAAGCAGTTAAAAACTGATAAAGTGTCGTCCGTCTTGTTCGACGGGGTTGCTAAAATCAGATCGTCGACATACCGTTTTACAAAGGGAATCTGGAAATCTAACTTCTTGATACTCTCATTAATAAGATCGTCTAGAACAAAGTTGACTAGAATAGGAGAAATCGTGGATCCCATAGGAGTTCCAAAAATCTTCTAGATAAAACTCCATTGTTTCTAAGACAAAAACCATTGTTTCTCCATTGTTTCTAAGTTTCTAAGTAACTTCATTGTTTCTAAGTTTTCTAAGACAAAAACTCCATTGGCCCCTCTAGAACAAACTAACGTCGTCTATCACGTACCCTGTGCGGAGTGCAACTCCTGCTACATTGGCCAGACCAGCCGTTCTCTTCAAGGTCGACTAACGTCCCATAAAAGCGACATTAGGATTTCAAAACCATCCTGTGCCCTTGCACAACATGCCATTTCAACCAAACACAGTATCGACTTCACTAATACCAAAATACTGTGTAAACAAAAAAATTATCATAAGCGTTCTATCCTTGAAATGTGTCAAATTCTCAAACATCCATCATCCCTAAATAAAAGAACCGACATCGACAACTTGAGCCAGATATATCACTCTCTCATCATACACAACAAATAATAAAAAAAAAAACACTTACAAGATAGTAACTTCAGTCCTCTTCTTCTTTCCCTATTTTTAAAATTTTTTTTTTGTTTTTTTTTGTTTGTTAGTTTGTTGTGTAAGAAAAGAAAAAAAAGAAAAAAAATATCCCTTTTTGAAAAATAGGGCTGTCCCCGTTCTGTTTTACTAACTTTTTTAATAATTGTACCTCACTGCTTTCCAAAGAAACATATGTACGACCCATGCCATATGTGCAAATATGACAGCCTACAACCGATAGAAAACAATCCAAGAGATTATTGTGTTGGATCTTCGAAAGAGCTTACACCCACATTGAGATGAAGCCATCGGTAAAAATTAAATAAACAATAGTGCTCTTTCAGTTTTTTCTTGTGTGTTTTTTGTTTCGATTCTATCGTTTAGTTGTTAAGTTTTTAATGTTAAGTTATCGTAGAGTGTTTTTAACATCTTTAAAAAAAGCTACAAATTGTTTTTGTAAGTATGAACCCTTTTTGGTTATTTACTTATATTTTAAATCGTTTTATTTTTATTTGTAGTGAACTGATGATGCTTTTGAAAACAAAAAAGCGAAACGTATTCAATTAAATCAATGAAGTAGTTGACGACTTTCATTTGCCTATTATTGACCGATACAACCTCTGCTATTCAACTATTGAATATTTTATATATAAATATATATATATATATATATATATATATATATATATATATATATATATATATATATATCTCCATTGCTGAAGTGAGGTCGTTTTCTACTGCTTTCCATTATTTATAAAAATCAAAACAAATATACCTAACCACAAATGTGAAAAAACACGTGCCACGTGTGCTGATGAAAGTAGGATGTTGAATGTTAATAGTTTGGCAATCGGGTAAGATCCCCTTGTGCATTCGGTTACTTCCGGCTCGATAGAGATACGTATGAACGTAATGTACCAGCCCGTTACGTTAGATAATACGTATCTAGATACGTTAGTTTAACCATTAATGCGCATGCTTATATGTCAAAAATATACGTTACGCATACGTATTTGCTTGCACAAAAACTCTCTAGTAAGAAATTAGAACTAGAATCTTTACTAGTATACTACGTATTCTCTACCATTTTATATAGAGTTGAAGCCTGAACAGTAACGGACACAACTGAAAGAAGACCTGCCAGCTTTAAGATGCTGTTTATCGAAGAATGTAGAAAATCTCATGGACACAACACGTAACAAACACGAAAACATTAAGAAAGATCAAAAAAGAAAAAGATATACTCAACACTATACAGGAGTGAAAAATGAGCTACTTTGGTCACATACCAAGAAATAAAAAATAATATGAGTTGATGCGACAGAGCAAAATGGGCTGTGATGATCGCCAATGTCCTTAAAGGATGAGACACACAAAGAATAAGAATAAAGTATTAAACTTTTACATAATTAACTTACTTCTTTGTTAGGGTTTTTTGTATACAATTCAGATGGTGTCTATTTATAATATTAATTAATCTCTGTTCCATTATAGTATTTTAGTTGATATTTGTGAATAATAGCAACAATTATTTTACTAATTAACTTATTCTTTGGAAATGCTATGCTGTAATTAGAGGAACCAATATAAAGTGTTACGGTTTTGCTTAATTTACAATAAATATAAATAATAAGGCTTGTGTATATTCGGTAATATATTGTGGCACGTGTAAAACTTTACATTCGATACTTGTTATAAACATTCATAGAGACAACTAACCATGCATAAGTTACAACATAACGTTTGTATTGCACTTTATCAGACGACGTGGATCTAAATAGTATTAAATAAATCAATAAAACTACTGGAAAAACATTTATCGCATAATTAATTATTATTGACAACTTTAACCAAAACCAAAAAATAGTTTATGCTCTGTAGCGCAATAAATATAAAACCCATCTGACATCTTCATTTTTCTTTCGTGTTTGTAATGTTCGATTTAATTTTAATTTAAGTTTTTAGTAGGAGAATATGTATTTTTTTAGTAAAAGCTTAAATGCTTTAAGTAAAATTTGTTGATAATGCGTGTGGTTAGCTAATTCAGATATTTTAGTAACACATTTTAAGATATTTCTAGTGCGTAAGGCACTTTCTTGTGACTTGCCTATTTGTTACATGCAAAGATCCCCGGAGATTTCTTCAAGAGGATAATATGCCAGGTGGTGAGTTATCTCCTGAGATATCATATTTGTGATTTCCTAGTAGGTGAAAGGGTGGAACAGTGGCCAGTCACGTACAGTGGCCACTTTTAAATATTTTGTTGTTGTTTGATAGATACAGACGCGTCATCTAGTACAAACGCTAACAATTTTAGTCACAGTAGTCGCTTACTAACAAAAGTCGGTTGTCGAATTTAAAGCTGTGAATGATAGGATAGTACTCATTAAACTGGATGGCAAACCACATAAACTTAATATCATACAAGTTTACGCGCCAACCAGCACATCAGATGACATAAAGATCGAGGAGTTCTACGAAAAACTGGAGACTACAATCGCTAACATACCAAATAAAGAACTTACTATAATATGTAGCGACTTTAATGCAAAAGTTGGCAACACTACACAAAATGACGACTTAAAGAATGTACTGGGAAAGTTTGGCATAGGGCAGAGAAACGAAAGAGGAGACCGTTTAATCGAATTTGCTGTCACAAACAACTACTCTATCATGAATACTCGATTTAAACACCATGTACGTCGACTTTATGCTTGGAAAAGTCCTGGAGATAGATTTAGAAATCAAATAGATTACGTCCTCACCAATAGTCGCTGGAGATCGTCCACTCAAACAGTCAGATTATATCCAGGGGCTATATGCGGATCCGATCATACTCTCCTCGTAGCTA
The DNA here is from genome assembly GCA_918026665.1 of Diabrotica balteata. Taxonomy (NCBI): domain Eukaryota; kingdom Metazoa; phylum Arthropoda; class Insecta; order Coleoptera; family Chrysomelidae; genus Diabrotica; species Diabrotica balteata. The sequence continues at coordinate 99,374,128 of OU898282.1, forward strand.
AAGTAATGCTTAAACTTAAAGCACCCAACAAACAAAGGGAGATAAAGAGGATAGAACTAAGAAAGAAAGAAGAGCTTCTACAGGAAGTACAGAAAAGTATGCCCTCTATTCGTAACGGAACATCATAAGGAATATAGGAGACTGTTAAACATTGCGTAACAACACCAGTGGATCGCTCAAAGAAAAATAATACGGTGAAACGGAAACACTGGATAACAGATGAAACTCTTAAAATAATTGAGAATGGAAGAAATCTTTGTAAAAGTGGTGTACATAGTGAAAGGGAAAAAGCTAGTTTAAGAAACCTCAATAAAGAAATAAAACGAAGATGTAATTCCGACAAAAAACAGTACTATCAAAGTATATGCAAAGAAATTGAGAGACATGGTCAGAATAATCAGCCGAGAGATCTATTTAGAAAAATATGCTACCTGACAAGAGACTTCAGAGCCAGAACTTGGGCCATTGAAGATAACACTGAAACCCTGAGAACAAACAGAGAAGACATAGCAGAGACATGGAGATCGTATTGCAGGGACCTATATAAAGATGATCAACGCCAAGAGCTTGTTAGCCAAATCTCTGACGAGGTGAAAGAAGAACCTGATATACTTGAAAATGAAGTAAGACAGGCTATTATCAAGCTCAAATATAACAAAGCACCAGGTCCAGATATGATAACAGCAGAAATACTTAAAGCCACAGAAGAAAGCGGCGTAAAGTTACTTCATCTACTCTGTAACCAAATATGGCATTCCAAACAATGGCCTGAAGACTGGACAAAATCTACAATAACGACCATACATAAAAAAGGCAGCTTCCATAATTGCGACAATTATAGAACTATCTTTCTTATATCCCATGCCAGCAAGATATTGCTACATATAATCAATGAGAGACTGAAAACATTCCTTCAAAGAGAAATTCCACAAGAGCAAATTGGATTTACCAAAGGTAGAGGCACTCAAGAACACCTGCTGAATATAAGACAGATATTCGAGAAATCTAGGGAATTCAACATCCCACTATACATCTGTTTTATAGATTACCGTAAAGCGTTCGACAGGGTCAAGTGGAGACACTTATGGCGAATACTAAAAGAAGTAGGCCTACCACAATGTATACTATCTCCACAATTATTCAACATATATGGGGAGTATATTATGCGAAGAGCACTTGAAGGATGGGAAAAGGGCATCTCAATAAATGGTCATAAACTAAACAACCTACGTTTCGCAGATGACACAGCCCTTCTTGCAAATAGTCAAGCAGAGCTGATAGAACTTATACGACTGATCGAAAACGAAAGTCAAATATTTGGTCTGCAATTAAACATATCAAAGACAAAGATCATGATAGTGGATAGACTACACAACAATCATCCACACAAAGTTCTAAAGAGCACATAAAGAGCTAAAAGTTAGCCAAAGACTCTCTAGTTAAGTCCATCTCCAACAATTAAAATATTTTGGGCATGTTATGAGAGCAAACATAGAAAACATCGAAAGACTCATAATACAAGGAAAGGTAGAAGGTCGAAGATCACGAGGAAGATCCCCAACAAGATGGATAGATCAAATTACAGGAATATGCCAAAGACCTATGCATGAATTAAAAGAAATGACCAGAGACAGAGATCTCTGGAGACGGACAATATAACGACATCACGTCGACCACTACACTCCCCCTGGGGGTCAGGATTGAAGAGAGAGAGAGAGAGAGTCGCTTACTACGCTTGACCCATGCACCAACATTTCAGAACCATTTTGTATACGAACCAGTTGAGAGGTGTGTTGTGTAGAAGTAGCAGGTACGTTTAAACATCTTTTCAACCAATAATAACATACATATTAAATGTTCTGTATAATTTGTGGTATATAGTGTAGTATTTAAAACTTGCAAGTTATGCAAATTATGATCTATCTTCAAAGTAATAGATTTAAGGTGATGCCTCCTAAACAATGAGCTCTTGGTACACTGGTCAAACAATTATGCAGGAACAAACTCTTTTGACAAAAAAAAGTGGTGACCACTGTTCCTACTAACGTTTGTAAAAAGCAGTGGTCATTGTTCTTTTTGCAAAAAATATCAAAACTAATTTTGTTTTTAGAAAGAAGAAGAAGAAGACCCAGAACAAGATTAATCCAATCAATTACCTCTGGTATTGTATGAATTAATTGTCTTGAAGAAAATTATACTTCATTTCAAAATTTCACCTTATATTCTTCATAATAGATCCTACACGATATGGTCCGTTGAGAGCAGATTGTTAAGGAGCTTTTAAAAAAATAAAAATATACAGGGTGTTTCATTTAAAATACAGACTATGGAGTATGCCAGATTTGCGTGGATCACCCTGTACATTCAAATTTATGTTTAAAAAGCGCACATTTAAATTTAAAAGTAAAGGTATCTCAGCCTTTTTATTCTTTTCTAAAAAAAGGACACAAACAATTTTATTCCATAGGTGGTTTCCACACTCTATATACTTCTTTGGACAAAGAAGTCTAACCATAACATCGCCATAAAAATTTGACAAAGTGCTCGTTATTTTACATTTCATATCAATAAAAGTTCATAAACTTTTATTATAATTAAAAAGTTTTTACAAAGAAAAATTATAAACTTTGTCGATATTGGCAACAAAACTCTCCATTCCTAACAAACCGATTAGAGGAAAAATATATTTAGACATTTAATTATTTTTACAATGGTCACATTCAAATAAGAATAACTACTTTTCTAAGGAAACCTTACACATCATTTCAAATACGCTTTCAAAAAAGTAGAAAAACAACATAATTGGAAACCCAATGCGACTAGAAGAAAACATGACACAAACAACTGTCTGTATTAGTGTACGAAATCTATTTAAAGTATTTAATTTGTAAGAATAATATTTTGCAAAGTAAAACAGGATTTTTCCTTTTGAAGTGGACGATTCAATGTCGCATTAAAAACTAGTAAAATTATTACGGACGCATCTAATAATGTAAAAAGAATATAGGTAGGGTACAGTTGTTGGCCGGTCACTACTGATTGGTCACTTTCACAAAAATCCGAAATATTAGGATTTTCAGAAACTCTAACGAAATAAATTTAATTGGATTTGAATTTGGCAACATTACTGTATATTTATTCTAGCTAACATCTCTCTTAGTTAATATTATCTAATTTTTACGGCGTGTGTTTTTTGGACCTTAACAGGTGCATCCAGTTTTAAGAGTTTTTTAAAGAATTTTTTAAGGAAGACTATTCACGAGGTGAGTTATCTTGGCTAATAGTATTATGTATCTGGGTATATTATTGTTTTATGGCGATTAAGTGGGGTACATCATGAGTGGCCAAGCACTGTATCTTAAAATCTTTTTTTGAACCTATTCTCTATCCTTCCATTGTTGGATATAGGTCTCCCCCAGTTCTCTCCATCTTTCCCTATCTTAAGCTGTTCTCTGCCATGTGGGACTTCCTTGTTTCCTGCTGTCATCTTTTCACCTCATCTGTGGTCTGCTTCTTGATCTCTTTGCATTGTATGGACGCCACTTTCCGATGGAATTGTTCCATCGTCCGTCTTGGAGACGCTCATTGTGTCCAGCCCATTTCCATTTCAGTTTTGCTGCTTGTTATCTGATATATGTCCCTGTTATTATGATTGGCCTGCCGGCCAATTACTGTACCTACTTCGAATTAAAATATTTATTATAATTTAGACTTTTTAGCCTAGTTTGGTCCAAGATAAGATATTTCAAACATTTTTTCTTATTTTTTAAGGCAATAACCAGTGGTTGGCCGACTGCCAATCACTAAACCACAGGGTGGCCAATAACTGTAATGTGTAATAAGAATATATTTTTTGTCCGGATTTGTATTTATAAAATTACAGTTGTTTTAGTTGTTATAAAATAAGTGCTAATGTGGGCATATGTAATCAAAATTGGAACGTCCGTGTTGTAGATAACATTATTACTAATAAATGATTTTTAATTTTAGGAACAAAAATGCCAAATATCCGGAAAGATAAAACATATCACATACAATATACAGAACAAGATCTTCAGTCTGCTTTTCAGGCCATAGAAAATGGCATGAGCCAACGAAAAGCCGCTGAACAATTTAATGTGCCAAGAGGAACATTGCAGTTTAGAGCGAGTAAAAAATTTAATGAAAAAACTACCCTTGGTCCCAATCCTATTCTTTGTTTGGAGAAAGAGAATCGTTTAAAGCATTGGAACATAACATGCCAAGACAAAGGTTTTCCAGTAAGAGTGGAGGATAAACAAGACTCTGTAAAAGGTTTTCTTGACGCAAATCCACGTGCCAATCCCTTTATTGACAATCGGCCCGGAAGAGGTTGGTAGATTTACTTTTTAAAGCAGCAAGTTCAGTTGTGTATGAAAAGGTGTAAAAAAATGGTTCACCGGTGTTCAAGAATACTTGCATCGTAAAGGTTATATTGATATTCTTCAAGACCCTTCAAGTGTTTTACAGGGCGATGAAACCTGCTTCCTCTTGTGTCCCAAAAATAAACGAGTGTTGTAAAGGAAAACAAAAATGTATATCAAATAGAGCATCACTCTAAAGTTAATTTGACGGTTATGGTTACCTTTGAAGCATCTGGAGAAATAACAGCACCAATGATTATTTACCCTTATAAACGAATTCCTAGCAATATTTTAAATTCCGTTCCACGAGAATGGGGCATGAGATGTATCGATACGGGATGGACGAAGAATGAAAACTTCTATGAATACATAGGAAACGTCTTATATAATTACCTAGTAGCGAAAAACACTAATTTTCCAGTCATTTTGTTCGTTGATGGACATAAAACTCACTTAACTATTCAAACTAGTAAATTATGTTCAAAGTTACAAATTATTTTAGTGGCCTTATATTCCAATGCAACTAGAATTATACAACCTGCAGATATTGCTGCATTTAAACCATTAAAGGCAAATTGGAACCAAGCAGTATTAAAGTTTAGACGCAAAAACCCGAACTGAGTAGTTACCAAGAGGATTATGCATTGGTACTAAACACAGCACACAAGTATTAACGACTTGAATAACTGCATCATAAACGCCTTACAAGAAAGTCACTGAGTGCACTGTCCTAAAAGAAAATCAGATAGTAAAATAAGTCCATATACTGAAATGCTCTTGGATCAAAGAAGACAAATGAGAAGCGATAAGAATGTAGATAGCAACACTATAAGAAAAATAAACAAAACTGTTTCGAAAGCAATTAGGAGAGATTTAAGGAAATTTAATACCGATTATATTAAACGCACTATAGAGGAAAATAACAGCCTAAAAGTTCTACGTAGAAAGGTTCCGAACTAATGCCAGAGATAAAGCTAGATGAGATTCGGCAAGCATTAAGAAAAGTAAAAAATAACAAAGCCCCAGGAGAGGATGGAATCGTAATAGAAGCTATCGTAAATGGAGGAGATATGCTATTAAATAAATTAAGGAAACTATTCAATCTATGTTTGCAGCAAAGAGAGGTGCCCAAAGAGTGGAACAATGCTACAACCAACCTTTTGCATAAAAAAGGAGATAGAACGGACCTAGAAAATTATAGACCTATTAGCCTGTTGAACCACATATACAAGCTCTTCACTAGGTAGTGACATCAAGATTGGAGAAAAAATTAGATTTCTACCAACCGAGAGGGCAGGCAGGATCCCGCTCAAATTATGGTACCAATGATCACCTGCACACAGTAAAAACACTCATTGAAAAATCTATAGAATATAACAAACCTCTTGTTCTTACTTTCACAGATTTTCATAAAGCGTTCGACACGATCGAATTAGACAGCCTTATAGAAGCCATGAAGGACAGCAGGATTGACCATAGGTATAGTGAGCTTATTTATAATATTTACAAAAAATGCCACTCTGACTGTTAAAATATACAATAAAACCCGACCAATACAAATAAATCGTGGAATAAGGCAAGGAGATACATTGTCGCCGAAATTATTCATACCGGCATTAGAATATGCCTTTAAGATGATCAATTGGGACCACAGAGGAGTAACGATAGACGGCGAAAAGCTTAACCATCTCCGTTTCGCAGATGACATTGTCCTTATCACAGATAATTTAGGACAAGCTACAGATATGTTAAACGAATTAGATTTTGCATGTTCGAAGGTGGGCCTGAGAATGAACTTGACCAAAACTAAGTTTATGACAAATTTGGTCCCCAATAACCATTTGACTATTCAAGACAAAGTGGTAGAACTGGTAGAGAAATATACGTATTTGGGTCATGAAATAAGAATCAGCAGGGATAACCAAACATGTGAGATCCAAAGACGAATTACTTTAACATGGGCGGCCTTTGGAAAACTGCGAGACACACTTAGGGCCAACATACCAATCAGCCTCAAAAGAAAAGTGTTTGACCAATGCGTATTACCGGTCATGACCTATGGGGCGGAAACTATGACTTTAACCAAGACCACGGCTTCGAAACTGAGAGTGGCACAGAGACGAATGGAACGGTCTATGCTGGGAGTGACGTTGAGGGACCGAATAAGAAACGAAGATCTGCTAAGAAGGACGAGTATTACTGATGTTGTGGAACGCATAGCGGAACTAAAATAGAACTGGGCAGGCCATGTAGCGAGAATGCACGATTCACGATGGACGAGCAAAATTACAAATTGGAGGCCAAGAGCAGACAAACGCAGTAGAGGAAGACCACCTACACGTTGGGCCGACGACATCAGGCGCATCACTAAAAATTGGCAACAAAGAGCACAAAATCGTGAGGAATGGAGGAGTTTAAGGGAGGCCTATGTCCAGCAGTGGACGTGATAAATAGAGGCTGGATGATGATGATGATAATGACTAAACACAGCAATTAGTCAATTAAAATCAGATTCCATAATTAATGGCTTTAAAGCATATAGATTGTATCCATGAAACTCTGAGACAATAGACTATTAAAAATGTTTAGGGAAGATCAAAGACCCACATAAAGGTATTAATAACACTCTTTCTATGACAAAATCAATAACGTATGAAAATTTTGTACACAGTTGGAGCCACAAGAATATTAGAATTTGAAAGTTTGGATAATTGCGAAGAACTAAGTGGAATTTCAAAATACCATAGATCTACCCACGATTGAAACTACAGAGATAAGTGGAATCACAGATGATATACAAGATACCTCTATCATCACAGAAAGCCATATATCTTCAGATATTACACTTAACCCTGTAGGTGGCAATGAAATTATATGCAACTTACAAGATATTCCTGTTATTATAGAAGAAAATCTACTTTCGGATTTTCGAATTCAACTTCCAGAAAACGTTGATATTACAGATAAAATAAAAGATGTCACAGAAGATACTCATATCATATATTAAACTCATTATAGATACTCATTATCAAAAGAAATTGACACCTCAATCAACAAATTCTTTTTTTGGCCAAAAACCTCAGAAAGAAAGGGCAAAAAGCAAACATAAAGGTTGCCTTTCGTGCTCACTTCTTCAGACCATCAAAATGCAGAGAGGCATAAAATTGAAGAATAAAGCAGAACAAGAAAAAATAAAATTAGAACGAAAACAAAAACGAATTGACGCAAAAGCAAACAATAAAGGTCAACAAACAGGGAAATCAAGATGAAAGTAATAAAAAAAAGTTGTCAGAAGAGTTAATTCCGGGAGCAAAAAATGTCAAACTGTTGTGAAGAATAAAGAAAATGTTATAGTAAATACAGTTGATATTGCAGATACAAATATTTTGAAAGCAGACTCACCTATTGATCATACAATTAAAAGCTCTACTTTGAACGTGGAGTTAGAGTATATATAGCAGATGTTGTTGTCCTCAAAGAAAAACAAGAATTGTTACGAAACCCATTTCCTGATTCTGTAGAGGAAAATGTTAATCTGCCCACAATTAATAACATATTTTTTGATGTATGCAACAACATAAATTCATCAAATTTGAAGAATACATCCCAAAGCAAATGTACAAATTTGGAAACCAGCAAAGAAAAACGTGCTGGTGGGTCGGCTAAAAGAAAGTTATTTTTTGAAACGGGGGGATATCCAGAACATGAAAAAGTACAAATTTTCTCAGATATAACGGTAAAACAATCCGACGACACCAACCCACCTTTTGTATACAGGATTGTGTTATTCTTGTTCCTATAATATATCTAAATCAAAAATTTGGAATTAAATGTCTATTTTGTGTTAGAGGTTACCATATTGGTACTTGTGCAAAGAAACAACAAGAAATTGAAAACTTAAATAGTTTTGTGTGCCTTACCTGCACGAGCAAAAAAAAGTAAATTAGATATTTTATAAATGGCCAATGACCGTAATTCTATATGCCAATAATTATGTTTGTATGGCCAATAATTGTGTAGTTCTGTAAGTTTTCAGATTTGTGCTTATTTTTAATACACATTATTATTTCTGATTTAAATAACCTGAGTTATTATAAAATCTGATGTTTCATTACTATTCAAAATCCCTTACAAAATATTTCACTTTAAAAGATACCAATTTACAATTTTAATTGGCAATTCCTTAAGTGGCCAATCACTCTACCCGTTACCCTATCTATATTATTTGAACAGTTTTTTGGTTTATTTATAACTACAAGCCTACTTGTCGTGTTCTTGTAAGTATTCGCAATATATTTGAATTTGGAATAATGTATAGTAAACCGTAATTGTTTATATTGTACATTTATAAATACCTTTGAAAGGACACATAAAGAATATATCATTCATTCTAATACCCACTATAAACGAATTGCAATACACTTTTACCTATTGCTGGAACACAATATTTACTCACACTAATAAAACCTTATTTTTGTATTTGATAACGAACCTATTGTATTAGTGTTTGAAAAATTTTTGCGTAATTTTGTAAATTATGGGGCTCGCTTTAAGTGGTCGTTAAGACAAGACAAATAATTTAGTAATTATTTTTAATTTTTTTTTTCATGTCTAGCACAAATTATTGGAATATTTTTATCTAAACGATCTGCAAAATGTAAAATGAATTAGATGCGCTATTGTTAATAAAACCTTAATTTGAGTATATTTCATAGAGGTACTTATTAACTGATTATTTGGTAATGACAATATTATGTAATGAAAGTTAAATGTTGTAAACACCTTTTCTACGAAAATTATTTTGCTTTGAAGATGAACAAACCTTAAGGAACGATAGATCTTTTTTTATTATACCACATCAACAACGCAGGGTTATTAGTGAGATGACAAACACAATAGTTTTAATAAGATCATGTACACTTAATAGTATATAATACAATTTTATATCTCTTGAATAATTTAATACATTTAATACTTCTTCTTTGATTTTGGAAACATGGGCAATCAATCACGAAGTGTTTCACTGTCAATGAAGTGGAGCAGTTATTTCAAATTGGCGGTGAAAAATTTGTGTGTGACAGCAGTATGACCATAATGACCAATTCTTAAACGGTTTATAATTACTTGATCTCGTCTACTTGTAGGGTTATTCACTTTTGGGCATATTGGGTTTAATTTACTTACTGAATTTTCCCAGTAATTTTGCCAAATATTATTGAAATGATCTTTAATCAGATTTTTCATGTCACTCTAAGGATATTTTATAATTTTTGTAGTATCTTCTAAGTTTATACGGCTTGTAGTTGCTAGTTGATCTGCTTTTTCATTTCCCCAGATTCTAGTATGCGATGATGCCCAAATGAGGGCTGTGTCCTTTCCCATGGAATGAAGTGTTTTTGATTCATTTTTTATTACTTGTATAATGGAATTTGTTGTATAAATTTGCTTTAATTTCAATAAAGCATTAAGTGAATCTGCAATGAAGACGCACGTCATCGTGTTACTCGTTTTGAAAAAAGTTAAGGTTTTTAACATAGCCGTGGTCTCGCCTGTGAGTATACTACAATTTGTAGGTAAGTGTATGCTGTAGAAGTTTTCTTCATCAGAATAGTAAGCAGCAGCATGTCCATCTGGGGTTTTAGAGGCGTCGGTAAAGGTTTGTAAGTAGTTGGGGTAACGGCATATGATTTCTGCAAAAAGATATTTAATTATCGAGAACTTTGTATATAATTTGGGATAATTTCTTAGTGTTAAGTCAATGGTGAGTAGGCAGGTTGTCCATGGAGGGGAGATTGCATTTGTATATGGCAATAGACTAAGTTGATCCAAGATAAAATGTGTGACTTTTATTCTTTTTATTAGAGGAATACAGTTTGTTTGTTTGTTTTTTAAAAGAGAGGATGCCATCGTGGAAAATTTGAGAGAAAAGAGGATGTTTTTTTTTTTAATTGAAATTTTGGCAATTTAGTTTAGTGATAATTGTTGTCGCCTTATGTTTAGAGGTGATTCTTTAGCTAGAATTTGTAAACTACTAGTGGGACTAGTTCTAAATACACCCAGTGCAAATCTCAAAGCTGTAGATTGAATACTATCAAGCTTTTTTAAGGTAGTTTTGCTTGCGGAGTTATAACATATGCAACCGTAATCTAGTTTACTCCTAATGAGTGATTTATATAAATTTATGAATATTTTAGTATCTGCACCCCAAACTTTATTAAACGTAATTTTGAGTATATTTAAACTAGATTGACAGGAATGTTGTAGATTATTGATATGCAAGTTCCAATTTAAGGTTCTGGTAAAAGTTAAACCTAGAATATTAACTTCTTCTGATAGTTTTAATTAGCTAAATTATTTAAAATTAGATTGAATACCAAGATCTGTTTTAATGTGTTTTTTCTCTAGAGAAGTTAAACCCAGTTTTTAACGTCCAATATTCAGAGTTAAAAAATTTTGTAAAATTTTAGTTGCCGATTCTATATTGTTTGATTTAGTATAAACGACGATGTTGTCTGCATAAAGACTGGCTTTAATTGGTGCTCTAATTTCATTAATAACACTATTAATAGCAATTAAGAATAGTGTTGGATCTTCCAAGAAAAGCATCTTCCGAAATAAAACTGTGGGTAACCTCTTCCCAAACACGTTTTTCTTTATTTTATTCGAATATTCATTTGGGCGCATATCTCAAATTGCTGGCGGGATCTGCTCCTTCGACCTATCCGGGAATAATCCCATCAGGTGTTGGAGAATGAATCGGCCCTCCTACCGGAGTTCCTCATGCCCCATCCGGATGAGATCCTCGTCGGTGATTCTCACCAGCCGACCGGGATTCTCGTACTTCCTCTCGAGATCCCTATTGTACTCATCGGGATGAGCTCGACTCATGTGTTGGCGTACCCCAGAATAAGACTTGAATACGCCTCTACAAATGCCGCAGACGTTGTCATCATCTTGTTTGGTTCCTCGGCAGCGCAGATTCCGTATGTGAGTATCCATACCGGCTTGCGTGGCGAAGTTGGTACCACAGACACAGATGACCATTTCGTTCGATGGTTGATAGAGTAACAGGACGAGTAGGAAGAAAAACTTACCCACCTCTTAGATATTTGGCACCTACGCTACTGTAAAAACTAAGGCTTCCAGAAAGCTGGAAGAGTGTGTAGACTTAAGGAAGCTCGAAAAATCTGACCGGTTAGTAACTACACAGGTGCGCGGACTCAAGGATCCTAAAAGGATCGGTCAAAGTTCGAATATGGCGCACTATACCAGTCGGACACACCCTGTACAATTAGCAATCACTACTCGCCAATCGAAGTGCATGCTCTAATAAGTGCCCATATTTCCGATTAAACAAGTATGGATTCCCGGCTCTACCAACGAGTAGGTTTGTACTAGGATGATTTTTTTGTGGTAAGGATGAATAAGGATAGCTAACTAAATATGATGCCTCTGTGGCCTTTTAGTTGATAGTTTGAGTTACATGCATGATAGTTTTTAAACTTTCCAATAACTGTTCTTTTTTACATAGAAAAAATTCTTTATTCTTACATTTAGACTCGGGGTGTACAGTTTCTAAGGTTAAACACAGACTTGTGCTGCGTCTGCGCCTCGTCGGCTGCCACTCGGCTTAAAACACATGAGAAGATTTAACAGTGTCAGTAGTTTTGCCATTATATTCGTTGTTGTCAAATTTAGTTGAGTTTTTAACGTAGAATGATATGATGATGTCTCTAGAATCACCTAGTGAAAGTAACGACGATTTTGTTTTTCTAATAAGTGCAAATTTACTTCGTATTAGATCAAAGAAGAAAAAGAAACGCAGGTATTGGATATATCCTATGTAAAGTAGATGAATGAAAAAATAAAGGAATGTTTTACACGTTAGTTAACGAAAATAAAGACGGCCCAGAAAAGCATCTTCCGAAATAAAACTGTGGGTAACCTCTTCCCAAACATGTTTTTCTTTATTTTATTCGAATATCCATTTGAGCGCATATCTCAAATTGCTGGCCATGTGTAAATTTCGGTAATTAATTTATCGATTTCCTTAGCTTTCATATTATATACAAAATTTAGCAAACACAAAAGTAATCAATTAAAACCGTTGCAAAACAGTCATACGTCTGTGTTGAAGCAGGAGATACCTATTACTGATATGCCGCCAGAAGTCATAAACGAAGAAAAAGAAGAAGAAGAAAACGACGGCTCGTCTGTTGTACAACATAAATACCATAGACTGCTTTCAACGCCGCCGCGGCCACCGACACGGCGCACGCCGCCCTGTCTGTGTTTACCCTTAATGTCGGCGCAACTTGGCAGGTGCCATGAAACCATTAGGAAACAGTTTACTACATAGGGTGCAGAGAGGTGAGCCGTTGGAATCAGCAAATCCGAAACTGATGTATGATTCATCATGTTGATGTCTTGGTCGATAATTGCTGTATACCTACTCTGCGCGTACTGCTTTCGAACATTCGCCTTCTGTAGAAGATGTTGTTGCATCACGTTTAACGACTTTAAGCCAAAGTTCCATTCTTCTTTATTAAAAACAACAAAATGACTTATGACCGTTACTGCAAAACAGTTTAGTCCGAAGAAGAAATGTGCAAATCTGATACAATTAGAATACAGCAGTAGAATAAACACTTTTTTTCTATAGACTGTACAAAACTGATACAATCAAAATATAGCAGTAGAACAATAAACACTTTATTTTCATAAATATTTTTATAGCAGGTAGGTACTTTTCGCTATGAACGTTAATCGCCGACTGACTTAGTGTCAAAGTGTCAAGTGTAGAGGCGCGGTCGTCGAGGACTGAGCGCTCGCAAGAGATATGGACAGTGGCAGGCATAGTAAAATTGTACGAGGCAACTAAGTTCGACTGCGCCTCGTGAATCGTGTTACGCCATATCAGAACATTCGACCAGAGAGACGTGTTTTGAATTTTTTTCAAAATTTTCACACTTTGAGTATCGATTATCTATATCACTGTCACTATAACATTCGTCAGGGTACCACTTTAAAAGAGTTTTCTCATAAACGCACCCGTTTTGATGGCACGTCCATCACTTCTAAAAATGCACAACACACAAAAAAGTAACACAAACGGTCTGGCGTCGTCTGAGCAACTACTAAGTGTTGCAACAACTTTTTAGGGACTGAGAGAAACTTTTCTCAAATACACACACTTGTCAAGCTCGAATAGTTAAAGGATTAAATAGAACGACTTGCCTGTGGGCAGTGACGATGGCCAATAAGAAAGAATTAAAAATATTGAATCGTCTGTCAGACGACGCCAAACCAGTTCAGTTAGGGGTTAAAAAAGAATTGTTAATACTTACAAAATGTACAAATATTGAGTTTGTTATATTTATTATAATAAAGTACCATTAACTGTCTCCATAGTATATAAAATAATCGAAATATTCTTGTAAATATTACTCCTATTTTTATATTTATATTGCGTGTTTGTTGTATATAATGCTTTTTCAGGTATTTAAATTATGTGCAACTATTTTAATGTTTTAGGTTTAGAAAAACCGTGTCGTAATTATTTCAAATACTTGATAAAATCATTTCAATTAGATGTTTATAGCTCTATTCGTTTAAACTATTTTTAATATTCTTTAAATTTAAAATTATTCTTCTTTATCCTTCTTAATAAAACGTGAACGTTTCTTCTTTTTATTTTACTCCGATTATCGAACAATGGTGATCATATTGGCAATAATAACTTTATTAACAGCAAATCGAAACAGATTAGTGGATATCTCTTCATACCACTTTTGGAGATTTTCAAGACACGGTGTTCTTATTTGGTCTGGGTCGCTTATTCTGGCAATCTTGTCCTATATTATGACATATAGAAGAGTATACCTCTCTATCTATCTATCTAATTAGCCTTCTTCGGTCCATCTTTGGACAAAGGCCTCCCCAATCCTTTCCATTCTTCTCTGTCTGTCGCTACAGTCATCCACCTAGAGCCCACTTGCTTCTTGATATCATCTTCGCATCCCTTGTCTAACGTCCCTCACTTTTGTTTTCTCTCGTATCCACTCGTTTCTCTTTTTATCCATTAGTCTTACGTGCAACATTTGTCTTTCCATTGCTGTTTGGGTTTTTATGATTGTGTCCATGTTTACTTTTCCAAATGTCCACGTTTGGGAACCATAAGTAAGAACAGGCAGTACGCAGTGATTATATACATTGGTCTTAAGATGATGTGGATATCTTTTGTTTTTAAAAATGTAGCTTAGTTTGCCAAATGCCGCCCATGCCTGTCTAACTCGTCTTTTTATCTCTGCCGTTTGGTTCTCTTTGTTAAGTTTTATAGTTTGACCCATATATATATATATATATATATATATATATATATATATATATATATATATATATATATATATATAAATATATATATATTGTTGTACTTTTGAATGTCCATTAGCAATAAAAAACCGACATACAAATTTTATTACTTAAATAAAAATTAAAATTATTGATATTTCATAAAGACACGGGCATATAAATTTTCAAACATCCTGTATAAGACAAAATATATATTTTAAGTTGTTCGAAGAATTGTTCATTAGGCCTCAGAGACAAGACTTTCAAATATTATCGATAAGAAATTTAAATAAGTCGGTTATTGTGGAATGGATTTACCCAGAATAAAGGGGTATATAGACAGTGTTTAAACAATAGACCGGGATTTGCGGTGGTTTTTCTTCCCGAAAGATTATATCGGTAAAAGTTTATTAACAAAAGACATTGAATTGAGAAACAGGTATCGTTTGTAGCTATTAGTAAAAAATATTTGTAAAGCAGATAGATTTAGTTAGAATAATTAAAGAATGTTGTTTTCTGGAATTACCCGAATGACGTTTTATAAAGAGAGTTGGTTGGTAACGATATACGTCACAGAGGTGGAAGATTTTTATTGGTCAATTTTTGAATGCAATGGAGGTAGTGGTTTTGGCTATGAGATAGTAGAGAGGAAAAAAGGTTAGTTAGTTAGTTTTCGTCGCCCAAGAAGGAAGGAGCTTTGTGGTTTGTGTTTGTTTTGAAGTCCCGAAGACGTAATTTACCGGGTGTATTTATTTGCTGTGTAAAAGCTGATCAGTGTGAGGAACGGGGTACAGAGAGATAGAAAAACCAAAGGGTATAAGAATATTAATATCAGACGAAGCCGGAAACATTTGAAGTTATAAACAGGCGCGGAGATTGGCTCAAAAGGAGGCTGCATAGAATTACACGAGTTGTTGGGTTGCAGATACAAGGACAGATAGGAGAAAGGTGTACGTCATCTGGACCACAATAGGAGCAGAAGCAGAGAAAGGTTTTTTTTTTATGGCGTGGCCATAGAATTACAAGGGCAGAGAACGAAAGGTCAGTCAATTTTCATTAGAGCAGAAGTGTGGTTTTCATTTATTAATTAAATAAATTGAATAAATAATAGAGACAGTTAATTTTGCGATCATTTAAAGAAAAAAAATTATAAAGAGAGCTTAGTTATAACACATATTAAAAATCAATGTAAAATAACATTTGGGTCCATGATAGAAAACAACTTCTCATATATTTAAAGTATTATATTGCAAATATTACAGGATTGATTGTTATATAAAATTTCATTAAAATAAAGGACATCTCACATATAGTTCAGTTGAAATTCTGTGTATTTTATTCAGCATATTACCTATCCCAATTAGGAAGCCAATTGGAAAATATTTTGAATCCACGATCAAAGGTAAATAGTACAAGTTAAATAGCCTGAGATTGTAATTAATTAATGCTGATTTATTGTGATTAATTGGAGATTAGATCATTTAATAAATATAGACAGGATCTTTTCTAAATAAGCAATAGAATACAATTTAAATAGCATAACAATATATATATATATATATATATATATATATATATATATATATATATATATATATATATATATATATGTATATATATATATATATATATAATCCTGAACTTGTTCTATTTTATCTTGCCCGATTCTCATTTTGATGTCTTCATCTGTGTTTATTATGGTTTTGGTCTTGCTGTAATTCATATTAAGGCCTATCTTTCTTGCTTCTACGTCCAGTTCTTTCATCATTTCAAATAATTTTTCTTTTTTATCGGTTATCAGTATGATGTCATTAGCGTACCTTAGATGGTTGAAGCGTTGTCCACAAATTGTTATACCTTTTTCTTCCCATTCTAATCTTTTAAAAGTATCTTTAAGAGCCTGATTAAAAAGTTTCGGTGCTATTGTGTCACCCTGTCTCACGCCTCTATTTATTTGTATTGATTTTGTTACTTCATATACTTTAATTGTTGTTTTGGCTTCCTTATATGTATTGGCTATTAGTTCCGTATATCTGTGGTCAATTTTGCTGTTAATCAAAGAACTTTTCACTGCCCAATGTTCGACACTGTCGAAAGCCTTTTCGAAATCTATGAACGCCATATATAGATATGGTATTCATTTGCTCGTTCTATAAGTATTTTTATATTTAGTAAATGGTCACTTGTGCTGAATCTCTTTCTAAAACCAGCTTGTTCTTTCGACTGGTATCCGTCGAATTCTGTCGTCAATCTATTTGTTAAAATTTTTGTTAGGAGTTTATACATTACATTGAGGAGTGTTATAGGACGGTAGTTTTTTTTATATCTGCTTTATCCCCTTTCTTGTGTAGGATAATGGTTACTGATTCCTTCCAGTTGTTTGGGATTCTTTTTTCTTTTATTATCTTGTTAAAAATGAAATGTAGAGTACTAATTACCACTTTTCCACAATATTTCAGCATATCTGCAGTTATTCCATCTTTTCCAGGCGACTTGTTGTTTTTGATTTCTTTCAATGCCTTCTTTATTTCTGATTTGCTTATTTCTGGCTGTAGCTTGAGTTGACATTTTTTATTTTAACCTTAAGTTAATTTTTAATTTTTTCTGGTGGTTCCTTTTTTGTTTTATATAATTCTGAGTAGAAATGATGGATTATATTTATGATGCCATTTTTATCGTTTGTTTCTACACCATTTACATCTTTTATTTTGTTTATTTCAAACTTACCTAATTTCGGCCTTAAGCATTTCATATTTTTGTTGTTCTGTATTACTTCTTCTATTTTTATTTTTTTTTCTTCTCTCTTATTATTTTTATCATTCTGCTTATTGTTTTATTCATTTCTACATATTCTATAGATTTCCTTTTGCCTTCTTCGTTCAGCTTCCTTCTTTTATCCATAAGTTTCTTTGTTTCTGTTGATATATAGTTGTTCTTTTTAGAACCTTTTTGCTATTTCTTTTCCTGATATAATCATCGTTGCTGTAAGTATGTTGTCTATTTCGTCTATATTTTGATCATCACTGTCTAACTTTTGGGTAAGTTGTTCTTTTAATAGGTCTTTGTATATCTCTTTATATTGCCCTAGTTTGTTTTTATCTACTAGATCCCAGTTTCTACTAATTTTTCTTTTCATTTCATAGTTACTGTAAATACTAATATTTGCTCTGACCATCCTGTGATCGCTACCTGTTGTAAATCTGTTAAGAACTGTTACATCTTTAATGATATATCGTTCCGTGGACAGTATGAAGTCGATCTAATTTTTTGTGGATACATTAGGGCTGATCCATGTCCATTTTCGTTGTGGCTTCTTTTTGTAAAAGGAGTTCATTGCGTATAGATGCTTTTCTTCTAGGTAGTTCATCAAAGTAACACCTCTATCATTTCTCTGACCATACCCGAAATCTCGTATTCTAGTTTCTTCTTTGTTTAGTTTTCTACCCAGCTTGGCATTGAAATCTCCAATTACTAGTGTAAGACGATTTTTATGTTCTTTCATAGCTTTTGATATATCTTTATAAAATAGTTCGATATCTTTTTCATCATAAGCTGTCGTGGGGGCATATACCTGGATAATTTTAATTAATGTTCTTCTTATTGTAAGCATGGTATATGACCTCTCTAGATGTCTCATTACTTAGTCGATATTGTAACTTTTGAATTTTTATTTTTTTTGTTGTTTCTGTACTCTTTCTCATTCGGTATAAAACTATTTCATTTGTTATTTGATCAAACCAACTTATCCGCAATCTTCTTCTTCGTATACCGTCCCCATTAACGAAGCTTGGTCACCACATTTCTAAAAGTTTCTCTGTCTTTTGCAACGTGGAATAATACGTCTACAGTCATGTTTGTCGTTAATTGTGTCGTTAAATCCACATCTTAAAAGCCTCAAGTTTTTTCATTAGTGTTAGTGTAAGAGTCCAGCTCTCCATACCATACAGCAATGTGGAGAATATGTAGCAGCGTATTAATCTGATTTTAAGGTTTAATGCAATAGTTCTATTAATGAGAATTTTCTTTATTTTATAGGAGGTGACTGGTTTTTTTCAATGTGTTTTCTTATTTTTTTGGCATCCCAGTTATCAATAACACTGCGATTTGGTGATATTGTCTATTCTTTCTAACTCTGTTTCGTATACTCTGATGCTTAATCTTCTGTATCGTTCAAACATGACAAACTTGGTTCTCAGCGAAAGTATCGACATTGATGAAACTCATATAGAGGAGGCTGCTTTCTATTAATATCTAGTACGCAGAATAAGTACTCATAAAAATAATCAAAAACCTGTGTGAGAGTGTCCCTCATCGCGCGAGTTCTTACGTTAACATATTTTTTGTAGGGTCAAAGAAAATTGTGCTATGTAAATGTAATTTTTTTAATACAGAGGATAATTTATTATTGTTATAATATAAATTTACATAGTAGATAATAAGTAGGGGACGAATGCTTGTGAACTTTTGTTCAAATTCGATATAAAGGTATTCAAAGAGAAGTAATGACGGCCAACATACTGTGGACCATAACCAGGTAAAACCTAACCAGGCTAAAATAAACCAAGATTGGTTTGACGATGAACGTAGATCCATTAACCAACAGAAAAATGAAGCATACAAGAGACTTCCGCAGCACATAACGAGATCAAACCTGGAAAACTATAAAAATCTTAGACTAGAAGAAAAGACGACGTTTAGAAAGAAAAAGAAACAGTCATACGAAAACGCTCTAAACGAGATTGTTAACCAGCACAACAGAAAAGACTCGCAAAAATTCTACCAGAAGATAAACAGCTGCAGAAAAAAATTCAAACCTAGAATAACAACATGTAAAGACAAAGATGGTTCCATAATTTTCGACAAAGAACAGATACTAAATAGGTGGGAGAATCATTTTGAAGAACTGCTTAGCGACAGTCGTGAAGAAGACCCAATAGAAATTACCTTGCCTGAAATGGTTGAAAACGCTCAAGAGCCGCCCCCCACAGAAGAAGAAATTAGAGAAGCCATTTCAAAACTAAAAAATAACAAAGCCCCTGGTTTGGACAATCTTCCTGCTGAACTCTTTAAAAATGGTGGTGACACCCTTCTTAAACACATGAATAAATTAGTAACCAAAATCTGGATACGGAAGGAAACACCCGCAGACTGGAAATTAGGTATAATGCACCCTCTTCATAAAAAAGAAAATATAATGGTGTGTGATAATTATAGAGGCATCACCGTACTTCACGTAGCATATAAAGTATTATCCAACGTAATGTATAGAAGATTGATCCCCTATGTTGAACAAATAGTTGGGAACTACAAGTGCGGTTTCCGACCCAATAAATCAACAACGGATCAAATCTTCACAGTCAGGCAGATTCTTGAGAAAACGCTTGAGTTCGGAGTCGACATCTACCACATATTCGTGGATCTATTATCGTACGCTTGCGCCCCTTCATGAACGCCCTGCGTAGGGTGTACCTGTTGGGATAAGCCCAAGTCTATTTTTTTTCTAGGTGAACAATTACCCCAAAATCTTTGTCAACTTGCTGAGTATTCATAAATAGATAAGATACTGATGACTCGATTATTAAACGTGAAATAAATAAAATAGAAAGGTAATCATTAGAGCTGAAAAAATATGTAAAATGCATATTAAGTTGATATTTGCATATTTTGGATAAATTGTATAAGTGCATATGTCAAATCATGAATGTGTTGCTTGTGTGAGTCCATTTCAAATAGGTAAAGAAATAATAAATAAGACTTACTCACAATCAATTTAATTTAACTATCAGACGACCGGTTTCGCTTTCTACAATATGCAAAGCATCCTCAGGTCTCGATACAAAGTTAAACGAACGCTGAAATAATAAAAACCCATATTAGGGTGTTGTCTAATAACGATAAACAAAGTAGGTGTTGTAATCAATGTAACAATCTTTACATCTTTACACCCACACAATCTTTACATCTACACCTATTCATTGTCATAAAACTGTCACCTTCAAAAAACAATTACTCAATAAATAACACACATTTCAAAAATATATCTCTGGAATAAGTATAAATAGCCTTTAATAACACAATAGTATATTACATCACTTACATTTAACAAACAATCTCACACATATCTCTAATTCATTGGATCAAATCTATCTCCTCAAGAACTTCCCGTTTACTGTCAAACAACTGCAGTGCTAGAATTGAGTTCTCCATTCAACAATATAAAGTAGTTTCAACCATGTTCTACCATCCATCTATTAATAGAGTACCGGCATGTAAGTAATGTTTATTTTATTTATTTATTTGCTCATTTATTAATTTATTACAATCGAAGAGACTATTTTATAACAATTTGTGGGCCTTACCTTGTCTGTTTAACCTTTTAAAAAAATTTTATACCTTTTATTCAACTTACTCATTTAAATAAAACCACAGACATGTAATATTGGCATAATTATTGTAATTTACAACACCTACTTTGTTTATCGTTATTAGACAACACCCTAATATGGGTTTTTATTATTTCAGCATTTGTTTAACTTTGTATCGAGACCTGAGGATACTTTGCATATTGTAGAAAGCGAAACCGGTCGTCTGATAGTTAAATTAAATTGATTGTGAGTAAGTCTTATTTATTATTTCTTGACCTAAGTGCATATGTATTTATTAAAAGTGCATATTTTCAGGTATACCAAAATATAAACAAATATCTGAGAATGCAAGTAATGCAATTTAGCGAGTTAGGTAAAAATATCCCTCGGAAATACCCCTTATTGGTATTAGCATAATATATGACAATATAAACAATAACACGCGATAAGCCGGTTGCCGGCAATAAATAAAATCAATCATTAAATAAAATCAAAAGACACGGTAAATTTCATTGGTTTTCTCCACAATGTTTAACACTTTGCTAAATTTTAAATATGAAATAAATATATGTGTTTACCCGTTGTTTATAGTTTTGCATATTTTATTACATTTTTTTAATAAAAATAGTATTCTTGAATAATGTTATTTACCATAAATTTCTTTCATTTACTTGTTTCATAATTTTTTTCTGAAACAAATCCTACCGTGCTAAGGATAATTTATATTTAAAGTAGATATACAAAGTACTAAAATATCACATTTAATTTTTGTTAAAAAATACTTTGGAGTAAACTAGAACATTTCGTCAATTTAAATAGTATTGGTCACACCATATATATATATATATATATATATATATATATATATATATATATATATATATATATATATATATATATATATCTGTTAGAGTGTACCGTTTTTGAGACGTCTGCGATTACGGGTTAAAGTTATGGTTTTGGTTAATATATTTAACTTTTTTGTACTAAAAATAAAAATAATTGTGGGAAACATTTTGATTTGTTTATGTACAGTTTCAATCCATTTCTAATTTTTTATCAAACACATTATATACATCATATAATTAAACTGCAATCGGCATTCCTAATGATTATTAGGATAATTTGCTTAATTTGTTTAGGATCTGTGTAAGCGGATATATTATATTTTATCTCTTAAGCACAACAGTTAGAAAGTTTGTGTTATATTGATCTAAACTCAGTATATTGTAATCCAAACGTGTAGTTTCAAGTGACCGTCATGCCTAGACGTAAGTTGAATATTGATGAATTAATGGCAAATGTGCATAAATACTTTACGAAGGAAAGAAACAATGGTGGGACCTTTAATTATTATGTATAAATCAACTCGTGTGTGACGCACTCGGGATAAGTGAAAGTCAGCTAAAATCTGTAATTAAGACTGTCAGAGATTCTCAATAAGATTTTACTGTGACTGAGTATTGCTAAGAAAAGAAAACAACTTGTAAACATTCTAGGAGCACTGACTTTCTTGATGGAGAAAAATTTGAAATTCACAATATTTTGTATCTAATGCGTAAATACAATCGACATGTTAGTTTAGATATTTTACTGGCCAAAATAAGAGAATGAGAAGTTTCTGAAATTAAAAGAAATAGCTTTTGGAAAGTGTTGAGAGATTTAGGATTTAACTGCAAAAAAGAAAATAATAGGTGACTTTTATGCGAAAGGTGTGGTTCACAAAAAAAACATTTTTGAGAGAATATACGACTAAAATCTGAAAATGCAAAATTCGTATTCTTAAATTAGACATGGGTATTTGCAAATGATAGAATTAAAAAAATTTGTCAAGACGACAGCATAAAATCAATAAAACACACAGATAGCAAAGGTAAGAGACACATGATTCTTCATGCAGGAAGAAAAAAAACCACACAGAAAATGCAGATTTAATTTTTTATTTAAAATCAAAATCTGGTGATTACCATGAAAACGTGAATGCAGATATATGTTTGTTAAATGGCGTGAGCAGAAACTGTTACCTAGCCTGAGTAAACCATCAGTTATAGTTTTAGATAATGCACCTTACCATTCGGAGAGTTTGCATACAAAATTGGTAAGTTTAAAATAATATCAATATTCCGGAATACCCCTTCAAATCAGAGTTACTGGAAATTTCGAAACGTAATGAAAAACCAACAGTTTATATAGTGGACCAAATTGTATCAAGTTATGGACATCAAGTGCTACGGTTACCGCCAGATCACTGCCAGTTTATTCCCATCGAACACATCTGGGGTATATCTATAACGTATTGTGATAATCCCGTTGGATGCAATGGGTACAGTGATGATGCAGGTAGGAAAATGTGGCAGGACGCTCTTTAAATTGCAACTTCAAAAATATGGGCCAAAACTGTAAATAAATGTGAGAAATTAATAGAAGAGTGGTGGATCCGAGAAAATATAATTAGTGAAATTAAACCAGTGAATTTAGATTTATAAAATGAAAGCGGTAGTGAATTCAGTGACGATGATGATTTATTACCTTTCAGGTAGGTTAACCATTATATTTATACATTTATTATTAGCCAAATAAACAATAATTTTTAAAAATTTTATTTAAATATTTGCTCCTTTTTTATACAAATTAAGTCTGATAAATAAAGGCAAAAATATTCTAGACAAAGTAAGCAATTAAAAAGATTATGGAGACCTCCAGTGTAGTTTACCATGCCCTTTACTACAACGAAAGATTGTCTGCGAATTCCATTATTCGTTTAGAGGTGTAAGTTGGTTAAATATACTGTGGTTACAGTAAGTTCAGTTTGGTGTATTCTTTGGTTTAGTAAAGTTGTGTTTAAGTGTTTATCAAAAGTGTTTAAAAATGCCAAAACAAAGTGCAAATAAATTATTTCTTCTGAAAAAGTGGATTAATAGTAAAACAAAGTTCAAGATCATTGATGACAACCATATATTTTGCACGGTTTTAACAAACCTGTTAAATTATGTTTACTTTAATTACTGTTTTAATTTTTAAATATTTTTCTAAAAATATAAGCTAAATATAATTTTTACGTTAAATTGTAAGATTTAGAGTAGGACTCATTCATTATGAAAAACCTATTTATTTTAATACACTGATTTTAAAATTATTTTTAAATTATATTACTATTAAACATGGTTTTGGCATTGAATTTTTCGTCATAAATTAATACGTTATTCTTTTACGATAAAAATGTGATATTTTATTTGGATAATCCATTACACCATTAATTTTTAAAAAAGTACTGCAATATTGATTTTGTACAAGTTCCTTCTGCTAGGACTACGAAAAAATATGTAAATTCCAGCAGGCAATTTACAGTTGAAGCGATTAAAACTGCAATTGGAAATACTCTAATATAGATATCTGTTGACGAGACGACTGATGTTAAAAAACGGTATATTGCCAATTTAGTTATAGAAAGTTTAAATGGGAGTGAGTGTAGCACCGGATATTTAGTTTCTGTTAAGGACTTGCAAAAGGAGAACAATTTAACTGTTTGTAGATTTGTAAATGAATGTCTGAGTAACTTTGTTTTACCTCAACCGATACCAACAGATACCAACCGAACCTGAACCAGTGATAACTAGATGGTGAATACGGTTAAATTCAGTAAATTTCATAACCAATAATTTTGAGGTAATTAGAGACGTCAATAACCCATAGAGAATTAATGAGAGATGAAGAGCTTAGATCTACATACACTAAATACATCAACGAGAACTTGAGAAACATACAAAAAAATTGCATAGAGGAAACCTGTGGGAAAATAAAAATAGCTATAGTCGAGGCTGACGAAGTACTCCTAAGTAAAATAAAAAGAAATTACAAAAACGAGTGGATGACGGAAGAGATACTTGTTCTAATAGAGCAACGTAGACAGTACAAAATACATTAGAATCATCAGTGATACAAGGAAATTCAATGTACTATAAGGGCAAGAAATAAAAACGCAAAGGAAATCTGGGTAAAAAGAACGTTGTGAAGAATTGAAATCACTACAAGAAAAGGGAAAAGGGAAAAAAGGTCAAAGAAATTTCGAGTATATACAAGAAACACCATGAGCCTTGCCTGAATTATGATCAAGGAAACTACGTTTAAACTCAGGAATAACTAGCTAAAATTTGGGCAAACTATGCTTTGTCCCTCTTTACGGATAATAGACCGAATCTGCCAACTACTAACTTATCCACGGAAAATTTATCCGGCCCTCTCATTATTCGCGCCGAGGTGGAGTACGCTATAAAAGTAGAAAAACTAGGGCACCTGGACCGGGTGGAATTACTACAGAAGCCATAAAACTTTCGTAAGATGATAATATCGATATGCTGGTAACAATTTTCAATGCCATATATAACATCGGCCACATTCCAACGGATTGGCTTTATTCAACTTTTAAAATGATCCCTAAATCACCAAGAGCGACGAAATGCAAAGACCACAGAGTGATAAGTTTAGTGAGCCATTTGCATATTTTTTCGCATCCTTCACACAAGAATATTCAGAAAGCTTAAAGATCTAAGCGATGAGAAACAATTTGGTTTCAAGTACAAACTGCGTATACGTAAAGCAGATTTCTGCTTGAATACGCTTGTACAAAACTGCATGGATCAACGAAAGGATATGGTCATAACATTCCTCGAATATAAAAAAGCATTTGACACCGTAAAACATGACGCAATGATAAAAATGCTACACAACGCTAACATTGACGAGAAATATATAAGAGTTATCCAGAAATTGGAGTCAAAAAGCACGAGTAAGACTGTGCAAATTAACCAACACAGAAGAATTTGAAATTTTTAAAGGGGTGCGACAAAGGTGTACTTTGTCTCCTATGCTCTTCAATCTCTATGTGAATAACATTTTTGCAGAGGTACTGAAAGGCTCTGAGTGTGGAATAAAAGTAAACGGGCTCCCGATAAATAACATTCGTTACGCCGACGACACCGTGATAATAGCAGACAGCGAACATGATTTGCAGTTGATGTTAAATAGAATAAACACCGTAGGAAAAATATATGGCTTGAAGATAAATGCTGAAAAAACTAAATGCATGGCAATAAGCAATAAGAAAAAACGCACTTTTAAGAATACAACTATAAGTAGATAATGCTTCAATCGATCAAGTGAAAACATTTAAATACTTGGGAATGATGATGAATGACCAATGAAATCCTTAACAAGAAATAAAATGCCGTACCGAACAAGCAAGACAAATTTAAACTGCTACTATGTAACCGCAATCTTTCCTTCAATCTCCGCTACAGGATGGTTAAATGCTATGTATGGTTCATATTGTTACACGGCATGAAAACATGGACGTTAAGAGTACCTTTCATTAATAAGTTAGAGACCTTTGAAATGTGGACGTTGCGAAGAATGTTTCGCATACCATGGACAGATAGGGTGAGAAACGAGGAAGTCTTGTGGTGTTATTCCTTAAATATTAGAATTCACATATATAAAATATTATAATTCATACCCGTGTAACATTTAACATATTGTTTATATAAATATATTTAGTAATTTGAATCAAGGACATTCGTAAATAACATACTCTAATTAGAATTGGTAGTCAGCACTATTGCCGATCACCACATGCTTGGCGTAGGTCATGAACAAACTTGACATACTAATAAGTAAACATTTGCCGATATAGCAAGGACTACTATAAAAGCCCCAACAATCATTCTCTCAGGGATCTTAATTAATGTACCGTCAAAATGGCAAGTTAATGCCGCATATAGTCAGCGTCAATTAAGTACTGAAATATTTAGATTAAGTAACATTAAAGAGTGTACAGTAGTGTTAAATAAATGGTTAACTAGTACAACAACATATTATTCACTACCCCACGACATTATTTATTACATGGCGATCCTGAAGTGGTAGAAACCAGGAATCTTCATCCAGAGATGTTGAGAAGAAAATCCCAATGGAAGTTTAGATGGAAAATAGCATACTAGATGTTATATGGAACCAATGCATTTCGAAATGGGAAAATGCATCAACAGATAAGGAAATTCCGGACCAGACCAGCCGAGAGCCCCGCGACAGCATTCCAGCTAAGGACAATGGACAGTAAATGGAAAATGGATAAAGGTGAAGTGATAGGGACCATATATTAAATGTATTATGTCAGTAAATTTATTTTTTTATCCCTTATATATAAATACAGTCTAACAAATTGAAATTAATAATTATTACTTGAGAAAGTTATTAGAAATATAAAGAATTTAACTATAATAGTTCAGAATGTTGAATATACAATTTTTATTGCTTTGAAAGTAGAGTATATAATTTATTTTTAAGTTTTCACTAAATAACTATTTATATTGTTTTACCGAAACAAACGTGTCATACATTTTTATTTGCTTAAGGCATATTTTTAAAAATATTTATATTGTTGACCATGAAAATACACCGACAAATCGGAAATTTTAAATTACGACGTTATTTACCATGAATGGCATGAATTTGCTTAGATGACAAAGTCTTCAAATAATATAGACGAAGAAATTTGATATGACTTTTTATTTTACTATTTAAATTAGGATATTTAGAATTATTGTTACATTTTAAGGAAGGAAAATAATTTAGAAGAACTTTTAAAGACAATAGACCATGGCGTCAGAAAAATTTTCATTACGTTGGAACAATTTCCACGAAAATATAAGTTCAGGAATAAATGCATTATGGAAGAGTCAAGATTTTGTAGACGTAACGCTTTCAGCACAAGGAAAATGCATAAAAGCGCATAAAATGGTTCTTTCGGTTTGTAGCCCATATTTTAAGGAAATTTTTAAGTCAAATCCCTGTCAACATCCTATAGTAATTTTGACAAACGTGACTTACGAAGCACTAAGAGACTTACTACAATTTATATACCATGGAGAAGTACAAATTAGACAAGAAGATTTAAATACCTTTATTGAAACGGCCGAATCATTGCAAATACAAGGATTCACTGGAGATAGAAAAGTCGTAAACGATAATAACATTATGGAAATTTCGGATAAAGAATATACACAAAATGTAGAAGATTTCAAGCCAGTTTCTTTACCTATGACAAAGAAACAACCTATAAAGAAGGAAGAACATAGCGACATAGAGCAAGAAATAAGTATGGCTCTTACAATCAACGAATTTTTAAATATCGCAAGCAAGGTGTTACCCAGCGCGTTTGATGGAAGAGCAGGTACTGCAGAACTGCAGTCATTTTTAGATGCACTAGAACTACTTGAGAAAATAGCGATAGGACACGAGGAAACAGCGATAACATTAATAAAGACAAGATTAACTAACAAGACCAGAAACGTTATAACTACAGAAGATACAATCGCAAGAATAGCAGAGGCACTGAAGAGAGAACTGAAAGGCGACAATCCGAAGACGATAATAGCTAAATTGGCGAAGAAAAGACAAGGACATAAAGATGCAGAGGTCTATGCATCTGAAGTTGAAGAATTAGCGGAACAGCTAAAAGTTGCATACGTAGAGGAAGGAATGCCATTGGAACTAGCGAAAAAATACACAACAGAGGCAGTAGTAGCTACAATGAAACGTAATGCCAGCACAGACAAAGTCAAGATAATATTAGAGGCAGGCAACTTTACAACCCCACAAGAGGTAATGTACAAATTTTTATCGATCGACGAGATAGAAGATAGCACACAAGGAAGAGTGTTAAATTACAGGAAGAGATACGATTTTGATAGGAGAAAAGGAAGTAAGAATGCAATACATGAATATTATAAAAATAAATTCGAAGAAAGAAGAGAATATAGGAACAAAAATTATAGAAATATAAGTGAATATGAAAGACATGATACGAGGATATATCGTAATAAAAACAGAGGAGATTGGCAATAAAAACGAAGAAGAAATAATAAACAATGGACACAGGTGAGATGCCACAGAAATAGAGGCACAGCGAGAGCATATTACGCACCGCATGAGAATACGAATACAGTGACAGAAGAAGATTTTTTTTAACAGAAATGTAGACAAACTGGATGTGGTTCGACCTTAATGGTTGGAATCTACGTCGAGCAGGAGGCTGCTAAGAGGATAAGCTAGGGTGGTACTTGAATCCCAACCTGCTAAGACTCCTGCGGCTCCAGCACAACAGTACAGTAACTACATAATGGATTAAAATGGAAAAACGAATTTGGAATTATGATTTTTTTTAATGAAGTAAATGGAAAATTATTGAAAAAGAAGTTTGCCACAATAAAGAACTTAGAGGAAATTATATTACAACATAAAACCCACAAGCAAATAGTAAGAAAGGTACTAAATAATATGGAGGCGCATATACTACCAATTTTGTCTTTTGGAACAAACCGAGTCTCACCAAGACTGAGTATTCGGGTCAAAAACAAAATCAAATGGTTAGGAAAATGAGCAATAAGATATAGAGATGTAATAGGAAAAAGGAAATAAGATATTGAAAAATGTAGAAATATACATATGCGAAGTACCAAAATCGTAGAGGATGAATATAGTATGAGTGAATATAAATAATGAATATAATATATACAATTAGTGTATTTATATGCAAGAGAAGAAACGATATTAAATAAAATAAGTACGCACACATGCGGAAAAATGAAGAACAGATTATTTTGAAAAATATATGTCTATGTTAGTACATATTAGGCGAAATTAATTTCGAGATCGAACCGATACAAAATACAAAATACAGAAGAAACAGTTATAGTAATATAGAAACCAGAAGTTGCGAAGGAATTTACAGAAGATTTAATAGATAAACCGATTAAGATTGTGTTACCTATAGGAATCATAAATGTAAATAATCGAGAAATATAAATTAGAAGATAGATAACCAGGAAAATTTTATATATTTTATATGGAAGAAACAAAACAAAAGAGAAAAAAGTCGAACAACTATTAAGCACAATAAAAACCATCAATATTTGAAGAAAAAAGGCCCATAGAAAATTGCAAATATGCAGATATTTTTATTTTTTCGGAAAAAGACCCATATATACAAAGAAAATGTTACTTTGCAAAAAGATACGAAATCAAAGAAAAACCGTACTCATAATATTTTATTATGATAACAGAAAGCAGTATTCCTAGTATAAACATTACATAAGACATTAGGTTAATTTTATAGCCGACTTACTATTAGATATTTGATATAGTTGCATGGTAAGCAAGGTCATCAATTATGAAATGAGTACAATATAACTGAACAGGTTAATTATTTATTAATATGACCCGTATATTTAAAATTTTATTTACGATGCAAGAAGAACTAACAAGTATGGATTTTATTTTTCGACATAGACGGAAAATCGATGAACAGAAATATGTTCATATGTTTTCTAGAAGAGGAACTCTTAGGACATAATATTTCGAATAAACAGACACCGCAGAATGCAAAAGAAGCAAAGCGATTGTTGCATTTGCAAATTATTATAGAAAACATGTCATCAATTTTACAGAAATAGCCGCACCACGTAACAGACTATCTAGAAAAAATAAAGTTTAATGGACTACTGAATGTCAAGAAGCATTTATTAAGCTCAAGACATATCCCCGTTAGCTAATAAGCCCGTTATATAATTCCCCGATTTATCAAAGAAAAACAAATTTAGGTTAAGAATTTATGCTTCAGGAATAGCATTAGGAGACAAATATGAATGCAGGAAACGATAATAATGAAAAATTAGAATAAGAAGAGATGAAAAATAAGAATCAGCCAATTCTTAATGAAATACGAAGAAAAAATAATAATTTTTTTTAAGAAAGTATAAAAGCTTGTATAGTACAAGATAAACATAATACAATCAATACAGAACATAGTACAAGATAAGAATACCAAGGAGAGTTCCACATGTTACAGGAAGGTTATGGAAAAATAAATAGGATATATATTAAATACAGAAATAAAAGGAAATACTATTTCTGGAACGAATTACGAAGAAATGTTGAGAAATATGTGAAATGTGAAGAGATGCGACGACTGCCAAAGGCATAAGCACGTAGAAGAATATGTAATAGAAAATGAAACAGTAGCCAAATCATTGGTAGAAAAATTTATCTTGAGGTATGGAGTACCCAGGAAAATAATAGCAGACGAAGGCACAGATTTTATAGCTAGAATAATTAAGGAAGCAATACTTTGCTACAATTAGAGTCAATGAATATACTCGTAATATATACGTGTACTTTTGAATGCAAATAATATATAGAGATATTTTAAATGAATATAATGTGTAAATATAGTTTTAAGTTCGTACAAAATATATGTTTTTAAATGTGTATAGCAAAAAGAAAAATGTTAGACTGTATAGTAGGTAAACAAAATAAATAGGGATAAATGAATAAATAGATAAAATGACAAAACTTTATTGTGAGATGTCAAAGTGACTAATCGTGTATATGTGAAAACAAAACAATTACTTGGTACCAAGAATCATTACAAGAATTAATGCAAGCATTAACATAAGAATTATTATAAGATTTTTTTATTATAAATTTATTTATTATGTAAAATATGTAAAGGTTATTGTAAAAATTATGTGCACATAAGAGGGGGTAATATAAGGTAATATAATATAAATAATTTAACGTAAGGTAAGAAAAAAACGTACGAGTATGGCATAATGAAGGATACCAGATAGCGTATTACAAGGGAACAATTAGGGTAACCTTATAATATGCTGAGGTTAGGCAAGGTTAGGTTACTAAATTTTTACTAAATATAAGGAAATATATACCAACATTTGTATAAATATGTATACGGTAGCATAGGTAAACAGTACTTATTTGAGGTTGCAAAATTTCTCTTTTTCCGTAAGGGGATGGTGTGGTGTTATTCCTTAAATATTAGAATTCACATATATAAAATATTATAATTCATACCCGTGTAACATTTAACATATTGTTTATATAAATATATTTAGTAATTTGAATCAAGGACATTCGTAAATAACATACTCTAATTAGAATTGGTAGTCAGCACTATTGCCGATCACCACATGCTTGGTGTAGGTCATGAACAAACTTGACATACTAATAAGTAAACATGTGCCGATAT
Organism: Diabrotica balteata; assembly: GCA_918026665.1. Classification (NCBI taxonomy): domain Eukaryota; kingdom Metazoa; phylum Arthropoda; class Insecta; order Coleoptera; family Chrysomelidae; genus Diabrotica; species Diabrotica balteata. The sequence continues at coordinate 99,406,326 of OU898282.1, forward strand.
AGCAAGGACTACTATAAAAGCCCCAACAATCATTCTCTCAGGGATCTTAATTAATGTACCGTCAAAATGGCAAGTTAATGCCGCATATAGTCAGCGTCAATTAAGTACTGAAATATTTAGATTAAGTAACATTAAAGAGCGTACAGTAGTGTTAAATAAATGGTTAACTAGTACAACAACATATTATTCACTACCCCACGACATTATTTATTACAGTCTTAATAAAGGCAAATACTGAGAGGGAACTACTCAATTTTATCAAGGTACGAAAAATTGGATACCTCGGCCATATTCTAAAAGGAAAAAATAGGCAATGCCTTAACCAATCATCCAGGGAAAGATTAACGGCAAGAGAGGAGTAGGATGCATAAACAAATGCCGTGGCTACGGAACATAAAGAACTGGGAGGGCATAAATAACAATGGCGATGTTTTGCATGCCTCAAAAGACAATTCGCCAACGCACTATAGGTGCACGGCATTATAAGAAGAAAAAGAGACGTCATTTGTGCATTCTATGGAGATAGCTCAGGTGCCATAAAAAATGTGTGGATGTTTTAAAAAACAGTTATTATTAAGTAATTTGGCACATATACAAACCAGTTTTGTAAATATTGCTGAATCAATTGCTAGATTAGAAAAGCGAAACATTTTATTAGACTAAAGTATTAAAATTATCAATTCCTTAAAAGGAAAAATTAAACACCGTGGGGAAACCAACAAAATGTATAAAAAATTCTGCGCAGTGTTAAAGAAAAATTAGGAGTATCAAAAAATAATTCAAATAAATAATATTATTAAGATGAGGAATTTTGAAGATAATTTAATTTTACATGTAGAATTATACAATATTTTAAGTTTACTCCGTTTAACTTCATGTGAAATAGTAAGAAGTTTTTCAGCATATAAACAATTATTATCAGATGGACGGCACAGTTTTTCTCTAGAAAATTTAGAGAAACTTTTAATAATATATAGTTTTAACTGTAATAATAATACAATGAAGAATGATGATACTGAATGATGATGAATCAAAGAATAAAGTAATATAATGATGTAGATAATGTTATAATAATAACTCTGGCTGGGGATTATGAGCGCGATGACTGGGCAGATTGAGTAGCTCAGAAGTCGCATTCATGCCCACAGCCGGTCCCAAGTCCCGATAAAAGAGAAGGGTTGATTTAGCAGGTTAGCATCCTACCCATTGTAAAAGGAAACAAGGCTTAAAGAACCGATATAAAGCCTCGAAACCAGACGGAACTTAAGATGACGAACCACGCAAAGAAACGGAAAACGAGAAGGAAAAACAAGCCCACAATCAGATTAGCAACATGAAACATTATTTTTTTAACAACAAAGACCAAGAGATAATAGCAGAACTGATAGATAAAAACATAGACATTTGTGCAATCCAAGAAACCAAGAAGAAAGGTAAAGGCCAAAGAGAATATAACCAATATTTCCTAGCATACAGTGGAATGAAGAAAGAAGAATGAGCACGAGCAGATGTAGGTATACTTGTCCATAAAAAATTTAAAGACAACATAAATAACTGCCGTTATATATCCGAAAGAATAATATATATGAACATCACAATGGACGTCCAAAAATTAAATGTCATATCTATCTATAGCCCCGAGGACTGCAAACTTAAGGAGGAACGGGAGGCATTCTACAAACAACTGCAAACCATCCTGAATGAAATACCTGGATGAATCCTCATAGCCAAACTCATGGCTAATATATGTGCTTTTAACGAACTCAGAATCAATAACACATTTTTCGACCACATTTTTCTCCAGTATAAATATACATTTCAAAACTCCAGGGGACATAAATCTATGATTGATTTTATAGTCAGTAATAGAAAAATCCACCCAAAGCAAATTCTAGATATTCAAACTCTAGATAAACTCAGCAGACGCAGGGAGTGAACACAAACTACTACTAGCAAAAATAAGAATAAAATTACCAACAAAACAAAATTTTCTACCGGAAGTTACCGAGGAAAAATTCAATGTAGAATCACTGTGGAACGACTCTACAAGAGAAATATGCGTAAAGGTCATGGCTACAGAATGGGGAACAAAGAAATCCAAATATTATGTTATGCAGACGACGCCGCATTAATCGCGGAGACAGAAGACGAGCTCCAAAGATTAACACATATCTTCAACATAACAGCTAAGAAATACAATATGATAATATCAGCAGAAAAAAACAAATATATGACAACATTTAAATAGCCACTACGGTGTAAAATCGAAATTGATGGAAAAATAATAAAGCAGGAAGCAATGTTTAGATATCTGGGAATAGATATAACTAGTTACGGAGATGTTGAAGAAGAAGTACGACAACAAAGCTTAAAAACAAGCAAGGCGGCGGGTTCTCTTAACCCTGGAAGCTCACACTTGGGTGTGAGATACCCATCCAGACACTTAACTGAATGTAGCATGCTCAACTGCATTTCGATGGTAATGCTGCTTCATGTAAATTCAGTCTGTAGTCTGCCAAGGAAGGATATGTGGTTGCGGTCTCTTTCAAGCAATATTTCCAATCACAAAAATTTATTGAATAAACGCTAGGGTATGTAGCACCCATGTGTGAGGTTTGCGAAAATTTATTAATTTTTTTATAATGATTTTTTTGAGAAATAGCTTCATGTAGTTGGAAAGAAATCTAAGAAAAACGTTGTCCGTTGACCCAAGCTGAAGTAAAAAGAAAAGCTGAAAATTTATTTGCTAATAAAAACAACGACGATGATGGTCAAAATATCTCTGGTACCGATTCCGAATCTGATGAGAATTATGTCGAAGAACAAAACTCCAATACCGATACTGATGAAAATGATAGTTAAATATGTAGATCATGAACACGTTATAAATATTACTAGATTACTTGGATCCAGACGATCACTAAGAATTTTTTTCAACCTTCTTCATGCAAGTGGTATTAATGTAATGGTGCTATTTTCTCTAGCAAATTCCCATTGGAAAGAAAATGCATCTAATAATATGAGATCATTTCTGAAGTCTTTGGGAATGGTTTTAATGGAACCACTTATGCGAGAGAGACTCTAAATACTTTCTTTACAGAAATCACACGGGCAAACAATGTGTGATATTCTTCAAGTTGAAGACCTTTCAGCACACCAACCCACAAGTTTGGTGAAGCAAACTAGGTGTTATTTCTGCAAAGGAAAATATAGAAAAACAAAACATGCATGCTAGGCTTGCCATAAAGCATACTGCATGGAGCATAGAACTAAACTGTGTTGTGAATGTAGTCACCAAAATGAGTGAAATTGAAATACCTGGCTAAGAATGAATATGAGTTCTATAATAAAAAGTTGTTAGCTTTTAGTTAGAAAGACCATTTTGTTGTTAAATTAAGGTAAAATATTTTGAATTATGTTTCTGGTTGTTTAGAAAATGTTTGTTAATTATTTTTAAATATTTTTAATATTTTTTTTCTGTTGTGTTACTACAATTAAGAGAGAAAAAATAAAATTATTGATTTAATTATTCTTGTGTATTCAATACTGATTAGACAATCTCTGGAAATCATAAAATATTAACTTTTTTTTTGTTTCTTCACAAAAAATCATTGGGTATCTGATACCCATATGTGCAGTGTATGTTAAAAAAAATCGGTATGATCTTCCAGGGTTAATGATACAATCTTTAAGAACAAACACCTAAGACAAGACACAAAAACAAGAATCTATAAAGCAGCAATTAGACCTATATTAACATACACGGCGGAGACAAGACCTGACACATCTAAAATGAGACGACTACTAGAAACAACAGAGATGAAAATACTGCGACGAATATCAGGGAAAAGTCTGTTGGATAGGTAGAGAAACGAAAACATAAGAAGAGCATTTAATATAGAAGACATAAATGGATGGGTGACAAAAGGAAGATAGGAGTGGAATGAACATATCAGTAGAATGGCAGAGGATAGAATATTACGAATAGCACGAGATAAGTCACCAAATGGACGAGGAAATATTGGTGGACCAATAAAAAGATGGTGTAACAATTTAAACAATTTAGGAGACTAATATTGAAGAAGAAACAGGCTTTAAAGCCTACATACTAGAAGGAAGAAGAAGAAGATGTAGATAATACAAATTTCAATAAATGTTTTTTGTGACTTTAACATAAAACAAAATTAAATATCACCAATACAAGTATTACTGCATTTTTTATTTATATGCATTAAATGCATATTTTAGTGCATATTTCAACTGTTTTTATGCATATTTGCAGGCATATTCTAGTGTTTTTTTGTGCATATTTCCCGGGCTCTAGTAATCATATTTATGTTCTTCAAACTCACACAATAGAATGAAATTGGCCTTCATACCTCACATCAACTAACCAAAACTAGTTTATTCCATTCGATATGCTTAGATGGCATCCAATTATTCGGAAACTTTGTTTCACGAAACATTTTTTTGTTATTATTCGAAAATATTCCACGAATTCATAACACAATAAGTTACTCCAAACTTCAACTCCAAAGTTAACAAAAAAAGAAACGAATACACATTAGTTTCTTCTTATTCTATGTTTTGATTTTATATGGAAATAATAAGATGCATTTTATACTTTTTTTAAATCCTCCTAACCAACTAATAACAATAATTTTAATAATTTAGTGTTTAGTTGCTTACCTTCATATTAAAAAAATCATATTTTGTATAAAATCAGTCAAATTTTTTAAGCATCGAAAAATCTCTTTATGTTTGATGATTTCTTCGCGCACACTTTGCAACGAAAACTGTTAAAATGCACAGCATTTAGAGCAAAATGATTTTCAGCGTTGTCTGACAGCAACACCGCCCTCTAGTTCCATCGGTCACGGAAACATTTCACGGGAGTGTCGTAAAATTAAGGGTGCGAAACTGATAAACTATTATTTACGAGCTCATTTTACATTGTAAAATATTACACTCAAAAGTTGCTCTCATAAAAAATTTATAATACCTACACATAAAATCTTACTTTCAGTGTTAGTAAAATATTATTACAAAGTTAAAACTTAATAATTATTTGATTATTTTATAGGCACATACAGAGTGGACCGAAAGTCTCGTAACCCCTAATTATGAAACCGGGATGCGCCTATTCTGCAATATGGAGTGTTCGAATTTAATGCTTGTAATGTTACCAGATTTGCCGTTCTTCTGATAGCTAATATTAGTCACTTTGGTTTTTTAAATACAAAACTCCGTAAATTGTATTATTATAGTAATCATCACTCCAAAGTGAGTTTAATCTTATGTAACACTTCGTATTTTATTTAGTCACGAAGGTTTTTAGTAAATAAAACTTCTAAGTGCCAAATAGTTTTAAAGTAATTACTAGACTTCGGCAAATATGCATATTGCATATTTTGCATATTGTGCATATTTGTATAAAAGTTTGCATAAAGTGCATAAAAGTTCAGATTTTTATACTGTATTTGAAAATTTTTAAACATACCAATTTATTTCAATTCTTGTATAAAATTTTGTAGTCATTTTAATCAAGAAATGATCTAAGTACGTAATCTCTACAGGTACAAAACATTTACAATTTCAAAGAAGATCAATTTCAGTATCCCTCATCATTCTTAGAAAGTCTCGGTCACTGAGGCATTCAGTTATTGGATAATCGCTAAGGGTTCGCTCATTTGCATTTTATGATCTAATCCCCAAATCTATCTACAATTTATTATATCTTAACAGCAGGTAAACGGCTAATAGTTTTTTTCCTAATTTAGGGATTTTTATAAAATCTCCCAGTTTATTGAATTAGGTACCTAAACATTTCTAATTTGATGCTCAGATTTGTAAATCATTTTTGTTTTGATATTTAAAGCGTAAACACTCGTTGTGCATAACAAAAAGGAAGATTGTGATTTTATAATGCCTAAAACAACCAGTGCTTCAACTTAGATTAAACCTTATAAAGAGCTGTCTATGGATATGGGAAAAATCTACTGTTCAGTCTGTGGCAAAATTGTAAGTATCTAATATTTTCTATTAAATATCTAATATTTCATACATACAGGGTGTTTCCAAATGACACTTACAACGTTTGACTGTAGATACTTCTCGGAAAAATTGAACAAAACGATATAGTTAATGAGGGGTCAAACTTATTTACTTTTCGAGATACAGAGTGTTAAAATTTAAAAAAATTAAATTCTTTTAATTAATAACAACAATAACTTTAAAACCAATAAACATATTTACTTGAAATTTAGTACTCGTAGGTTGTTTTTAAATGAAAAAAAGCTTCCTTTAGTGAGAAAAAATTGTCCATGGTACAATACAATGGTGTGTATTTAGAAAAATTTTTCACATTTACTTTTTTTATGAAGTCAGCTATTCTAAAACACAATTATTTTTATTGTAATTGAATTAACAAAAAAAAAAAAAAAAACTTTTGTTGAATTTTAAAATAAGTTATATGATGTACTAATGGTTAGTAACAAAAACTAATTTGTGGATTAATACTGCATTTAAAACACTTAGCGAGTGTTTTTTTTTCCAAACCAGTTATTTGATTAAAGGTTGGGTTAAAATAAAGGTTTTTATTTTTATTTATAAATAGCATGTGAGAAGAAATTTCAGATAGACCAACATGTGAGAACTGCTTCACACATTGCAAAAAAAAAAGGAAAAATAGGAGGAAAACATCAAACTTCAATGGCTAAATGTTTCCTATCTACTTCAAAAAAATTAGATGAGCAAGAAACTTTTAATGAAGACTTGTGTCGCGCATTAGTGTCTGCAAACATACCGCTTTCAAAATAAGCAAATGTAAATTTTAGTTCGTTTCTAAAAAAATATTGCAAACTTAATGTTCCAAGTGATCGGTCTTTAAGAAGAAATAATGTGAACGGGCTATACTCGTCGGTGTTAATTATTATTAAGGAAGAAATTGCAGATAATTATTTTTACATATCTGTAGACGAAACCACTGATTCCTCAGGAAAGTATATTGCTCATTTATTGATTGGTGTTCCTAAAGAAGATATCTTACCAAAATCTCATCTTATTTCATGCCAGCAACTTGAGAAAACAAATGCTTTAACAATTTCGCGTTTTATACAAGAAACATTAGCAACTTTTTTTCTTCCGACAACTATTCCTTCTAATAAATTACTGCTTATTTTATCGGATGCTGCTCCTTATATGGTGAAAGCAGGACAAAATTTACAAATATTTTTCCAAGATGTAATACATGTTACTTGTGTAGCGCATGGATTAAACAGAGTTGCAGAGGAAATACGAAAAAAGTTTCCTCTTGTAAATACCATGATATCCAGTGTCAAAAAAGTATTTCTTAAATCTCCTATAAGAATTCAACTTTATAAAGAAATGCTACCTAACATTCCTCTTCCACCACAACCTATTTTAACGCGATGGGGAACATGGTTAAAAGCAGCTAATTTTTATGCAGATCATTTTGTTAAAATAAAGAACATAATTGATACGTTAACAGATGAAAGTTCCCAATCTCTTTTGGATTCTAAACAAACTTTTCAGAGTAACTTGCTTCAACAAGAACTTTTATTTATAAAATCAAATTTTAGTTATGTTCAAAAAACAATTACTCAGTTAGAATCACCAAAACTGTGATTGTTCGAAAGTACAGCATTAATAAAAGAATTTGCGTCATGTTGTCGGAACGTTAGTCGTCCCAGGAGCGCAACTCAACAATATTGGCAATATCATTTTAAAGTCGTCTACTTTAAAATGCATAATGTATGTCTGAATTGTCAATATAAATGAGTCAGACAAAATTAAATTATTAGAAGAATTTTTTCACTATGTAACAAAAAACAAAATTTGTTTAATTTACTGTTAGAGGTAATATTGGAAAAGATATTTTAAAAAAATTTGAAGCTACTATGGAAAAAAATAAAGGTTACCATATTCTTTCTGAAGTAGTCAGTGTTCTAGCTGGAAATATTTCGGAAACAATTAATTTAGAACCAAATGTTTTGGTTAGTTTGAAAAATGCTCCCGTTACATCAGTTGATGTTGAACGAAGTTTTTCCATATATAAATATATGTACTCAGACAGAAGCCACAAGTTTTTGTTAGAACATTTTGAACACCACTTGGTCATTTATTGTTACCATAATTCTAAATAAGTTTATTCATACTTAAAAATGATGTAGTTACTTAAAATAAATGTAAATCTTAATGAATAGTAGGAAATATTTAGTTATGTACACTTTTTTTTTTAAATAAAATTGTTACTATTTTACGATTTTTTTATTTATTTGTATGCATATTTTGTAAAACATTTGCATATTTTCGGGTAAACACGTGCATATTTATGCGCATATTTTCTACATTTTTATTTGCATATTTGCCAAAGTCTAGTAATTACCCTTTAACTACTCGCGCATCAAGTTATAACATAAGTACACGCGTGGCGTACTCATAAGTACACTACAAGAGAATATACACATAAAAACAGCAGTTTTGTTTATTTTTTTTTTTGAAAAATACACTAGTTGTTTATTTTAAACCTTATTTATTAACATATTATTAATATTGAACATTTTGATTAAGTCAGATATACTGAAATTGTTATCAACAAATTTTTTGAAACCAAAGAGAAATAATACTAATACTAAAATATGAAAACTAACAGTCAAAATGATAAATATTTATTGCATATATTTACTGCATGTTATCGTTGTAGTCCGGTTTTTCTGTGTAACACAAGAAGAACACCTTCCTCGTACTTTTGCTGGTGGTTCGTCATTCCGTTGAGATATTTGAGGTCGCTTATATGTATAGAACTTACACGACTGATCGAAAACGAAAGTCAAATATTTGGTCTGCAATTAAACATATCAAAGACAAAGATCATGATAGTGGATAGACTACACAACAATCATCCACACATAACCACAATTGACCGGTTCGAGGTTGTGAGCTCATACTTATATCTGGGATCATTAATCACAAACACAGGGTCATTACAAGAAGAGATTAAACGTAGATCTGATATAGCAAAAGTTGCCACAGCGAAAATGACCAAAATATGGAAGGACTGTCAAATTTCAAGAGCGATAAAGATGAGGTTGATCAACTGCTTAATATTCCCAATACTGACCTACGGATGTGAATATTGGACTCTGAGACAATCGGAGAGAAGAAAGATAGACGCCACTGAAATGTTCTGTTGGAGACGAATGTTACGAATTCCTTGGACCGACCGCAGAACAAATAATTCAATTTTAAGAGAGCTAAAAGTTAGCCAACGACTCTCTAGTAAAGTCCATCTCCAACAATTAAAATATTTTGGGCATGTTATGAGAGCAAACACAGAAAACATGGAAAGACTCATAATAAAAGGAAAACTAGAAGGCCAAAGATCACAAGGAATATCCCCAACAAGATGGATAGATCAAATTACAGGAATATGCCAAAGACCTTCTTCTTCTTCTTCTTCGTCTAGCCATTCACGTCCACATCTGAACATAAGCCCCTTCAAGTCTTCCTTTCCATTGGTTTTTAATGTACGCTACTTGTAGCCAATTTTTCCCGGCAGTCCTTTTCAGATCATCTGTCCATCTCATAGGAGGTCTGCCTCTGGGTCTTTTGTGTTGGTATGGTCTCCAGGTTAAAATTGATCTGTGCCATTTGTTTAGATCGCTCCTAGCTACATGTCCAGCGTATTTCCATTTCAGCTTTAATGCTTTTTGCACCACATCGGTGACTTTGGTTTTCTGTCTTATCCATGTGTTTGTTTTCTTGTCCTTAAGTGATATACCTAGCAGTGCTCTTTCCATCGCGTGTTGAGTGACTCTAAGTATATTCATATTCTTTTTTGTCATTGTCCATGTTTGTGCCGCATAAGTTAATATCGGAATAATGCATGCATCAAAAACTTGAGATCTAAGATGTAATTGAATTTGTTGATTTCTGAGTATATAGTTCAGTTTACCGAATGCTGCCCAAGCTAACTTTCTTCTTCTTTTTATTTCTTCAGTCTGAATTTCCCTATTTAGGATTATTTTTTGTCCCAAGTATATATATTCTTCAACTTTTTCTATAACTTTATCGTTTATTATTGTCACGGTGTCTTCGGAGTGCATGACTTTTGTTTTGTTTAAATTCATTTTCAGTCCTATTTTAGAAGATTCGGTATGAAGTTCTACAAGCATGGTTTGCATTTCTTGTAGGTCAGTAGCTATCAGGATTATGTCATCTGCAAATCGTAGATTACTGAGGTAGCGGCCATTGATGTTTATTCCCTTATATTTCCAATTTAGGTTTTTAAAAACGTCCTCCAAAACTAAGGTGAACAGTTTGGGTGATAAAGTATCTCCCTGTTTGACTCCCCTGTTTAATGGTACAGGGTTCGTGTGTTCATTTTCATTTAGGTAGTATGTAGCTGTAGCTTGGTTCATAGTTTCTTTTATTAAGTTAATATATCTGCTGTCTATTCTACAATTTTGCATTGCGTTTATTACGGCCGTGTGTTTTATGGTATCGAAAGCTTTTTCGTAGTCTACAAATGCAAGGAAAACTGGAAACTTGTATTCGTTACATTTTTCTATTAATATTTTTGTGGTTAACAGGTGATCGGAAGTTGAATAGCCTTTTCTAAAACCTGCCTGTTCATATGGTTGGTATTCGTCTAATTTCCTTGTTAGTCAAGTAGTTATGACTTTGGTGAGTATTTTAAACAGGTGTGACAGTAGGCTGATGGGTCTGTAGTTTTCCAATTTTCGACTATCACCTTTCTTGTGCAATAAGATTACTTTAGAGTTGTTCCAGCTCTTAGGGACTTTGCCCTGATGTAAACAACTGTCCACAAGCTTAGTTACAATTGCAATTAGTTCCTTACCTCCTTCTAATATCATATCTGTGGTAATACTATCTTCTCCTGCAGCTTTATTTCTCTTCATGTTTTCCAATGCTGCAGTTACCTCTGAAATTGTTACTTTTGGCATTATTTCGGATCCAACATTTTTTATTAATTTCTGTGCTGGTCTCATCTCATCATCTTGTTGATGTGATCTGTAAAGTTCTGTGTAAAATTCTTCTATTCGTGTCAGTATGTTTTCTCTACTTGTGATTTCATTTTCGTCTTTTCCTATTAATGATATCATCTGACGTCGTCCTAGTGTCGGTCTGAGACATTTCATACTCTTATTTTTTTCAATAGTTGTTGTTATTAATTTTTCGTTTTCTTTTCTTTTTTGTTGTCTGATTCCTTTTCTAATCTGCCTATTAAGTTCTCTATATTCGTCGGTTCCCCTTTTGTTAGATTTATTTAAGATCTTCTTTCTTTCTATTTGTTGTAATATTTCCTTGTCTAATTCATTGCATGTTGTTTTCGGTTTCATCAGTTGCAGAAGGCTTTTATTCACTGTTTCGGTAATAAGGTTATTCAAATCATCAATATCATTGGAGTTTATCTGCTGCATGCTAACTTGATTTAATGCATGCACTATCTTTTTATTAAATTCACTATTTTTGATTTCTTCAGATGTCCATTTGTATCTTTTTTCATGTATTCTTTTTCTTTCTAGTTTTTTGTTAATTACTAGTTTTGTTCTTATTAGTCTATGATCGCTTCCTAGGTCAAACTGATTTAATACTGATACGTCTTCTACTAGGTTTCTATTCTTCGTTAAGATATAATCTATTTCATTCTTTGTCTTTTTATCGGGACTCATCCATGTCCATTTTCTGCTTGGTTTTTTATTGAAAAAGGAGTGGGAAGGAGTGGGAAGGAGAAAGGAGTAAGGAAAAAATATAGCCAAAGACCTATGCATGAATTAAAAGAAATGACCAGACACAGAGATCTCTGGAGACGGACCATACACGACATCACGTCGACCACTACACTCCCCCTGGGGGGTCAGGATTAAAGAGAGAGATATGTGTTTAAAAAAAAGTATGTTGGATGACAAAGTATTTATTTCAGCTCGTTCTGAAAGATGTGGTTTCATTAATGATATTGCTAATGACTTTTAAAAATGTCTTCTAAAGTTGGTTGGACGGTTGAAGTAAGCAGAATTATATAATATTTGACTCTTTATTCTTATGTATAAAAGACTTAATACAAATTAATACTGTTCCACACTCTAAATGGGGAAGGTCGATCCGGCTGGTTCCCTGAAGTTATCCGGGAATAGTTTTAGAGAGGTCTGTACCTCTAAAGGAACAGCTATGGGTGACGGACAAGTGTGTAAATCCAAACTTAATTATTTCTTTTTTTAAACCAAAATCCAAAACAAAAAACAGATACAGAATTCTTCCCCTCACTTCTGCTTGACTGCCAAAGTAGGCTAAAAAAACATTTGTTTTGAAGTTCTTGCTTACTCTTGATACAGAGAAGGGAAAATCGCAAGGTTTATTAACCTTGAAAGGTTTTATAAAGGTTACTTATGACGTATCAAAGCAAACAAACTTAATGGTTTTGTAAAATGATTTTAAGTAAAATGGATTAGTTCTATCGACAATTTTAACGAAAATATGATATGGATAATAAATAACATATTTTATAATATAAAAGAACGATATAAGCCAGAATATTTTTATATTCCTACCTTTAAACCCAAGTGTCTCTAACGATCGTCCAAGCAGAAGTGCGCAATGGGCACTTGTTTTGAGCTAGCTAAACTACGGTTGCAAACATGGACGCTTGGTGTCGCTGTTTAATAACAACTTAAAATTAAAGAATTAAGAAAATCATTAGGACTTGAATTTAAAAAGTTTATTTAAAAATGATATTAAAGTGACGGACTCGTTACACGAACCCAAAAAAGAACTTATAAATAAACATTAAAAAATATTATAGTAAACTTACCCGAAGTCAAACAGTTGTTGTTTAATGAGATATCTAATTCTGAAGCAGAAATGGTAGCAGCATACATATTTCGAGATAATAACTGTACATAAAACTTATATAAGCTTAAGATCTGAGCAGATTAAACATTAGGTGTCCTTGTTGTAGGTAAAAACATAACAATAAACTACTGAATTCGATGGGGTAATGGGTTTTAATTTACCAAGAACATTATTTAGCCTTAAGGAAAAATACCAATTTCATATCCCATCAAAAAAAATCTAAAAACCTAAAAAGTAAAAAAATATATAGTTAACCCTAATATTATCATTTTATGTAAAAAAATTAAGAAAAAACAGCTAAAGTTTAAAAGTCAAATGAAATGTTGATTTTAATTGAAATATAAATGTGGATGTAAGGGACAACAATCATTTATTTGTTGGAACGAAAAATATGCTTTTACTACCAAAACATTTAAAACACAAGGCTATCAATAACACGACCAACAATAGAACACTATGATAATTGCTAGTCTAAATGTTGAGGTACTTACGAAGAACAAGCAGAACCTTATGTCCGAATTCAGCGCAACCAAAAACTGGGACTGTTGTTTTTCCAAGAAACACATAGCGACGAATGTTCAATCACAAATTAGTCCATTAACTTGCTGTCTTACTTTAATCTTAATTTTCTGAAGATTTTTAGAGTTTCAGCGTGTATAATTGCGAAACATGTCGATTAGTAGCTTAATTACAGTGTGTTTAACTTCCTGCAAACTACAGATTGCCTAATAGATATTGAGGAAATACTTGCAATCATTTCCTCGGTTCAAATTATATTTATTAGCTTTCAAAAGTATTTTGTGCTATGCAGAGGTCAATACATTTATTTGATGAATCGTAGCATTTTAGTGAAATTATAAATATAGCTTCGGGACTAGTTTAAGACGCAGTGTATTATAAATTTTTATCTCAACAACACCTATAGTGTAATAATTCAGTCCATGTCAGTAAAAATATATTTTACTCCACGACTTCAATATTTTATTTTATCATCGTCGATCGAGAAGAATCGGACACGGGGAACTTAAAACAATTCAAAATTATAATAACATTCGAATTTGTTCAACAAATATGGATGCAGATCAAAGATAGATGAACTGCACTTAATCGTAGAGACGCCAGATTTTAAGAACGACATTGCCGTATTTACAAAACTGGAACAGACATTGCTTTTGGCAGGTTATACCCATATCTGTGAACTGGTGGAAAATTTCAATAGCCACAGCTCACCTTGAAGATATAGTGAGACATATAAAAGACAATACCTTCGCACTATTGCCTTTCTTCTTTGTCAGCAAAATATCGAAGAAAAGCTACAATCCAGAAAACTGCTTCACGAGCTACAAAAACAATGACAACTGCAAGAGAAAAGTCCATTAAGCAATCCCAAACACCCATCATTAACTTATAGAGATGCAAGTACATGCAGCAATTAGAATAACAAAAATTCCATTCGTAAACAAATTAACTTCAAAAATTTCTAATGAAAATTTGTATAATAATCTGAGCCTACCCAGAAGACTATGACACATTTGTGACGACAGTCAAAAATCAAAGTAATACATCACCAGAAACTGCGGACTTCAAGACTTTCCGATGTATAAAAAAGCATTCTGAGGAAAACCCATACAACACAAAGACGATAGCTTCTGCAAAAAGCACTGATAGCAGGGCAACCAAAGTAGATTAAGAGCTTCTACCACATATCGGAGTAAAACAAATAAAAAACTTTCTAAAATTGATCCTGACACCAAGAACTGGTCCCTGGAGCTGTTTAACAATTATCGAGATATCTCCAAAACTTAGAAGGAAGCTAACGTATTAGCAGTTTCAAGCCGATTAAGACTTACTTAGAAATTGTAGCCGAATATATTTTGTTGACCACAATATCATATCCTAACAAGCTGGATTTAGACAAGGTAAATCATTTAGCAGTCAAACTATTAACACAGTAAATCATAAAAGGCTATTGACAAAGGCTATTGATCATCTAGTAAAACCTGTTGAGTTCTTCTTGCAAACCATCTTTTATTTGTCATATTGAAGGAAAAGAAAAGCGGATACACTATAGCGACACCCTACACTATAACGAATACATACTTTCTGCAAGGGAAATAAATTAAAAAAGGAGAAAAAAGAGTAGATATTTTGAATTTTTACTTTACATGTGTCTTTTGACAATATTATCGTTACCAACCTCATCAGTTTAATAGGCATTTTTAAGTGTTGCATTGATTTATATACTTTACTTCGTACAACTTTATTATATGCTATTTTGAACTCCACAAACACATGAAAGGTATCGCTATCAAATTATCTGGTTTATTAAAGGATCTGCCTTAATATGAAAATCTGGTCTACTGTTAGCAATCCAGGTCTGCATCCACTTTAATATTCGTCAAGAATTTCCTCAGAGTATAGGCTCAGAAGTGTGTAGATTATGTTAGAGAGTATCATAGACTATAGGCACAGTGACTCGATGTTTCATTTCTTAGGCCTTTGATCTTCTTTAGTACTCTAGCTATAATCTTGTGGACTTGCTTGGCTAAGAGCTGACCTCCATACGTGTAGAGTTATGCAAGGATTTCATCATGGTGTGTTATTATTTTTCATTTTTTTGATAACTTTAATTGTTTTCTGTAAGGTTAGTGAATTGGCTTCGTTCTGATTTTCATCGAGTTTTAGTTGCATGGTAAAGTCAAAGTAATCATCATTAGCGCAAAGCCTTTCCTTGAAATCCCCCGCTTATCTCTATAGGATGTTCTTTTTACTAGCTGCTATGTTAACATTCCTTCTTTTCTTTCATCCTTATATTTGAATTACGTTTTTTGCCGTTTATCTTTCTGTAAAGCCCCTTTCATAGTTTTATTCTCATATTCTCTTTTATTTCTCTGGTGTACATGTTTTCCTTTTTTCCTCTCTTCTGAGGTGCTTTGAGATTCAACAATTGTTCACGTTTTTGTTTCTTCCATGACCCTATAGGCATAATTTGTTCTTAAAGTAGCTTCCTTGTACTAAGTATTGAACTAACCCCTCTTTCTTTGTAATTCGTTACAATATAGTATCTGATTTATTGTATTTGCTGCTGATTTTATGACTTTTTTACATACTTCCCATTCACCACTTGTTATGTGTTCGAATTCCATATCTAAGGTAGGTATTAGCTCACTGATCTTTTGCTGGCATATTTTCACCAGTTGGTCATCCTTCACAAGATGAGTCCTGTACTTCTCCACTTTCCAACCTCTCTTGTTCTTTACACGTGATATTCTTGCGTGTAATTTTGATCCCACTAGATGGTGGTCTGAGTCGGCGTTACCAGATTTGTAACTTAGGACATCCTGATGGCTAGATAGGTATCTACTATCTATAAAAACATTATAACTTTGGTTTTTATGTGAGTCCATCTGGCAATGTCTATGTCAAATTATGTATTCTTTTATGGCAGAAGTAAATGCTACCAACCACCATGCCTCTCGATGCTGCGAAAATTTATTTTAATTTTGTTTATTTGCAATGCCAGGTCTTTGGTTTACTGTAAATATTATTTAGGGCTATTTACTCGGTCTTGTATTAATTTTTTTAAAAGAGTTTTTAAAAAAATACTCTAAAACTGTTGTAAATGATTTGGATGAAATCGTGTTTTCTTGTTTTCATCAGTTTTTTCATAGACCTACATACTTGCTGTTGATTTTTTATAGATGTTATCACGGGTATAATTAAGCGAGTTTTTTTTGTAATCCACATAACACTGGATGTTTATCGCATCGAAAGCCTTTTAACAATCAACAATAACTCATAATAGTAACGGTTGTAGATTATGGTTTTCTCTATTAAGGTTTTTAGCGCTGTACTATGATCATCGTTACCAAAACCTTAGCGCAAACTGTCATGTTCTATTGGATTTTTACTTTATATGTGTCTTTTGATATTATTATCGTTAACAACCTCGTTAGTTTGATGGGCATTTCTATCCTCATCAATTTGATGTACATTACTTCATATATATTGCTTCGTACAACTCTAGTATATGCTATTTTGAAGTCCACAAACAAATGAAAGGTATCGGTATTAAATTATCTGGTTTATTAAGGGATTTTCCTGAATACGAAAATCTGGTCTACTGTTAACCATCTAGGTCTGAATCCACTTTGATATTTGTCAAGAATTTTCTCAGAGTATAGGTTAAGAAGTGTGTAAATTATGTTAGAGGGTATCTCTTAGACATATTCAAAAGTGTTATATCCCTGTAATTGATTCATACAGTCATTTAATCTTCTTTCATACTCTTGCTAAAATCTTGTGGACTTGCTTGGCTAAGAGCTGACCTCCATAGCTCTAGAGTTCGGCGCCAATTTAATCAGGGTGGGTTGTTATTTTTGATTTTTTTAGATAGCTTTAATTGTTTTCTGTAGGGTTAGTGAATTGGCTTCATTCTGATTTCCATCAAGGTTTAATTGCATAGTATAGTCAACGTAATCATCATTAGTACAAAGCTTATCCTTAAAATGCTCTGCTGATCTCTTAAAGCTCTTCTCCTTACTAGCTGCTATGTTTCCATCCTTTTTTTCTTTTATCCTTAGGTCCTTCTTTTTATCTTTTTCATCCCTTTCTCTTTTATGTATGTTTTTGCTCTTTTTCTATCTTCTGTGCTATTTTGAGATTTAACCGTTGTTTAAGTTTTCTTCTCTTGCATGACCCTATATTCATGATTTGCTCTTTAAGTAGCTTTCTTGTACATAGCATTCAACTAACCCATGTTTCTTTTAAAATCGTTATATCCTAGTATCTGACTTGTTCGATTTGCTGCAGATTTTATGATTTTTTACACACATCCCATTCACCACTTATTGTGTGTTGGTATTCCATATCTAAGGTAGTTATTAGCTCACTGATCTTCTGCAGGTAAATTTCCACCACTTGGTCATACTTCACGAGATGAGTCATGTACCTCTCTACTTTCCGACCTTTCTTGTTTTTTTTATACGTAATATTCTTGCATGTAATTTTAATCCTACAAGAAGGTGGTCTCAGTGGGCATTACCGGATCTGTAGCTCAGGACATCTTGAATGCTAGAAAAGCGTTTAACGTCTATATGAACATGGTATATTTGGTTTTGTGAGTCCATCCGGCGATGTTTATGTCAGATTGCCCCACATATTAACCATATTAACCTATTAACCATAATGCCTCTCGAGGCTGCGAAAATGTTTTAATTTTATTTATTTGCAATTTCACTTCTTTGGTTTTCTGTAAATGTTATTAAGGGATATTTACTCGGTCTTGTACTAATGTAGTTTAAAAAAATTTCAAAACTGCTGTAAAGAGCTTGGATGACATCGTGTTTCCTTGTTTTTTAACCGCTCTCTCCAATGAGACCTCCTCAGCTTTTTCATGGACTTACATATTTGCTGTTGATTTTTTATAGATATTATCGCAGGTAGAAAAGCGGGTATTTCTGTAACCCACATAACACTGGGTGTTTATCGCATCGAAAGCCTTTTAAAAATCAACAATAACTAGTAATAGTAACGGTTGTATATTATGGATTTCTCTATTAAGGTTTTTATTGGCATATTATGATCATCGATACCGAAACCTAAACGCAAATTGGCATATTCTATTGGTTAATAAAGGATTAGTGTATTTGCTAGTCTATAGGTTTTTGG
The DNA here is from genome assembly GCA_918026665.1 of Diabrotica balteata. NCBI lineage: Eukaryota > Metazoa > Arthropoda > Insecta > Coleoptera > Chrysomelidae > Diabrotica > Diabrotica balteata. Next base: position 99,424,890 of record OU898282.1, read on the forward strand.
TAAAAAGTTTATGCAAATGGGAAAGAAGGCTTATAAGTCTATAGTTTACCATACCATAGGGTTTTCTTTTTTTATAAATTAATATCATTGAAACGTTGTTGAAATCGCTTGAAATTATGCTGTCATATAGATATAAGTTGAATAGACTTTTGACAGTTAGAAATAACATTGCTAGAAAACTTATCAGTCGTAATTGACGTGTTAGATTTGAGTCTTAAAAACCACTGCCTATACGTTCTACTATTCGACTGCATAACACGCCTGCTCTGTCTGCTCCAGATCAATTCATGCCGAGAAAGCTGACTTTTCTTGAAGGAAACATGCAAACTGACACCAGGCTGTATGAAGTCAGTTCCAGTAGAAAAACTCTACAAAACTGCCGTTTTTGCTAGCCCTGATGGTCGCAAAATAGAATACGAATTAATGAACCAATCCAAAAATACAATTGATATATGTCAACCCTTATCCAGAGCAGAATGCAAATCCAAAAGATTAAAATCTTATCTACCTACTTGTCTACGAGATGCCCAACGGCACAAAACGAAGTGGCCAGTATGCAGAACAGTTATCGAATAAAAATTGGCGTAGTACCAATGGAAACAAAAAAAAAATAAATTAGGATATTAGACATGAAACAGATAATAAATGTAAATGCGGTGCCATGTAGAAAATGAAACATGTCGATAACTGATCGTAATACCTTGGTCCTGCAATCTTAACGATTATTTAACAAGTAAGAATCATTAAACCAAGTATTGGATCTAAAATTTTAAAATTCCAGATACGAAAAACTTGTGTAAAAATGAAACCAAACACTTAATGTATTATACTTACTTTTGAATTAAATACCTAGAGTATGTAGATAAAGGTGTATGTATTGGGAAAATGCAGGTTAACATACGTATTACAGGAAAAAATTGAATAATACCAGATAATAGGGTTATTTCTGATGATTACAAAAGTTTTGAGAGCAATGCATAAAGTAACATAAATTGGTAGGGAATATGGGTTATATCTTAGTTGTAAAATACACACTTAATCAGATCGCTAAAGAATATAATATGATTATATCCACAAGTAAAATATAATGTCTAACTGTATGGAAGGAACCAATATGATGCAAACTAAATTTAAAGGAAAATCATGAAACAAGTAATGTCTTATAAATATTGCAGACTAGATAGACTGAATAAAAAAGTACTGGCTGAAACAATACGGCATATTTAGCAAGTTATTTAAAATATTTTAAATTGGCTGACCTGTAGTTAGAAAAATACGTACCAGTATATAATTCTCCATTTTTAACAGAACAACATTTTCTACTTTAATAAAAATATATATTGAATAGAAAACACTAATTGCAATGACTAATTGTATTTTAATTATAAGTCCAAAATAATTTTAACTTTAAAAGGTAACTTGAATTATCCTTCATCAGTAATACTGTTTGTCCTATTTTTTTAATAATGTAAAAATATTAAAAACCAAAATAAATTTTATAAAAGAAAAATATTAAGTTGAACGTATAGAAATAAAAGTAATTTTAAAAGTTGTAAAAAACCATAAAAACATAAAAAGCAACATTTACTTTGCTAAATATCTCAGTAATTATTAGCCGAATGTTAAGAAACACAACATGGGGCTTGTAATATTAAGATCAGATATATTTATTCGTCTTTTATAAAAATTCAGTCAAAATCATGAACCTAAACGTTATATTTGTAATAGACATTTCCAAGGTGGAATTACGGCATTATTGTAGAAGTAATGGATTGCTACAAGACCTTTGAGTCATACCTACGCACTACAAAAGTTTACGTTTAAAAAAAGTTCTAACTATTTTAATAATTACGGCCGCTCAATTTTATTCTGATGAATTGAAAGAATTAAAATATGCAACTAAGCACATACAAGCTACAACAGTATGTGTAAAGGTGAAACACATACCGTAAATACAAGTTTAATATATTGTCCTCCTAGACACTTCATTAAAAGAGAACAATATAAAGAGATTATGAACACTTTAGGAAAAAGATGCAGCGTCGGTGGCGACTTTAATACAAAGAATACCCACTGGATGTCTAGGCTAACTATAACTAAAGGAAAAGAACTATTGTTTGTTGTTAAAGAACAAAAAGGTGAACTAATATCACTATTGGTAGACCAACATATTGACCTACCGATAGGAACAAAATTCCAAACCTGATAGATTTCTTTATTTACAAAAATATCTCAGCTAACAGGCTTGTCGATTTCTGTGTCAATGAGAAACTCATAATTATAAGTACCTTGTTCAAACTTCCTAAACGTAGACTATATATATGGAGGTCACCAGCTGACGATAACAACAAAATAGTCAGAAATCAAATAGATTATATTATTGTCAACAGAAGATATAGAAATTCTATAATATCATCTAAAACTTATCCAGGAGCGGACATATCCTCCGACCACAACCCGGTTGTTTTGTCGATGAGAGTGAAAACTAAAGAAGGTCAACAGCCCTAGCACCAAGAAAATCATAGATACAAGACGTCTCAAACAAGACAACACATATGTGAAAACCAAATTTAAAATAAACGAGAGCATAAGGAAAGTTAAAGAAGATAATGCAGAAACTCTAACTATTGACCAAAAATGGGGAAAAATTCAACATCTCCTTGTGTCAGTTGGAAAAGAAACCCTCAAACCACTTAAAGAAACAACAAAACCTTAGATGACAGTAGAAATTCTTGAACTCATGGAAGAACGAAGAAAACATAAAGCAAAAGACCTGAATAAATACAAAGAAATTCAGAGAAACATCAGAAAGAAAATTCGAGAAGCAAAAGAGAGGTGGCTCTCCGACAGATGCAAGGAAATAGAAGATCTGGATAAAAAGTACTATAGCTTTAATTTACACAAAAGAATCAAAGAAATGACAGGTTCTAGAAAGCGTACAAAAACGAATATCCTTAAAAATGATAAAGGGGATATTATTACTGATGTAAAGGAGAGATTATGTCACTGGACCAATTACATTTTAACAACTATTTAATGATGAAAGAGAAGTACTGTCATTAAAATCACCGAGGATACCGGACCACCAATATTAAGAGAAGAAGTCATTTATGCCATCAAAAACACAAAAGAGGGTAAAGCTACTGGACCAGATGAGGTGCCCATCGAATTATTAAAACTCATCGATGAAGATGTTATTGATGTAATGGTTGAACTCTTTAATCTAATATATCAGACTGCCACAATCCCGAGACAATGGCTGCAATCAACCTTTGTAGCAATTCCCAAAAAAACAAGTTCAACAACTTGCTCAGACCACAAAACAGTAGCTTTAATGAGTCACACACTTAAAACATTTTTGACCATAATTCACACCAGAATTGTTAAAACTCTTGAATATGAGATTAGTGACACACAATTTGGCTTTAGAAATGGTATGAGTACAAGAGATGCTTTGTTCGGCTTGAATGTGCTGGCTCAGAGATGCATGGACATTAATCAGGATATGTACTTTTGTTTTGTAGACTTTGAAAAGGAATTTGATAAAGTTCAACATAAAAAGCTTGTAGATATATTAAAAAGCAAAAATATTGACAGTCGTGATCTGAAAATTATATCTAATATTATATTAGAATCAAACGGCCAAGGTAAGAGTTGACAGCCAGTACATCGAAAATATCAAAATACAGAGAGGAGTCCCCCACTACTTTTCAATGTCTACAGTGAAGCGGTATTTCAAGAAGCGCTCTCAGACTCAATAGAAGGTATATATATATATATATATATATATATATATATATATATATATATATATATATATTATATATATATATATATATATATATATATCAATGGAGAAGTTTTGAATAACTTACGTTTTGCAGACGATACAGTAATAATTACGGATAACAACAATGATTTACAGAACGTAATGCAACGCCATAATGAACGCTGTCATGAGTACGGACTGAAGATAAATTTAAAGAAAACTAAATGCATGATCATGACTAAATCTGCACATACAAATATCCAATTGACTATTGAAGATACTGCAATTGAGAGTGATAATAACTATAAATACTTAGGAACATGGATAACATCAGATGTAGACCAAACCAAAGAAATTAAGACACTTATTGAAATAGCACGTACATCATTTATTAAACTTAAAAAGTTTCTTTGAGAGTTTCTGAGAATGCTTCGATGTTACGTGTTCTCTACTCTTCTTTATGGTTTGGAAGCTTGGACACTAAAACAAGTTCATCTGAATAAGTTGGCCGCCTTTGAATTTTGGTGTTACAAAATAATCCTACGAATGTCATGGATTCAAAGAATGTTAAACATGGAAGTAACTAGAAGGATAGGAAATGAGGCGGAAATAATATTAACTATTAAAAGACGAAAACTTGAGTACTTGGGACATGTGATGAGAGGGCAAAAATAAGCATTATTACAACTTATTATGCAGGAAAAAATCCGAGGAAAGCGAAATGTGAGAAGATGAAGAATATCCTGGCTTACGAACTTAAGGAAATGGTTTGAATTCAGTAGTGCAGAACTTTTTAGAGCGGCAGTCAACAAAGTCCGCATAGCCATGATGATTTCCAACCTTCGATAGAAGATGGTACTTAAAGACGAGAAGATAAAAACTATCCAACAGTTAGCTTGAAAAAATACCCCCACAATAATTTCTAGAACAAAAGGGAAGAACTACCTAAAGGAAATCAGAGAACTCATGGTAAAAAAAGAAAGTTAAGTAAAGAATGGCAGCAATACAGCACGAGACAAAATTAGTTTAAATGATGCTACATAAAAACTAAACAGGGAGATACAAAATATAAAAAATTCAACAATTGATTCCTGTTTAAGTAATTTAATAGGTGACAAGAACACAGAAGAACAATGAAGAGAACAATTATGCAGATAATTTGAAAATCACGTTCAAACCCAACGACAATGATGTTAAAGATCTAAGATGGGAAGAACCATTCCAAACCGAAAAAAAAAATAACATTGACATCATTCAAAATAGTATTATATCAACAGGAATAAAAGAGAATAGAAATCTTAAAAGAGCTCCAGAATATGATATCTGACTCTGAAAAGTAACCGAAGTCATTATGATCACCAAACCAGGTAAACCTCCTAATGAAGTGACATCCTTTCGACACTCCTTCCGGTGGTGTCAAACCTGTTTGAAAAACTACTACTGAAAAGATTAAAACCAATAATAGAAAGAAAAAAATTTATACCAAATTGTCAATATATTCCACTACAGGTCAAGTTCACAGAATAGCGAATATAATAAAAAAACATTAGAAGAAAAGAAAATCTGCTCTACAATCTTCTTTTACGTAGCACATACGTTTGATAAAGTTTGGCATGAGGGTTTAAACTATAAAATACGAACGTTCATGCCTAAATGGTATTTAGAAATCTTATAATCATATATTGCGAATATATATTTCAGAGTAAAATAAGAAGCAGTGTACACCGATCTAAGGGAGATGGCGTGCCACAAGGGAATGTATTAGCTCTGGTCCTATACCTATTGTATACGTGTGACATTCCATAAAAAACCAGATTCTACATACGCACTTTACCTTCTAGATCATAATTATTCTTTAACCGACGAATTTAAAATTCTTCACATTTAAAATAAAGGGCTTAAGCTTTCTTTGTTAGAATTTATGAAACTCAACCAATTAAAAAACACATATATTATATAATTCTAAATGACCAACTTGAGACCAACAGTTCTTCCCTCCTCAACCTATTTCATTAAAGACTATAAAGTGTAAACGCATGCCAAAAATAGATCAGTTTAGAAAGGCAATCAGCCGAAACAGCTGTAGTGATAAGAGTTTAAAATTAATTTTGTGGAAGTTTAGACGGTTAGATTGTGTGATACGTATCCTTGATTGGCAGTTAAAGCCGGTCTATCCTATAGAGAGGGTGGTTAGCCCACTCTTGCATTCTTTTACGTATTTATATATTGAACAATTTTGGTCTATTCCACAACTTCGTGGGTTAGCCCATTCGTGTTTTCAAATTTTTGTTATTTTCGATAATGCAAAATCACCTTACTGGAGAGATTTATGTTATAATATAGGTAATGTTGGTTAGACCCGTGTTGCTTCAAAACTTTAGGTCGTTAGAAGTGATTGCATTATATAACTCAATTATCAACAAAATGTTGGTTAGACCGCTGTTGGTCTCATAGCCTCAATATTATGCTAAATGATACCAATTTTGTCGCACTCAGTCAGAATATTGTAGTAGGATCTGGTTACCCATAATAAAAGAGGAAGTTATTAAAAGGAAAATACCAATATTAGTAAGTCATATAGAGGATACATCATTTAAGTTTTTTAAATAACAAACATATAAAATCAGAATTTGGTGTTTATTGAAACTAAACTAAATGCACGACAAAATACTTACCATATCGGGATAGTATTATGAGGTTTCTTTGCTGGTTTTTCCCTCATAATTTAATATGGAATCATTAACAAGAGTTTTACTGTCATCATGGCATGTATTTGTATTTTTAAAGACGAATTTTCTATGTCTACTTTAAAATGTATAATATATGTTGGAATTGTCAATATGATGGAGTTAGATAAAATTAAATTATTAGAATTTTTTACCAAGTAACAAAAAAAAACAATATTTGTTTAATTTATTAATATTTATATTTTAAGAACGATTTCCAAAGTGAAAAATAAAACGTCAATAAACTTACTTTAACCTTTAAATTGTGGCTTATTCTCATTTAAATAGTAACTACTTTATTAATACAAATTTGATAGTAAAGAAAATATGTTTGTTCAAATGCTCAATGTTCAAAATTCAAAAAATGTTCAAAAGTTTAGTGAGATTTTTGATAATGGGAAGCTCGTAATTGTATAAATATCGTTAAAAAGGACTTTTAGAAACAAATTTCTATATAACGCATACCTTGCTATATAATCCCCATTAAACTTATTTGAACAATTGTTGACTGTCCAACATTTTCGATTATGTGACCTAAAGATCACTAAATATAATAAACACATGAACAGGCATTTACTCCGAAATTGATTAATTTAAGTTTTATCGTTTAGAACATTTTTACCTTTACTTTTAAAAAAATGTTAATTAATATTCTGTAATGTCATTGGTAACGTATAATTATATTAATAAACTAAAGGATATGTTAGACTTACCACACGTGAGACCGGGGTTGGTTGTCATAGATTCGCCTATTATATATTTTTTTAAGACTAGTATTACTTGTTTTGAAAAGTGCGCATTACCGTAAGATAGAGTGAACATTACTTCAATATTGCCCTTTTTTCTAGATCCCTAGATGTATTCCAACATACTCATATAAAATAATAAGTGTAGCTCTACAACCTATGTCAATTTACCCCGTGATTGGGGTAAATTGTCATAGCCCTTGGGGTAGGTTGGCATATAGGTATAAAACATAACTTCACTGGAAAAATATACAAAGGAGCAGTAATCAATAATGGGTAGGTATATAAAATAATAGAAGCCGAAAAATATAGGTAAATGTATTTAATAAGAAGGTATGAATTCAAACAACGTTAACTTTTTTTAGTTAATAACATAATTAGAAATCTGTATTTGGAAATACTGTTAGTATTCATCACAATCGCAGTTTTGACATCTATATGGTACAGTATTGCCATCAGTGCATTTGAAGTGCGCTGAAAAGTTGCATTCAATGCATTCGATCCACTGTTCTCCAGGGCGACTATTGGAATGTGGCTCCATGCAAACTAGACAGAAAGCATTATCCTGGTCTGAGTCTTCATCTGAAGATACTATTGAACGCTTTTTCTTTATTTTTCTCTTGAATAAATCTTTTTTAGCATTATCAACCGTCGTTTTGGTTGAAGTGGAAGCAGAGTTTTTTGTGATTCTTTTCTTTTTTTCTAGCAGAAACTGCTGCCTTCTTCTCCTGTATTGCCTTTTTTTCCTCTTCTAAAGCTTTTTTGATTGGTGTGTCTGTAAGAATTGCAGTGGAACGTCTTTTTCTTCCTCGTTTGGTATTTGTTTTTCTGTCGCCAGCTTTAGGAAATGGTCTTAAGTTTGTCAATAACTTGGTGCTGGAAGTTGATGGAAGGGCAGAGACACCATCAGGAAATGATATAGCCGATGTATCGTTAACAGATGATATAGGCGAAGTTGCTGATACTGCACAGTAGAATTTGGTAGTTGAGATTGTAAGAGGAATAGAATGTGAATTAACCTGAGTTGGCGGAGTAACTTGAATCGGCACGAGTGGAGGCGGATCACACTGCTCCAAAGACAGATTTAAATCAGGTAGAGGATGGTTAATTGGCACAGTAACTTCATTTAGTTCCGGTCGAGATTGATCAATGAGTGCAGCAGTTTGAATTGGTCGATCTGTAGCAAAAGCAGCCATAAACTCCTCAGGAGGGAATATATCCGAATTAAATGGACTTATTCCAGATACTTGAAAGCCAGCCATAATATTCTTTGGAGTAATTGCATTGGGTAGAGCTGACTTCACCACCGCTGGGATATCATATATGGTCATTGTTTGGCCCGGATTATTCGTTATCCATAAATCGCAAGCGGTGTTGATGTATTTTTTTAGAGGACCATAAACACTTCGGTCTAATGGCTGAAGTTTATGGCTGCAATGAGGTGGAAACGATAAAACAGTAACTCCGTTTTGTTTAAAAATATCGAGTGCAGTTATTGACAAATGAGAATCATGATTATCGAGCAACAATAACACTGGTTTTTCTTTTGAACATCTTACGTTGTGTATAAAATGCTCTGCAAATTTTATAAACTGTGTCTCGGTCATCCATCCCGAAGGATTCGCATCACCTATACTGCCAGGTGGACCGCTTCGAACAAAGTGCGCTCGATAGTTTTTCCTAGGAAATATGAAATACGGAGGAATTGAATTGCCTGACGCTGAAACAGCAATGGCCAGTGTCACTAGGGTACCCCGTTCTGCAGACGTTATTCTGCCAATTTGTTTAAATCCTTTACGAGCCACTACTCTATCAGGTTTCTGTACGGTGGTGATACCGGTTTCATCCATGTTATATATGTCACTCGCAGTTAATTTCAGTCGGTCTAAAACTGTTTTAAGATTTTTAAAAAATTGTGACACATTATGTTCATTAAAACTTGAAGCTCTAGCTTGGCTAGTAGCCTCTGGAGTTCTGATGGATAATGTCTGTTGTCGTTTTAAGAACGAAGTAAACCAATCAGGCCCTGCCATTTGGTTTGTAGACCAAGATGTTGGAACCGTAATATTAAGAGTCGTAGCATATTGAAAAGCCAACTTTCGAACCTGCTTTGGTGTAAGTCCATAATAAATATCAGATGCAGTTTTTAGATACTCACATAAAGCCTCTTCGTCTTGCACGTTAAAGATCTAAAACAATATATCATAGTTATTACCTAAGAAAATTTAGACTCTTAAAAATATTTATACCTGTCTGTTCTTCTGATATCCTACATGCAGCACAGATGGAATACCTCCAAGTTCCGTTTGCAGTATATCCGTTTTCATTTTTTTACAATATCGTGCAAGAGTGCGCACGCCTATATTATAGTCTTGCGAAACAACCTTCAAACTTAACTTATCAATAATATGAGCACGTACAGCTCGTTCCATAACGTCAGCAGGTGTTTTTCCTCGCTCTGTTTTTCTTTTATAGGTTCGCATGGTTACGTCTGTAAATAATTAGATAATATACCTAGTTAGATAATACTTTTGTTACAAAAATACATTTCATAGTTATACACGGGGCAGGTTGGCACATCGTGACAACCTGCCCCATTCATAAAATGCCAACCAACCCCGATGACGGTTTTTCAACTAAAATGGCTAACACGTGTTTACGAATTCATAAACTGTTAATTTGTTTACGCCAGATTAAAAAGCTATCAATATACTTTCATACCATCATCACAGAAAATAACTTAAACGTTTGTACTAGATAATATTAAAAAAAGTGTACGACAACGAAAAATTACTCACCAAATGTAAAACCACAAATCAACACTATATTCACTGGATAACGTTACAACTTCGACTGAAAGTATGGTAATACAAGCGCCAACGGTTTGTGCATGCACAGGTCGGCGCGCTATGTTTTACTATGAACGGCGCGTAATTTAAATGCACAATGTCAACGTACCCCGTATGACAACCAACCCCGGTGTCCCCTACCTATACACAAACTGCGATTCGAAAATAAGAAAGGCAGGTGATAATAATTAATCATTTTGATAAATACCATATACATTTGACATTTTTACATTAACTTTATTAACTTCTTCACTTTAAAATAGAATTTAAACGGATTTAATTTTGTAATAAATGTACAAAAATATTTTACAAACAGTTGTACAAAAAGCGATATAATGTAGTAACGACAAACTAACGAAAGTATAAACAAATGATCGCGTTGAAAATAGTGGACCATCAGAAATATCATCTTATATTTCTTTAATGCTGCATTCTTGTATAATGTTGACAGTCGGTTTCTCCCGTTTGTTATCAATAAATAAATCATTTAATTCGATGACAAATCAATCAAGCGAAAGAGTTGAGGATGCGAGAAAAATGTGAGCAATAAGAAAATAAAAGAAGTTAGAGGAAAGCACAAGAGAAATACACCCATAGCGCTGACGAATGTTAAAGTTCATGCACTATGGTTAAAAGACGAACTAATATATAAATAGGAAAACTTTATCAAAGATTTGTTTAAGGATGACCGATAATCACTACCAAACTTAAGTTCAAATTCAGGACCATCACTCTTAAAAACCGAAGTGGAAAAGCCATAAGTCAATCCAAAAACAATATTGCCATTGAACCAGATTAAAAAATATACAGTGAGGTGCTGAAATTACTTTCAAATGACAATATAAAAGAACTGACTGTACTATTTAATCAAATATATATTATGATTTCGATAAATAATCGATCTTTAATCCTCTCACTAAAAAACCAAAAATTAAAAAATATAGCGATTGTAGACTCATTAGTTTAATGAGCCATAATATTAAAATACTTGTTTATATTCTTCTTAACAGAATTGACAATAAATGTGAGGACATAATCCGCAAAGAGCAGTTCTGGAGATGCTTTAGAACTAAAGAAGCAGCTTTTCTATAGAGAGATTCCTTCAGCGGTGTTGGGAAGTAAAAAAACCAGTATACATGTATTAATAACCGTACACATGTATCTACAACCGTATACATATATTTTAAAAAGTCATTTTATCGCGCAGAGCATACTATAGTATATTACTTTATGAGGCGGAGAAGCATGACTTTTCTTGACGCGCCCGATATTACGCGCCGAACGAAGTGAGGCGCGTAATAGAGGGCAAGTCAAGAAAAGTCGCTTCTTTGCCGAATAAAGTATACTATTTTTTCTTCAAACGTAGCAATTTTCAACCATAAATAGTACAATTCATACGCTATTTTTACTCGAAATTAACTGTGACAACTATCAAAGTCGTCTAGATGTTAGAAATTAAAATAATGAATTCGCCGGTGGGATTTGCGTCTCCCTGGTTACAGTTGTTTGACAGTTGTTTGCAATTAATAAAGACAGCTTATTATTGTTGCAACCGCAAGCGCAAATTTAGTGCGAAAATGGAAAACCTAAACGAAATTGAGTCGGAGGCTAATGATGCAGTAGCACGTTTGGGGCCCTCCAAGTCCGGAATAAAGTATCGGTTAGCGTACAAGCACTTCCAAGAGTGGTGCGATACAAGACGAGTACGGCAAGTTACCGAAGACGTTTTCGTGGCATATTTTAATATAATGGAAAATGAAAATAAATGGAAATCTTCTACAATGTGGTCACGATACTTTATGATAAAATCCGAGTTAGTTATTAGAAAAAATGTGGATATAAGCAAATTTTTAAAGTTACGTGCCTTTCTAAAAAAAAACAAGCGATGGATATACTGCAAAGAAGTCTAAAGTTTTCACTAAAGACGAGTTTGATAAATTTTTGTTTGAAGCGCCGGATAAGTTGTATTTAGGATTAAAGGTAAAAAAATTATATTGCAAAGCATGTAGTATACTCTAATAAATTAAAAAAATATTTCAGAATGTTTTGTTAATTGGGGTTACCGGCGCCTGTCGATGCGACGAAATGGTAAAAATGAAGACTGTGGACATTGAGGATAAAGAAAATGTAATAATTATCAAAATCTCAGACAGTAAAAAACGACAAATTAGATCTTTTGCGATAATTGGTCAAAACTACATTAAACTGTATAAAAAGTATGCATCACTGCGGTCTGAAAATTTCACAGAAAACCGATTTTTTATCAAGTACCAAAATGGAAAGTGTTACCGAAGCGTCATGGGAATACATTAAATCAGCGCAGTAGCCCAAAAAGTAGCTAGTTATTTAAATTTAAACGATGCAAGCGCATACACGGGTCATTCTTTACGACGAACTTCAGCAACACTTTTAATTGATGGAGGCGGAAATCTAGAATGCCTCAAACGACATGGGGGCTGGAAATCATGCAAGGATATATAGAGGATTCAATAAGAAATAAGAACGATAATGCTCAAAAAATTTTAAACCGTCATGATTCGCCAACATCGGAAATGATTGCTGAAAGTTGTTCTCGACCATCAGTATCATCAACAATTACCAATGCATATCAAAAGTCGGGAACATTTTTGCACGGTTTCAATTTTGAAAATGCCTCTGTCGACGACAACCCATTTTGTATTTGAACGGTCCGCCACTGCAGCCCAGCCAGCCAGCTAGTCGGTACAGACGACAGATGACAGAATGACATTCCATCACCAGCCGTTGAGAAGCATAGAACTATTTGTTGTTTTCATATTTGGTAAAATTCAAGGAAACCGGGGACGGTAAATACAAGTTAAATCTTGAAATATTTGTTATGTATGGCTTCCTACTCACTTTATAATGCTCTAAAATTGCGGATTCTGTATTTTAACGCACATTTTTTCTGTAACTCTCGTTTAAAAATTACCAAAATCGTAAAAAATAGGAAATTACTATAAAAATGTAAAAATATAAAACTACTTACAAAATCATATGAAATATATATATAAATAAATATAAATACTAATATATATGGTCTAAACCATTAAAAAAGTAAAAATTTTGACAAAAAGTCATAATTTATTAAAATTGTCAAAAGAACTCTGGGCATCTGCCTAATAATTATAATTCGACATATATTCGCAATGTTGCCACGTTTATAATTGCTTTGTATGGGGTATATTATAACAATATATTATGAATTTGAAATAAGAATTTATAAGAATTTGAAATAAGAATATATAAGAATTTGTAATAAGAATATATAAGAATATATACTTAAGAATTTGAAATAAGAATATATAACTAATATAACCCAACCTAACCAAACCCAACCTAACCTAAACCAACAAAACCAAACCCAACCCAACCTAAACTAACCTAACCTAACCCAACCTAACCTAACCCAACCTAACCTAACCCAACCCAACCTAAACTAATATAACCTAACCTAACCCAACCTAACCTAACCCAACCTAACCCAACCCAACCTAAACTAACATAACCTAACCTAACCCAGCCTAACCTAACCTAACCAACTAAACCTAACCTAACCCAACCCAACCTAAACTAACATAACCCAACCTAACCTAAACTAACCTAACCCAATCCAGCCTAACCTAACCTAAGCTGATCAAACCTAACCTGATTAAACCTGACCTGATTAAACCTGACCTATTCAAACCTGACCTGATCAAACCTAACCTGATTAAACCTGAACTGATCAAACCTAATTCAACGCAACGAAAAACAAAATATTTTCTTTTTTACAAAATAAAATTTTCTTGTACATATTTATATTTTCACAAAATTTTGCAAGAAACAATATTTTTTGAAAATATGGCAACAGTGGTGGAAAAGTGACATGACATTAACAACAGTACAATCAAAATGGACGAATTATTTGAAAATTGATGTCAAAACACGCAATTTTTAAACGAGAATTATAGAAAAAATATGCATTAAAATACAGAATCCGCAATTTTTAGAGCATTATAAAGTGAGTAGGAAGCCATACATAACAAATATTTCAAGATTTAACTTGTATTTACCGTCCCCGGTTTCCTTGAATAATACCTCATATTTTTGTGCAAATTCATAAATAATGCAGTATTTTAGACTATTAATTAATTTCAATAAATACAGTCCACTACAACAATAAACAATGGTCCATTCGACCCGATATTTGTGATAAAATCAGTGCTAAAAGTGATTCACAGTTAACGGTCAAGTGAAAGAACACGTGGGATTGCCGAACAATATACAGCCAAAAATACCAGTGAGTTCCCATCTGATTCCTATACCTATTTATACTGTTTTTGTTTGTGTAAGTTGCATAAAACTATTTACAATCTATATACCTATTTAAATTCAATTCGAATCTATTTGATTAATAAACAATGTCGGACGAACACTTAAAAAGATTAATTAGAAAACGTGCTGGTCATAAAGCTTCATTTACAATTTTCTCCAAATTTCTAGAGTCTATTAAATGCAAATTAGAATTACATGATGTTGAAAAAATCGAACTAAGCGACAGAATAAATAAACTAGAAAATACATTTTTAGAAATTAAAATTATCCAATCAGAAATAGAAGAATTGGCAGACGATCCCGAACCACACTTTGTGATAAGGGAAGAACTTGAAAACAATTTTTATTCACTATCGGCTAATGCCAAAGCATTGTTAAATAGATTCATTTCAGATATTGATGATAAACAGTCGGTGACAAACGAGCATACAAACAATAACACTTCTATTTCTGACGGGGCTTATCGTTTACAAGGTGTAAAACTGCCAACAATACAAATTCCAAAGTTCGACGGCACATACGAATTTTGGCTAGAATTTCGAGACACTTTTGAGTCACTCATTCATACAAATGATAGTATTACAAATATTCAGAAGTATCATTATCTTCGGGCATCATTACAAGGAAATGCCGCCGCAGTCATAAAACCTATCGAATTTTCCGCAAACGGGTACAATTTGGCATGGGACTCTGTATGTGATCGATACAATAATAAAAAACTCTTAATACACAATCATATTAAAGCTTTATTTTCATTGGAATCTATTCACAAAGAATCTTTTGTAAAATTTCGTAAATTAGTAGATGATTTTTCAAAACATTTAAAGTCACTTCAACAATTAAATCAGCCGTGTGAACAATGGGATGCCTTACTTATATTCATTATAACAAAACTAGACGAAACTACTATTAGGGAATGGGAAAAGCATATTGCTACTCAAACGGAACTACCAACTTTATCCGATCTAAAAGGATTTTTAAAATCAAGAGCAGATTTTCTAGAGGCAATTGAAATAAACATTGAAACAAAAAATAAAAGTAAGAACAGGACGACTAGGGGATTCTTAGCAACAAAAACAAACTATACATGCGTCTCTTGTCAAGGCGACCATAGCATTTACACTTGCGAAACATTTTTAAATTATCCAATAAACGAAAGGTGGAATTTTATTAGATCAAAATCATTGTGTACAAACTGCTTGCGATCGGGTCACTCCAATAAACAGTGCAAACTCGGGCCATGTCGCAAGTGCAAAGCACGTCACAACTCACTTTTACACAATAATACAAATGATAGGAGCATCATTATAAGCCAAAATAATTCGGGCACGTTCAATAGAAATTCGAATATATCCAATAGCAGTATTAATACAAATCCATCACAAAGTACAAGTGAGCCAATAAATCCAGGAACAAGTAACAATACATTTTGTGGTAACAGCATGCTTTCTTGTTCTGATACAGGCTATGTTTTTCTCTCAACAGCAATCTTAAGTGTTAAAGATATGAATGGTAAAATGCAAAGGGCTCGTGCACTATTGGATTGCGGGTCTCAATCTTCATTTATCACAACAAACATGTGTAACAAACTAGGAATCAAACCACAAGATGTCAGCTTAAATCTTTTGGGCATAGGCAACAAACTATCAACTATTACAGGTCAATGTCAGTTAGAGATTTGCACATCTAATAATAAATTTGTAAAAATAATCAACTGTTTTGTATTGCCAAAAATAACAAATATTCTTCCTCATACAAACATTGATGTAAGCGCTATAAACATTCCTAATACAATTCGGTTAGCAGATCCTAATTTTGGCAATGCTGGATCTATTGACATTCTTATCGGCGCAGATATTTTTTGGCATTTGATTTGTAAAGGTCGCATATCTTTAGATCAAGGTCCTATTTTAACAGAAACAATATTTGGGTGGATAATTTCTGGCCCGCTGGGATCGGTTCCCCACAATACAATATCTTGCAATCTTAGCACAAATCTGGAACTAACTAAACTTCTTCAGCAATTTTGGGAAGTAGAGGAATTGCCAAATATTCCTCATCTATCTGAAGAAGAGCAATTGTGCGAGGACAATTTTCAAAAAACTACTACACGTGATCCAAATGGTAGATTCATAGTTATGATGCCATTAAAACAATATCCGCATGTGTTGGGTGATTCAAGGATACAAGCTGAAAGAAGATTTCATCATCTAGAAAAAAGATTAGCACAAAACAATCCTCTTCGCGAACAATACATACAATTCATGCGCGAATATCAGGAGCTAAACCACATGTCGTTAGCAGATATCTCTGAAAACTCTACTGTCGACTACTACATGCCACATCATGGTGTCCTAAAGGAGGACAGTCTTACAACAAAACTTCGTGTCGTGTTTGACGCATCTTCACCAACAAGCAACGGGTTATCATTAAACAATATTCAATGCGTCGGACCCAGTATACAACAAGATCTATTCTCAATTCTCATCCGATTCAGAAAACACAAATTCATCATAAGCTCAGACGTAACCAAAATGTACAGGCAGGTGTTAATTCATCCCAGCCAACGCAGTCTTCAAAAAATAGTCTGGAGGGAAAGTCCTTCAGATCCATTACAACATTTTGCTTTAAATACGGTTACTTATGGCCAAGCATCAGCCAGTTTTC
Source organism: Diabrotica balteata (assembly GCA_918026665.1). Lineage (NCBI taxonomy): Eukaryota > Metazoa > Arthropoda > Insecta > Coleoptera > Chrysomelidae > Diabrotica > Diabrotica balteata. The sequence continues at coordinate 99,441,982 of OU898282.1, forward strand.
TTGCTATCCGATGCCTTTTCGAGTTAGCTAACGAATGCCAATTGTCGCAACCAGAAATCGCGAAGATATTACGTCAGGATTTCTACGTAGATGACTTGTTAACCGGTGCGGATACTATTACTGAAGCTTCGAACATTTGCCGCGAAGTCTCACGTATTTTACTTACAGGTTGTTTTCCACTCAGAAAATGGATTTCAAATGACCCAAGAGTTTTAGAAAGGGTAAATAATCAAGATGATTCCTTTGGAATTCTAAACCTCTCTAAAGATGGAGTCACAAAAACTTTAGGACTTATTTGGTCATCCCAACGTGATTCACTATTATACAATGTACAATATAACAATTACAAGGAAACTTGTACCAAAAGAGATGTTCTTTCTTTAATTGCAAAAATATACGATCCACTAGGCTTAGTAGGTCCTTGTATCATACTTGCGAAGATTCTAATGCAAAGGCTATGGACTGAAAAACTGAATTGGGATGAAAAAATTAAGCGGTTCATCACTAAATACTTGGAATAGATTGAAAAATGATCTTGCCAATCTGAAACAATTAAGTATACCACGTCATGCAGTGTGCAATAATGCTAAAGATATAGAAATACACGGTTTTTCGGACGCATCACAACAAGCCTACGGTGCTTGTATCTATTTAAGAAGTACTGATGACAAGGGAAATATCTTGGTTAAAATTCTATGTGCTAAATCAAAGGTTGCCCCTATCAAAACTCTAAGCATTCCACGCCTAGAGCTTTGCGCAGCTGTATTACTTTCACGTCTTTTAACTAAGGTAATTGAATCCATTAATATAGACCTCAATAAATGTTATTTATGGTCAGATTCCACAATAACCCTTGCTTGGCTTACTTCTCCTAACAATATTCAAACCTTCGTAGCTAACAGAAATTCAGGTCTTAACAAAGTCCTATACATGGAAGTATGTACCCACACAAGATAATCCTGCAGACCATCTATCAAGGGGATTATCTCCTTCTCAAATACTAAATTCTTCACTATGGTGGGACGGTCCGTCATGGTTGTCTTTAAGGGAAGAATTTTGGCCCCTTTTAAATCCAAAGGTAGACATTCTACCCGAAATAAAATCTCAAACTACTCTCAATTTTGTTTCCTATTCTCAGCAAGAACAATGGTTTCCATTCAAGGCCTTTTCACAATATTCGCGTTTACTGCGCGCATTTGCATACATCCTTAGATTTAAAAATAATTTATTAACACCAAAAATTCTTAGAGAATGTGGCTCTCTAACATTAACCAATATTAATGACGCTCGTCGTTATTTATTGAAGATCATACAACTACACTCTTTTCGCGAAGAGTATGATCAGCTGTCAAAACAAAAAAGCGTTAGTTCCAACAGCAAGCTCTTCTCTTTAAACCCATTTATTGACCAGGATGGTTTAATACGTGTTGGTGGTCGCTTGGCTAACTCGGATTTTCTATATGACAAAAAACATCCCATTGTCTTGGATTCAAAACATCATTTCACGATATTATTTTTCCGTCATGAACACCTGCGTCTATATCATGCAGGCCCTCAGCTGCTTCTATCTACTATTCGGGAGACATATTGGCCTATATCAGGCAGAAACCTATCTAGGTTGACTGTTAAACAATGTACCACTTGTTTACGATTTAATTCTAAACCTATACAACCAATCATGGGTGATTTACCACGTGACCGATTACTATACACATTTCCCTTTGCCATCACTGGTATTGACTACGCCGGTCCGTTGTTGTATAAAAATAAGGGCAGAGGTGCCAAATTAAATAAATGCTATATTTCATTATTCATATGTTTTGCTACAAAGGCGATTCATCTTGAGCTCGTAACCGATTTGAGCACTCAAACATTCATGCTTGCCTTGCGCCGCTTTATCGCTCGTAGAGGAAAGCCAGCCAAATTGTACTCAGATAATGGTAGAAACTTCGTAGGTGCCATGTCTGAACTTAAAAGATTTTTAAAAATTAACAATGCACACATACAAGATTCATGTACACATGAGGGTATTGAATGGCATTTAATTCCGCCATATTCTCCACATTTCAGGGGACTCTGGGAATCCGGAGTAAAATCTTGTAAATTTCACTTAAAACGTTCACTTAAAGATACAAATCTTACATTTGAGGAGTTTGCAACAATACTATCACAAATAGAAGCAGTACTCAACTCCAGACCTTTGTGTCCTATTAGTCCTGATCCTAATGATTTAACACCACTCTGTCCCGCTCATTTCCTCATCGGTAGAATGCCAACGCTAGCTCCAGAACCAGATCTACTCCAAGAGATTCCACAACGACTCAATAGATTTCAACGCATCCAACAAATTTTCCAAAGTTTCTGGAAGAGATGGTCTTCCGAATACGTCGTCGAGCTACAGAGACGTTCTAAGTGGCAAATATCCAAGGGAGAATTAGTAGAAGGAACTTTAGTCCTTATCAAAGATGACTGTCTGCCACCAGCAAAGTGGAAAACTAGGCAGAATAACTCACATACATGACGGATCGCAGAATACCGCTAGAGTTGCAAAAATAAAGACTCAAGAAGGTATCATCACGAGGTCATTCTCCAAAATATGTCCTCTCCTTCCATTAAATTGAAAGATTCAGGATCTTTCAAGGCCGGGAGTATGTCGACGACAACCCATTTTGTATTTGAACGGTCCGCCACTGCAGCCCAGCCAGCCAGCTAGTCGGTACAGACGACAGATGACAGAATGACATTCCATCACCAGCCGTTGAGAAGCATAGAACTATTTGTTATTGTTTTCATATTTTTGTGCAAATTCATAAATAAATGCAGTATTTTAGACTATTAATTAATTTCAATAAATACAGTCCACTACAACAATAAACAGCCTTATTAACTAATTTTACTTTTAATATTACTATACTTAAATAAAAATGATGTGTAATTGTTGTTAATGACATGTATTGTTGCTTTGTGACATGATTCATATTGTTGCCATGACAACATTTTTTCCTCCGCCGTAAAGAAATGGGAAAAAAACTGCTGTCGGCGGAGACATCAAGCTTTGACAGGATCAAGCTAGATAAGTAATGTCATCATTATTTGACATTTTAAGAAAAAATTAATTACCGCCTTGCCTAATATCCAACTAGATAACAAAGGCATCAAACCTATTGCCAAACTTTCCCGGAACCAAACAGCCATTAGTAGTATAAACAACAGGGAATCGAAGCCAATCAATGTTAAAAAGGTGTAAGAATATTGTAAACTCATCTACTGTGATTGTGTACTTCTAGAATACGTTCAATAAGGCTTTAATAGATCAAAAAGAAATTATCAGAGCAGGAGAAATAATTAACAACTAAGTTATGTAGACGATACTGTGGTTCTACTTAAAAACATCGACTATTTACAAGAACCAATTAATAGAGTTGACATATAATGCAGAAGGACATGGTCCTCCATGTCAATAAATATTCACAAAACTAGATATATCGTGACCAGTAAAGAGAATTTTGGCCTAACCTAACTGGTAGTAAACCAGCAAACGGTGAAAAGAGCATAACGATTCAAATACCTTGAATGTTGGATAATCCAAAGTTCAGATTGGTCTTTTAAAATCAAAATACACAGAGGAAAGAAATACATTTTAAAAATTCAAGCCCTTATTATTCAATAGATCATTAAATTTGGAAATACGTGAAAAGTTTAGACCGTGCAATACTTTGATCGTTAATACCATCAATAACATCGAGGCATTTAAAATGTGGTTGTATCGGAGAATACTCAAGATACCGTGGACCAGCACAACCAGAAACAAAGAAGTTCTTGGAAGAATAATATATCAACGAACTGTATTAAATATCATTTAGAGACGAAAACTAGAATACCTTGGATATATAACCAGGGGACAAAAATATGAGCTCCTTCAGCTATTTTTGAATGGTTAAAATGAAGAAACGAAATGGATAGTGCCGAAGAAACTCTCCTTGTAGAGAAATTTACGACAGTGGATAGGTCCAGGGAACATAAAACTATAATAATTTGTTAAACAATCCATTATTTTGTACCAAGCAGTATTCCAATCGATTGTTAAATTCTTCATCAAACGTTGCACACTCTTTAATAATGCGTTTTTTTAATTCTTCAATATCTGTAAATTTTTAGACAGCATCTAAATTTTGGATTTTAGATGCCCTCAGAAAAAATAATCGTTTCAGCTATATTCCCGATCTCGGAGGCCACTCGACTTTAAAATATAGGCATATTGAGATCTTAATGCTATTTGATGGTTCTCGTATTTCTGGAAAAACAAGATAATTGTATATTACTAGAGAGGGAAATAGGCAAATTGAGACCCCGAACTCAAACAGAACCATAACCTGCTTAATAATTGCTCCAAATAGGTGCGGAAACGTCGAGTTTTAAATTCTCAACGCAATTCGAATTACAAATTTTAGCTAGAGCTTTGCTTGGCTTTGATGAATTAAAAATAAAAATAATAGGCGAAAGAAGCATAATTAGTCAAACTTTCGTTATATGATTTGGTATCAATAGATTGTTAAGTCATATCAGTAGGTTATGATTACGGTCACGGGGCTCTAGGTGCAATGGATGGGGACTCGTTGTCACTTGTCACTACTTGAACATTGTTTAGAACATGTGATTTTTGATATTGTTGATTCTTGCAGACATTTGTTAAAAGTATGTAATATCTCTATTGAACACATAAATATTATTACTATATATATATATATATATATATATATATATATATATATATATATACCTATATATTATATATATATATATTATTATATATATATATACCTATATATATATATATATATATATATATATATATATAAAATAAAATCATGGAAGCAAGACCAAATACCAAATTCATTATCATTTGAAGGGAATGTGGCGGAAAATTTTAAACTATTTATGTAAAGTTTTGAAATATATCTGGTGGCATTAGAAAAAAAGTGATTAAGTTAAGGTAGCAATTTTACTTAATTTATATGGAGAAGAAGGCATTCAGATTTATAACAGTTTGGAATTAACAGAAATTCAACAAGAAGAGCTAGCAGATGTATTGGAAGCAAAGATATTTGTTTTATAAGCACATTCAAGAAGAAGAAAAGCCTGCTTTTGACTACTTTTTAACAGATTTATAAAATAAAGTAAGAAATTGTGAGTTTGGAGTTAAATCATTTTCAATGGTAAGAGATAGAAGAGTATTAGGCACCAATAGTAAGGATGCACAACAAAACATGTTAAAAAAATGATTTTAGATCTGACTAAGGCTATTGAAATATGTAAAATGCATGAAGTATCCCAAGCTCAAATAAAAGAAGTTCAAAACAGCTTAGAGAAAATGAAAATAAAATCAATTGGAAGTAAAGTCAAGCAGGGGCATAATTCAGTCCAAACAGTCAGAGGTGCAAGCTCTTCTAGAGGTGAATTTAACTGCAGAAACTGTGGAAGTGTCTATGGACCAATGAGGTGTCCAGCATATCGAAAAAAGTGTAGAAAGTGTGGTAAATATGGGCATCTTGATAAAGTGTGTTATTATGGTAGGTTAGTAAGAGAAGTATAAGTGGAAGAAAGTGAAAATAATGAAATAGACGATTTCATGATCTCATCAATCACTTGTAATGAAATTATGAATTAAAATAATAAAGACTGGATGAAAATTTTAAAAATTAATAACGTTGATATACCTTTTAAAATAGATACTGGGACACAGGTTAACATTTTAACCAAGGTTTTTGATGAAAAAGTTTGCAAAATGAATGCTCCAAAAGAAACTAAGGTGATACTTGAGGCATATGGTGGTTTTAAGATCATTTCTTTGGGTATAATAAAACTTGTCCGTAAATATAAAAATATTTATCATTTATTAGATTTTGTTGTGAAGGTAAGATCAACACCTATCTTGGGTTTATGTTCTACCATAGAGCTTGATGTAATTAATAAAATTGATAACATACCGCATTCTAAAGAAAAATTTGTAGAAAGGAATAAGGATGTTTTTTCAGGTTTAGGTAAATTTCATAAAAAATTTAGTTTAAAGTTTAAAGAAAATGCAGTGCCAGTGGCTAGGCAACCTCGTAGAGTCCCACTTACGATCAAGCCTAAACTTAATAATCAACTAAGTGATCTTAAAAATCGAGGAATCATAGCAAAGGTTGATGATCCTACGTAGTGGCTTAGTAACCTGGTAATTGTTGAGAAAACTGATAAAATATTTACGTATCTGCCTAGATCGTCGTGACCTGAACAAGGCATTGGAAAGGGAACATTGTATAATACCTACTGTTGATGAGATTCGTTCAATGTTACAGGGTAAGTCATTTTTTATAGCTATATTTTAAGGAGGGTTTTTATCAAGTAGAGGTGGATGAGCAATCCAGTAATTTATGTGCTGTTGGCACTATATTTGGCACATATAAATTTTGCCGTCTGCCATTTGGCCTTAACATAGCACCTGAATACTCCCAGAAATTGAATTTTGCAGATATTCCAGAATGTATAGTCTACTTCATTGATCTATTAATTTGTGGTGAGTCAATAGAAGAGCATAATAATACACTAAATAAGGTGTTAGATAGAGCTAAATAACTTAGTGTGAAATTTAACCCAAACAAAATACAATATTGAGTTGAAACTGTAAGATGCTTGGGCCATATCTTTGATAAAGGCGGGATAAGAGCTGAGAACATAAAAGTAGAAGCGATAAGAAGATTGAAGGGTCTGGAAAATAAAAAGGAATTACAACAAATTTTGGGAATGATAAATTATTTAAGAGCATTCATTTCCATGCCCTTAAGAGAACTCTTAAAAAAAGGAATGCATAGGTATGGACATATTGTAGTTATGGCTTGGGGTGCTGTCTCTTACAGAATAAGAGACCCGTAGCATTTGCATCCAGGGCGCTAACGACAGCAGGGTCAAATATAAGTCAAATTGAAAAGGAATTTTTGGCAATCCTATATGCATGCAATAAATTTTACAATTTTATCTACGAAAGAAAAAGCCTTTGAAGGTATTAATGTATAAAGGCATTGCAGACAGAATGTGAGAGAGTGGTTTGGCTGCACCACTAATGAACTCTTTAGGTCAGCCGTAAACAAGGTCAGAATAGCCTTGATGATTTCCAATCTCCGATAGGAGTGGCCAAAATTACAAAGGATTGGGGTAAGATTATCTTTGGGATGGAGGAGGATTGGGGAGGAATTTTATAAAAGATGAAGTGGATGATGATAAATTTATTACAGAAATAGTTCACACTATTTACATAACTGATGAGAAGAGATAGCAACTTAGGACTGAAGTGGATGCTGATGAGGATCTGAAACTACTAAAAAAGTATTGTGTACAAGGGTGGTCCATAATCTTGTCAAGAGTAAGCGATTCAATTAGGTATTATTATTATATAAGAAATGAACTATATTTACTTGACGGACTAATATTTTACAAAGACAGGGTTATAGTCCCAAAAATTTTGAGAGAGAGAGCATGCTAAGATTATTGCATTCGAGTCATTTTGGCATTTAGAAAATCCAACAGAGAGCAAGACAGATATTACATTGGCTACAAATGAACAAAGTATAGAAGACTAGGTAATAAACTGTAGCAAGTGTGCGATATTTAAAAGTCACAATGCTAAAGAATCACTATTGCTTAGAGAGTTGCCTCAAGCATCTTTTGAGAAGGTAGCAAGTGATGCAGACACATTTGCAGAAGATGCAGCTTTTATGGTCCACTTTCTGAATATTGCAATGATTGAAACTTCTCCTGACGCATTTCTGTCTGTTTCGACTCCTTCTGCTACAAGTACTGATATACTGCCACTGCCACCCAAACGCCAAAAGGTGATGGATACTTCCATTAATAAAAATATTAGTTTAGAACAAAAATAACAAATAGATATGGATTTACTAAACTTATGCAAAGACTCGTTTCATCCGTTTTTCATAGTTGAAGAACAAGCTTTTAAAAAAGTTTGCAGGGTGGATTCCTGGATATAAACCGCCAACAAGAAAAACTTTGTCAGGTTCATTACTTCAGGAATATTATATCAAAACTTTGCAAATTATTAGATCACAGGTTGTTAAAGAAGTAGAAAATATCTGTATTACTACTGACCTCTGGACATCTGGAGTAACTGAGAGTCACATGGCATTAACTGGACAATATTTAACTGAAAATTTAGAATTTAAAACGGTTTTATTAGAATTAGGCTGCTGCCATTTTTCTGGAAACAATCATTCAAAAAACATCGCTTTTGAAATTAGTGAAACTATTAATCAGTGGGGTCTAAAACGAAAAGTAAATTTTGCAGTAACTGATAATTCCTCAAATACGGTGAAAGCTATTAAAGATGTTTTGGAATGAAAACATTTAAATTGTTTTGATCATACGTTAAATTTGTTGGTGGAGGACGCACTTAAATGCTGTCGTGTACAAATAGATAAAATAAAAAGTCCTTTTTTCGACAACTCGGCAAAAAAAACACATTTCAAAAAAGTACTTTTTCTTCAGAAAGGTTTTTAAAGTATCAAATACAACATAACAAAGTTCCCAAACGGCCAATCCAAGATATGGAAACTATGTAGAACTTCACCTATTACATGGTAAAAAGAATGACCGAGTTAGAAGAGACAATCCGTTCCACATTGGTATTAGTTAATACAGACTTAGACTTAGACCAAATCTACGCTGCCTGCAAAAATCTTGCAATAAAATTTTAGCAAACGGTAACCTTACATCCATAGTATCCGACGTAGTACAATTACTAATATCGGGTTTAGCAAAAAAGATTTAGAGGGATAGAACAGAGTGGCACATTGTCATTATGTACATTTATGGATTCACGATTTAAAGTGCAGGGTTTTTCTGATAAAAATTAAGCTAAAAAAAACAACAAAGAGTTAAAAAGCTGGTTACTTCTATAATTAAAGATCAAGAAGATTGTACTGCTGAAAATTAACCAGTACAAGAAAAAGAAACCGACAAAGATTACTTTTGTAGCCAGTACCAAGTCCATGGTATATTTTTGATCAATTAATTGGAGATGACTCATCTAAACGTATGCCTGTGTCGAGAGTTCATTACGACGTTGGAAAAACCATCGCCATGTATATTATAACTTAACCACTATATTCATAAAGTATTGTAAATGTGAACGCATGTTCAAAATCTGGTTTAATTTTAAATAAAAAGATTCACAAGAAGTAAAGTAGAAAAACTTATGTTTTTAAATGTCAATTTAAAGATTTAATAATAACGTGTAATGTAAATGTAAGCACGATTTACTATTTGTATTGTTTAGTTTATTTTTCAAGTTATAGTAAATATATCATTAGTTTCTTTCACTTCAGTAAATATACACATAAACGATAATAGCCATTATGTTTGTTTACGTAGTTACTTTCTTACTTGAAACTACTTTTAAACAATCATAGTTACTTGTTTGCGAAAATCGGTTTAGTTGCGTTAAGAGCGTAGGCGGAAAATTTCAGGCCAATGCTTTTTAAATGCTTTCATTTTTTTTTGGAATCCTGAGAAAACTAACAAATATTTTTGAAAAATTTAAACGCAGAATGAAAGATTACATTATTACTCAGGGCCGAAAGTCCCTTAGAATAAACAAAAAGATTTTTGAATGAGATACTTAAAATTAAAAATCACACAAATTTTTCTCTTTTTTTTTTCACCCCTGTAACTTATTAAAATAAACATTATAGAAGTTTTTAGGGACTTTCGGCCCTAGGTAATAATGTATTCTTTTATTGTGCGTTTAAATTTTTTAAAAATATTTATTATTTTTCTCAGGATTTGAAAAAAATTATTGCATTTAAAAAGCATTGGCCCGAAATTGTGCGCCTACGCTCTTAACGATTAAAACCCACCTCTACTACTCGTTACCCTACTTTGATTCGGTGGCATTCGGTGCTTTGACCAGACAGACGTTGCCAAATATTGTTTTATGAATTTTATTTTGTATTTTTAATTGTGGCGTTATTGTATGCAGTTTAACATTTTATATTGGGAATAAGGCATAATGTGACTTTAAAATAAGCTTATATTGATAGTTAAATTTTGGTTCGGAAATCGTACTTAAAATACGAAACATTAATAAATTTTATTTATATAAAACGATTTCCGAAGTGGAAATCAAAAATCTTATATTACACTTATTGTAAAGTAAGCTTGTGGCATATTCCCAATAAAAAACAGTAGCTGCCATTTAAATCCATTTCGCCCAAATTTGATTATCTTAGAACATTGTTCAAATGCTATAAAGACAACAGGTCAAATAAAACCAATAAATTTGGCAACGTTGAATTTCCCCTTTTTTATTATTTCAACTCATTCATTTTCGACGATATAAAAGGCGGACCTAATATTAACTCTCTCTTTTTAAACAGATGTTTGTTACTCCATCTCACGTAAGGTCCATACCGACCATAAACTTGTACCTATTCTGTAATATATATATAATATATATATATTATATAATATATATATATATATATATATATATATATATATTATATATATCTATATATATATATATATATTAGGGCCAAATTAGTTTTTACTACCAGATTCCTTGAGCATGTATCCGAAATTTTTAAAACAACGGCATACTAAATTTATTTATTAATTTTGAAAATAGGTTAAAAGTAAAACATCTAAAATAGAAAAAGTAAGATACGGTGTGAATTGACAATTCATACTATATAGAATTATATTAGATTTATCTAATCAGATTACATTTCATCAGATTACTACTAAGCCATATATTGTTAGGTTAGTTTTGGTTGTGACGGCATAATACTATGGAACGGAATTGCTGGGAAAGGACATACTTAACTTTGAAGGTGATTGGATAAATGACAACTGAGATGTACATTGAAAACATTTTAGATAATGTTTTGCCGTTTGCCGACCATATTTATTATGACAGATTTGTGTTAATTACTATTAAACTGGGAATAAGCCACAATTAAAGATAAAATTACGTTTATTGACGTTTCAATTTCCACTTCGAAAATCGTTCTCAAAATACAAACAGTAAATTAAACAAATTTAATAATAGTAATTAATTTACAATGCCACAAGAAAATAGCTTCAGAACAATATTAAGATTTGTGTTAATGCACGATAAACGCACGTACTCATGTTGCAAGAATAATAAATGCTTACCATTACGAGGTTATAAGGCGAAGAAAATATATAATAAATAAGGCGAAGAAAATGGAGATGGCTGGGCCACACACTCCGTAGACCGCCAAATGACATTGCCAGGACAGCGCTGGATTGGAATCCCCAAGGCCGACGGAAAGTAGGCAGACCTAAGGGAACTTGGAGAAGGACAGTACTGGACGAAAGGAGGAAAAATGGGAAAATCCTGGCTTGAAATCAAAGCACTAGCCAGAAATAGAGTTCGCTAGAGACACTTTGTGAAAGCCCTATGATCCTCTTAGGAATCTTAGAATATATATATATATATATATATATATATATATATATATATATATATATTATATATATATATATATGACGAGGTTCACTTTGAAATTATTTTATACTTTCAAACATCGCGTTTGAAAAAGAAGTAATTTCTTAAGCACATATTCAAGATGCAGTTCAGACATTCCAAAACGCTTACAAGCAGTAATATACGCTCGAGGAGGGAATTCCCTCTACTAATTGTTCTGTGTTTTTCATCATTAAAATATCACATCTTAAGTAATACTTGGTTTTAAGCTATTTTTTATTTCCATTTCAAAAAATTCAATGTCTAATTTTTTAAATTTATTTATGTCAAATGCATTTCATTTTTCTAATTATTCGCTTAAAACGGGTTAAATAAAATTTTCTTTTTAAAAAAAAGTATTTTGGCTACATGAACCCATCATATTGAACATATTTACTATAATTTCAAACTATTCCATATTTTTGTATATGAGTGTATATTAGAAAAAGGTAACAGGAATCTCTTGCCAAAAGGATTAAAAAGAAAAAAAAACAAGATGGTCCTAAAAGATGAAAGTTGTTTTTTATACATTCTGTGACGCGCCCTCTAGCGCGGGTGCTTAAGCTTTGGCTGTGCAATGTCAGGGTCTCCTTACATTGAGGCCACAGTTTTGTTTCATCGTTTTGATAGAGGGCCTTCCCCAAGTTAACTTTACTTATTCTAACGTCACTAATAAGGTTATGATAGTTATTATAAATGTAAAAGTTTATTAACACAATATCAATTTGTGGGTAAAATATTGGTATTAGTAATTAAGGCCATCCCCGGAGACAGGGCCCATATGCCAAATGGCGCTTTTGAGAAAAACGCAATTGAAAATTTATCAAATATTTTGAAAACAAAGATTAAAACTTTGAAATTTATTAAAAGCTAAAATAAAAGTATTGTATTTAAACTAAAGTTACAATAAGATGTTTCAAAGATATAGACACATTTTTATGTAAATAAAATTTTTTTACATTAGCTTGTCTTGGGCTCTTTTTGCACAGATCATTTGCCAAAGTATAAAATAAGTTTAAGAAAATCTTTATTTGGCAAATTACGTAAAAAATAAACATTAAAACAAGTTATTATTATACAAAGAAAGTTATACAGAAACTCCTTCTAGTATCCAGCATATTCATTGTTCATCTTCTTGGGACAAAACGGAAAAAGATCTGTCACGTCTTTTTCCGTTGCCGGCTTTATTCCAACCACTGGGACAGTTTGAAGAGCAATGTTTGTGTTTATATTTTTTCCTTTCCAAATTGTGAGTGGTATGTAATTTTCCATGCATGTTTGAGAAAAGCCAATGTTCCGTCTTTTTTGTATTTCATTTGTATATTGTTGAATGCTGAAAACAAGTCCCTTTGTTTTTGGCTTATTTAAAAAGGGGCCTTCCAAACTTTCAGTCCAATTTTTGATTAGCGTTCTGTCCATGACAACATTAAAATGAGATGAATTTTTCCGAAAATGCACTATTGCTTCCAAATAAGGCTTTGCCGTCCCTATGTATTCCTTCTTTTTTAAAGATGACTTTACCAGCCTAAAATTGCGGTCGCCACATTCCAATTTTACCATTGAAAAATACGATTTCAGTTACATCGCCATTAATTTTTTTGCACAAGCAGTCATAGACGAATGAAATAACAAAATCTGCGCCTTTTTTTCCTTGTCCTTCCATAAATGTATAGGTACATAAAAGACGATCCATAGTTGTGAATATGTATATTAAAGAGATAACACCAAAGTAGACGTTTATAAAACTGCACTGTTACATTGAGTTTCGGAACTGGACGATTTTGTCCATAGTCAAATTCAATAACACGGCAACTACTGTCAGTTTTACTTTTTTCTATCAGATTCCTTCTCATTGGTATATTATGTCGCTTTACTTTCACATTGTGAAGGCGATAGGAAATTGAACAGGCATCGTTAGGGTTAATAAATAGTTTTTGTTTACATTCTGTGCAGAAATCACATATGTCTGTCTTGGGATTGTTGAAACTGTATGAACGCAGTGACTTATAATACTGAAAGTATGTCTTGTATTTCATCTTTAGATTTGTGCGTGTCTTTTCTTTATAGTATTATACAAAAAGCTCATACAGCTTTTTAATATTTAATTTGGGATTCTCAAAATATTTTAGTTCAAATTTGTGTTGGGAATGACTTTTCTTAAACGGAATATTTTCCAAATGCTCTTTTAGCAAGTCATGAATGTTGGGAGCCATTTGTGGGGGTCTGTTGGCATGTGTGGCTCGCTTTTCTGTAAATGAATTCCCCCCAATTACCTTCGTTTGTACTACACGAATGCACTTTACAGATACTTAAAAAGTTTTTGGACCATGGTCCGACATGTTTTTATTCTGTCACCCTTTTGAGACACGAAATATTCCCATGTATACGCTCGTAAAACTTTTGGATTATTCTTCAGTCGCTTACAGTCCACATTAAGTTTTTTCATACACTGAGTCAACAAAGAGTCCTGTTGAGGCTTTGCTTGGAAATAAAAGTGTTAAAATAAATGTTTTTGATCATCGATACTTAAATTGGTAAAACGTTTGTCCAGGCAGCATTTTATGATTAACTGAAATGACAGCTGCAACATCGCGACCTGCCGAGGTGACGTATATTTTACCTGATTACCTTTTAACTTTTCTTTTTTCTCGCGTCACATTAATCTTCTTACATCTTGTCAGTTTTTGTCTAACTACCTCTTCGTCAGAATTTATTTTTAAAGCTCAATAAACACACTTACGTTAACGACAAGCAAACGAACAACGGACGCGAACACAACTTTGGTAAAATGGTAGTTAAATGTGTTGTTTATCGAATGATATAGGTTTGAGACATTGTTGCCAAACCTGGCCGAAATGAACTTTACATTATCGCGGATCGATTTAAACGATCTGCGGAAAAACGGCCCATAGGCTTATGGGCTCTTTTTTTCGGGGATGGCCTCAATTATTAAACTAAACTGATTTGAATTACAACGAAACAACATTATAGCTTTTTATATTCTATATACGGAACTACTTTTATTCGAATATATATGCTATGTAATACCAATAATATTTAAAATATGCAACCTAAAAATAGGTTGCAATTCAAGCAACCTAAAAATAAATACCTACTTCAATGCAAATTAATTAATTTACATATAAATATATTATAACAGCTTGTACTTACTCTATGAATAGTAACATTCAAACTAGCGTGTTACCAGGTATAAAAATAAAATGGTTTTATTTTTCGTGAGTAATTAAACAAAGATTTATTATGCGTTTATTAGGATATTTAATTTAGTCCCAGAAGATTTATGTAATTTTGGGGTTTATCAATGACACTTTTAATAATCGAGAATAATATTGAACTTTATAACGAGAAATAAGAACGTTGAAACGTTAATGTGTTTTGAAGTTTACATTTCAAAGCACATTAACATTTCAACAAATACTTCAAACAAAACAAGGAAAAACAAAATTTTTGTATCTACTATATTTTGAAATTGTAATAATTTTACAACAGCAACAGAATATTGTTTATACAAAGTGATCCTTTATTCCAAAAGGTTATAGTATTACTAAGATGTCCCATTTCTGGCGATCATTAGTTTATTCTATATTACGCCGTGGAAATAAGTTTATGCCGGTTAACTGAAACACCCTTCTGGTAGAACCAACTACTATTTGATGTAATCTATACGGTTTTGAGGCGAAGCTTCTATTCTGTCGTCGTATTACTTTTTCTCCATAATGAAATGGTGAGAGGAACGTCACGGAAGTAGCGCCACAAAACACGAAAGAGCAGTTTGTGGTTCGCAGTCACAGTAAAGAGTTGGAAGAGTTTATTTACGCGACGAGGTGAGTCCGTTATATAACATGTAAACATTTTTTAAATTTTATTACAATGGATAAAACATATATAAAAAATAAATTAATAATAAAATTACTTTATTCAATTTTCAATTATTTAAATTTTAAAAATACAGAAACTATTGTCTGGAGCTTCGCGCTAGTCTAAAGTACCGCCTACGGTACCATTTTTTTGTATCCATTTTTTTTTACGTAGTGCAGATCAAAATATGTTGATGGATTCGACCGTTACTTGATGGAAATTCATTTTATTTAACAATAAAACACTGAAAACTTTGTTTTCAAACTTTCACAAAATTTATTTTAAAACTTATCACTACAGCTGTTTCGGCTGATTGCCTTTCTCAAGTGATCTATTTTTGTCTTGGGTTTACAAATTTATAGTCTCTAATGAAATAGGTTGAGGAGGGGAGAACTGTTTGTCTCAAGTTGATCATTCAGAATTATATCTGTGTTTTTTAATTTGTTGATTTCCATAGATTCCTAACAAAGATAGCTTAAGGCCTTTATTTTGAATGTGAAGAATTTTAAATTTGTCATTAAAAGAATGATTATGATCTAGAAGGTGAAGTGCGTATGTCGAATCTGTTTTTCTATTCTTGAAAGTCCTTTTATGTTCTGTTATTCGTTTATCAAAGTTTCTACCAGTTTGACCGATGTAAGTTTTTGGGCAGTCGCCACATTGAAGTTTGTACACACCCACACCACTATTTAAGTGTTTTTTATTTTGGCTCTTGTTATTTTTAATATATTTGCCTAGGTTGTTATTTGTTCGGAAAGCTGGTGTTATTCCTTTCTTTTTTATGTGTTTGGCAATTTTTGTTGTTATTTTGCCTGTACATGTAATCGAGCAGAAGGTACTGGGTTTTTTCTCTGGTTATTCTCTGGTTTTCTCTGGTTATTAATTAGTATTTCCACCACCAGAGAAAAAAACCAGTACCTTCTGCTCGATTACATATACAGGCAAAATAACAACAAAAATTGCCAAACACATAAAAAAGAAAGGAATAACACCAGCTTTCCGAACAAATAACAACCTAGGCAAATATATTAAAAATAACAAGAGCCAAAATAAAAAACACTTAAATAGTGGTGTGTACAAACTTCAATGTGGCGACTGCCCAAAAACTTACATCGGTCAAACTGGTAGAAACTTTGATAAACGAATAACAGAACATAAAGGGCTTTCAAGAATAGAAAAACAGATTCGACATACGCACTTCACCTTCTAGATCATAATCATTCTTTTAATGACAAATTTAAAATTCTTCACATTCAAAATAAAGCCTTAAGCTATCTTTGTTAGAATCTATGAAAATCAACAAATTAAAAAACACAGATATAATTCTGAATGACCAACTTGATGACAAACAGTTCTCCCCTCCTCAACCTATTTCATTAGAGACTATAAATTTGTAAACCCAAGCCAAAAATAGATCACTTGAGAAAGGCAATCAGCCGAAACAGCTGTAGTGATAAGTTTTAAAATAAATTTTGTGGAAGTTTGAAAACAAAGTTTTCAGTGTTTTATTGTTACATCAAAATATGTCTTGCTCGCAAAAAAATCTTTAAAATTTCAACCCTCTCAAATTCTTATTGGTTGACGAAAAATGCTTGTATGTTTCTGTAAATGTTTGCTCATTGCCATGTACTTTTCTCATTTATTTTATTATGGAGTTCGGTCCATTTGCACTTTTTGATCAGGATGGTTTAATTGTTTCTCAGATACTGCTCTCACTTATTGAGTATATTCATAGCGTCAGCATAAAAAATAACTTGTACAATTTATTGAAGGTATTGACATTTAAGTAGGGAAGACTACATAATTTATTAGGCAATCTGGATAATTTGGACATCTTAACCTACGAAAAATTTAATGCACAGACAGAAATCGAATACAACAGATTCTTACCATCTGTACCGAATAGACTTCAAATGTGGGATTCAACAGTACAATTAAAGCCCACAAAATCACAAAATCATAAAATCTATTAGAAGAAGAAATTATGAGAGATTAAGTACGCCAAAATTGACGTACTATACTATAAGATTCTACTATATAGATAAATAGATACTATAAGAAAAGATTATGGCCAAATGATGTGCAACAAATAATTGCTATTCTCAAATTAAGAAAGGTGCAAAGACTGGCTTGCCTTAAAATTACAGGAGGGAAATAAATAAATGGAGAAAGAGGGAAGCGAGAATAAAATATTATAGATTACTACGAAAATCTTAGTATCTGAAATAGTTAGATCCGGCTATAGTAACATGATGAATGATATTAAGGATACCGTATAAATAATTACTTTATGCCAATATGATATTCAGATGCAGGCCGAAAGAATTTTTCCAGGTGCGCATATGCCCATCAGGATACGCAATCCAGGCTACACGGATACACCTGGTATAGAATTTTTCATATAAAAATGATTGCACGTCATTCAAGATTTACGACGTCAGAACCCCACAGCGTTGCCAAATCATCAGAATAGTTAGTAAGTGAGAAATTTTTAAAACGTCAACTATTTGTCAAACTATTATATAAACAGTAAATACACTTAGTTTTAAGACTACTGCAAAACACTAAAATACATAAAAAAAACATTTTAATACAAAATTATATATTCTAAATTTTAAACTTACTTTTTTTAGAGCAATAATGGTAAAAATGTTACGCTATTATTTCTTGTTCAAAATAATCTAACTTAAATGAAAACTTATCAGCTTTCTACAGACTCTTTAGTTGTTTTGGCAGTGCACAATTACAATACACAACAATAATTACTTTTTAAAGCTATTTATCTAAATTTAATATGTATTTATAAATATAATTTATTAATATACACTACATATATTTATTTAAACTTCATTTATTAAACTTTTGTTGTCGGGATATAAGGTTAGAACTACGCCTGAGAATGCTTCGATGTTACGTGTTCTCTACTCTTCTTTATGGTCTGGAAGCTTGGACACTAAAACAAGTTCATCTGAATAAGTTTGGCTCGCCTTTGAATTTTACATTATTTACCAACTTATTATGTAGGGCCAAAATCCGAGGAAAGCGAAATGTGGGGAAGAATATCCTGGCTTAAGAACTTAAGGGAATGGTTTTTGAATGCAGTAGTGCAGAAATTTTTAGAGCGGCAGTCAACAGAGTCCGCATAGCATGATGATTTCCAACCTTCGATAGAAGATGGAACTTAAAGAAGAACATTGTATTATGATCAAATTGTATAAAAAATCAAAACATAAACAAAATTCTTACTCTAAAAAAGCGGCAACACTTTAAACAATTTATCTGAAATATCATTAAAAGTTTAAGTATTTTCATATCAGTTGCGTACAATAGTCTGATATATTTAATTAAAATTATTATTTTGTGGAATATTAGACTTAAAGAGGTATTTTAGAAAATTTATATTATTAATAATAACAAATGTTTTTGGTCATTTATTCAATATAATTCTAAAATTCCCAATATAGTGATGATTATATTTTTCTGATTATTATACCATGTTAACATCTATGAAAGATCGAGCAGTTCCGTATGGGTTTCGTATTATTAGCTGTGTTAGGAAAATTTGAACTTTAAAGGTTGACATTCTGGAAATTTTAAATATAAGTGACGTCACTTTTTGCAAAATCGAGGCGTTTGAGATGTGGTTGTATCGAAGGATACTAAAAATTCCATGGACTAGCAGAACTAGAACCGAAGAAGTTTTCGAAGAATGGGACATCAACGAACTCTATTAAATATTATTAAGAGGTGGTAAACTAGAATATCTTGGACATATAATCAGAGGACCAAGATTTTGAGTTCCTTTGGCTAATTTTCAACGGTAAAATCGAAGGAAAGAAATGGATAGGACGGAAGAAACTCTCTTGGTTGAGGAATTTTGTTGGCAGTGGACAGGTTTTTGACAGCGGACCAATTGCTACACGTAGCGCAAGACCGAGATCAGTATAACAATATTATAAAGCATGGTAGTCGCCGACGTTCCGTAGGGATATGGCACTCTAAGAAGAAGAAGACGTCACTTTATATAAACTGTGACGTGCAATGTTTTACGTTAATAAGAAATGGTATATACATGCATTTTAATGCAATGTAGGATATAGAATGCCCTTGCCCAGTAAGCACAAAGTACGTACATAAGGACAAACTAAGTACGTACTGATGGGACATAAAGTATGTACAATGTACGTACTTTGCTTTACGAAGTACGTACTTAATACGTACATAAGACGTACATTTTCCAATTGATGGTACATACCTAGTACGTACTGAAGGTACGTACCTAGTACATACTATATATACATATTATGTACATACTTACTGTACACACTTATGATGATTTATGCAAATAAAAGTAAATATAGGTGAATATATCTTTATTACTTTTTAAAAAATAAAATCCAGTTTTTATTCTGATTCCTTTTTTTTTTTGAAAGTTTTTAAGCGATCCCCGGCTCTTGTCAACCATCGTTCAATTTCTTACACACTATTATTCTCAACAACAGGAAACCACACTATAAGCACCAACATCAAAAATAAGTAAAAAAAATCTAAATGAAACTGTCTTGCAATGAATTATCACATCAAAACTGTACTCGAGGTGAAAAATTTCTTAACCAAATAAAATAGGTTAGGTTAACATAACCTAACATAATAAATATGCTTTAGCTCTTCTTTCTCATGGTACATACTTAAAACGTCATAGTACGTACTCAAAAATTGTTACTGCGCTGTTTGGGTGCACGAGCCTGTCTTATTACAAAATCTCTACAATTCCCTTCTTTAATTTTCATTTTACTCTTTCTTTTTCCTGTGATCATTTTAATTGGGTTTAATCCTGTAATGCTGTAATCTAAACAAAATTGTTCACTGAAATTATATATACAAAGCAGTTTTTTAGTTGCATATTTTGAATTGACCTTTTTTGTAAGAAACGCTGAAATATTCTTATTCGCACTCTTATTATTGGTGGTACTACCTTTACTTCATGTAAACTAAGCGTTGATTAGTCTCACGTACTCACCAGTACCAGTACTCACGTTGACATTTTAAATTACTTTTTTATGTGTTTATGTTGAAGAGTTTTAAAAAGAATTAATGACTGGCGTTTATTTATATTGGTAGAAAAGCTTCTAACTTATTTTCTGTAGATTTTTATTGTTGTCACTGCTTGTTCTGCAACAACAGAACAACAGTTCTGATGTTTATATGGTATTATTCATACATTACAACACCATAGTTTTTATTATCTATTAAACGCCTTACTTACTTTATTATACTACTTACTAGTAGCATAAGCTCAATCACATTCTACAACTTGTTTGCTGGTCCACTTAATAAATAAATCTAAGTAAAAAAGACCTGACAATATTCTAGACATACAAGACGATAATATTTAATTAGCATATAAACTTTATTATATATTTGCGAACAAAAACCTGCATGAATATGTTAAAAAACAATGTAACAACAAACTGAACCACAGTAATACCTAGATTATAAAGAAACCTGAAAAAAGCATTTATTAACTGTAAAAATATTAGGAAAGATTCGGGAATTAGGAGCATAAGGGATAAATATTAAGAAGGAAGAAAACGCTTCCACATACCAGAAAGTTATTAAAACAGAGGAAAAGCTTGAAACCAAACAACAGCAGGATCGGATAAAATTAATAATAACATTATAAACTAATAAAAAATATATAGATCCAGAACTTATGCCAATGGAGATGGAGAAAAGGTATCAATAAACGATGTAAAGAAAAATTGACTATAGATGCCATTCGCCTATTAACACAACTGATTGAAAAGTGATATAATCATAACATTAAATTTACACCTGCTATTTATGGACTTCTAGAAAACTTTCAACTCTGAATATTATACACCAACTCTTACTAGAAATGCCTAAACATTAATAACCAGCAAACTGATTAGATTAGCGAAAAACTACAATGGACAATTCTGTATCAGAAGCTATACCAGACGAGGGAAATACAGAAACTATCAATTAGAAGTAGAAGTTCAACAAGGTCTGTCTTATATATATATATATATATATATATATTATATATATATATATATATATATATATATACATATATATATATATATAATTGTTATGATGTTTTGTTTGTTATAAGCAATGAGTGTTTAAAATAAAATATATGAGTATAGGGTTTTTTATCGCGGTTCTAAGAATTAGTTTGTAAGTACTTTTTTAAATTATCTTTATTATAACTATTATGAAAACAGGACATATATATCTAATTTAAACAATATAAATTTAAAAACAACTATCTAAAATTTGAATTCTTACAATTATTAAATATATTAACAAAATTCGGTACCTTTCTATCACGGAATGCCCAAAGTTTTCCAAAATCAAAGTTATAATCACCACTAAATATCTTCTTAATCAGCTCGGTTATCCTTGTATTTGCGAAATTGCATATAGATTATTATAATTTAAAATGCTTGTAATTTCCCTATAATATACTATTACTGCTGTATTGAACTATTGAATTAATTTACTCTCATACTCTCCAACTGTATCTGACTTAATGAATTCTTCTAAGTTAATCCTTTCTTCTTAATTTAAATTAATTATAACTGTCTTGAACTAACTTTCTTGATAAATCTAATTTATAACTTAATTGTAACTGACTGACTGACTTCATCTACTTAATCCTTTTTTTAACTTAATTTAACTTAATCACTTCATGAATTCTTCTCACTTAATCAATTGTAAATGACGATGACTTCTTCCTTTCTTAATTGCCTTTTATTCTAATAATTGACCGTAACTGACTTTCTTAGTAACTGTAACTTAATTTCTAACTGACTTATTGTAACTTAATTCTTGAATTCTTTAATTACTCACTGCCTGCTCCAAATTACCTGGTATTTATATTTTTTATGGTTCCAGACTTTTATGGACATTTGGCTTGTCAGATCAGAATTCACTATTATATATATATATATATATATATATATATATATATATTATATATATATATATTATATAATATATTATATATATATAGTAACAAATGTCTTACACTAATATTCTGCTATTTTACATCCGTAATTATATTTAAATTAAAATCCCACACTAATAAATATGTCAAATATGTAAAAATGTCAAATAACACAGTGTATATTTGGTTGCCTATGCACATGGTCAATTAAATTGTTTATAATTAAAAATCACTTTTAACATTTATTATTAGGCTAACTTCTTAAAAATACCCTCATATAATTATTTTTTTAATAATATTCGTGTATATAACTTATATAATTATTTCTTTAACCACTATTTAAGTAAGTTTATTAATTAAACATCATAATTATTACTATGCTAATTTCTTGTATATGTTTATTATTCCAATATATATAATATATATATAATATATATATTATATATATATATATATATATATATATATATTTGCATATAACTTTAATATAATTTTGTTTTGATCATTATTAAATAAATAAACTAGAAATATCTATACAAAACTACAACTAGGTGTAACTTTCATTTAACGGCCTCTTATAAGCTGTATAAATACATATCAATGATGTTCGAAGTTCACATCGAGAATTTTTGTAAAGAACTATAGAAATATTTCATTTTTTAATAATAGTCATGCATACTTCTAGTACATTTGAAATATTTTTCAAGATTAAAGACGTTTTTTTGGAAATACATACCATGCATGTGAAGCTTTGAAAACGTTTATTTCCATAAAGTTTTACAGGGGCAGTTAAGATTTAGTTTCATTTTTAAAAACCCTATTATAATCATATATATATATATACTATTATTATATATATATATATATATAATTCTTTGGAGGGTAACTTTCGGGGAAAGCGTCAAAACAAGGATCAGCTAGAGATGGTATAAGCCCAGTTTGGTGGTAGAACTTTATTCTAAATGTGAAAATTTTCGGTGGATATGTTGTCACCTTCATCAGCACCTAAATGGAAAACCTATTTTAATACAAGTGGTGGAAATCAACATTTAAACCTACATTGAAAATTGTTCAGTTGGTCCTGAGTGGTGAAAAAACACTGTCACAAAACATGTTAAAAATATTTAAAAAATACATTTAAAATTTTGAATATAAAACATTACAACACAACAGGGGTATTGTTTCAATACAAAACACACAAAAAAAATCTAAAAATTTAAAACTACAAAAAACTGCAACTTCATGTTAAAGGAGGAAAAGAAGAATTATTCTTCTTTTTTGATGACATATTTCTGATTTCTGTCAATATCCGGGTGTCATATGTAACGAGGTTATAATTTTCACGTTTGCCACCTCATGGATATGTATGTATGTATATAGTCTGAAAAAGCGATAAACGCTTGTGATCAACGCTGATCAAATAGAATACAATACTCAAATATTTGGGTGCAGAAGATAGGACAAAGAAGTACTCTTTTTAGTTTACCAAGCTTTCGCAAATCTTTATTTGCATCATCAGGGTGCTACAATAAACATAATTAGTACAAATCACAGAGTAAGAATTACTTTGTATCCTACACGAATTGAGGTTAGTTGTCTTGATGTTTATCAAATGAAATTGGCAACTCATTTGACCCCTACAAACGATGGCGAAAACTATCCAAAAATTGATTTTAAAAAACGTTCTTTAACATACATATTTAAAACACATTTAAAACACATATACATAAACATTTAAATAAAATTATGTTCAAATAATTGCAAAACATGTACGTAGTCACAATATAAAATTTTTTGGTTATAAATATATTCTTATCAGAAACAAAAGAATTGGTTGTAAATTCGTTGCTACCAACTTAAAACGACAGAACGTTAGATCTTAAATGATAACGATGTAAAGGTAATAGTATACCTGATAGAAGCTGAACTTTTTGAAAAAGAAAAGACAAAAAGACTTATTTTAGAAGTAGGAGAGATATTGTATATCTCATATATAATGAAACTTATATTGTTGACGATGAATTGTCTGTATTAGTAGATTCATGTTTATCCAAAGTTAACAATAATGAATATAAGTTGCTTAAATTATTGGTATCTGTCTTTTTGTTAATGGTTTCTTTTTCTTGAAAAATGAAAGCCATTTCGAGAAATAATCGTTTTGAGTAATTACTCTCCATAGATAAAATTTTTACATTCGGAAAATCGAAAGAGTGCCCTGATGTATTAGCATGTGTGGCTAGGGAACACCTATCAGGGTGTAACCTAATGTCACTCTTGTGAAAAGTCAAACGGCCGGAGACTTTTTGGGAGGTGTGACCTATATAAGAACCTTCACAGACTAAACAATTAAGTTTGTAGACAACATCACTTTTATTTAAATTTGGTACTTTACCTTTCAATGACTTGTATAGAGATACCACAACTAGAGTGCTTTTATAAGCAATTTTTACATTTGGTATGTATTGAGCAAAAATTCTGGTCATTTTGGGAGGGACGTCCTTAATAAATGGAAGTGATGTTAAAATATATATTAGGATATTTTTATTCAGTGAGTGGGAATCAGAGGTAACCTTCATATCACCTGTATTTTGGGAAGGGTTTACTTTGGGTTATAACAGAGGATGTGTTAAGGATGATTTTCCTAAGTAAGGATTCGGGGTAAGAATTATCTAGGAACAACTGTAAAAGGATGTTGAGATTCTTCTTTCTATAAAAACAGGGTCAGCTAGTTTACAAACTCTTGTGGTCATTTGTTTTACTAGATTAATTTTTATGCTTGACTTGTGGTAAGAGTGGTAGTTGAGATATCTTCCAGAGTTACACTTTTTTCTTTACCAATCAATTGTAATATGTTACCCAGTTCTCTGATGAATATTGTGTCGAGACAAGGAACAGATTGATTCAGAACATTATTAAGGAACAGATTGGTTTTGATCTCTTTTTCAAGAGTAAATTTAATTTGGGGGTCATAGCTATTGAAAATGTCTAAGAGCTCAGTTTCTAAAGCTTGTGGGCACGACATAATACTGTCATCAACATACTTTTTAATAAAAGGAATGTTAAAAGAACCAACCCTGGAGAACCAATATCTAACAGATCATCCATTACATATGTAGCTAGAATTGTGGGAGATACTGGCTCGCATAGGAGTGCCAATGGTTTGTTTATAATATTTGTTTTTGGAAAGAGAAGCAAATGGAATTAAACAAGAATCTATTCATTCAATAAACATATCATAATCAATCCTTAATAGCACACGTACGTCCAATGGACGTCCATAGTACGTCCCTCACGGACTTTAAGGACGTCCCTCGGACGTCCGCTTTGGGTCCTATTTACGTCCGTTTTACGTCCTATATTGGTCCGAATGTCGCTGGCGCCGAACGTCCTATGGACGTCCATTTTACGTCCCGAGCGGACGTTAGTTGGACGTACCGGGACGTTAATTGGACCTTAATCGGACGTCCATAATACGTCCGGAGGACTTACTTGACGGGACTTTTGTGATGTTCTCGGACGTCTATTTTAGTGCTGAGGATATAAATTTGACGTCAACGCCATTGTATAAAATACTAAAAGTGGTGTCATCCTGTGCATATTAAGAATGTATTTTGGGAAAATAAAACGTAAATTGTTTAAAGGAAACCTACATTTATTGTTACATTTATTTATTATTAACAAAATGGGACAAATCCCATGTCCAAATTTATACAAAAATGCAAACATTTTACAAATATAAAATAATTTTTAGTAATAAAACATAAATGTTTAAAGGAACTAACATTTATTATTACATATATTTATTTATTCATAACAAATTCACTGTCAAAATTATACAAAAAATGGAACATATAAATATACACAAAATTACAGATAAAAATAAAATATACATGAATAAATAGGTACACATTTATAAAAAGTTTCATTTAGCATTTTAGTGCTTCAAATAGTACCTAAACCTATTGATACAAAAGTTTCAGACCATATCTATGTGTGAATTCATAATTAGTTCTGCGGTAAGGAACATGGAAATATAAATACTGACACAGTGAATGGGAGGAATATTAAACAAACTAGCTGAAGCAATTCCAGGAGATTGGTTATTTTATGAACAAGTTTAAAAATAAAGATTAAAAGGTAACACTTTTGATAAGAGAATCCAGATTCAAGAAATTGATCATACCCGAATAAGAATATGGTCTACACAATTTGCTAAGAACAGTAGATGCGACAAGTCAGTATAAATCTAATCGACATAAAAAATGTTTTTTTATGCATTATAAACATAATAAGTGTTAAATTAGTATTTTTATTAATACTATTATTATATATTATTAATATATTAATAATTATCATTTCACTGTGATCTTGGTTCTTAATAGGTATATCTGATTTAATTTTTTAACGAGAAAAAATTTGTCATTGTATTTAAAAAATGTATGAGATAAACTACTTTTATTTTTTGAATTCTACTGTTAACGGTAAAGATTCCGACAACAAAGAAGTTGTCGTAGGTACTTTAATAAGATTTAAGTCCAGTTTTTCTAGGACGAGATTTATGATTTTCTTTGCGTGTTTTCCGCCACCAAAAATAGCAATGAATAAACCAACACCCATCTAAAGTAATGAAACACAAAACTCCAATTTATTTTATGCCACGGAGACCTGTTTATCCGGCATTATGGCTGCACCTCTTGTTTACACACCTCCATAAAGACTGTGCTATTTTTATAGTGATTGATAATTTGAAAGAAAATTTATTACGGATTTTTTTTATAATGAGTATAAACTAGATGTTATTACACGGGGGATTATAATGTTATGATTGATTACAACACTTGTCTATGAAAATGTTTGCTTGCCCTATAATGTCAAGTAACATGTACACGTTCTGAAAATAGTCATACTACTGCATGGCAGTTTTTCATATTAGTATTTAAAAAAATTAAGTATTGATGTAATTCACTATATGTTATAAAGATAATTCAGCAGAAGGCTAATTGGACGGAGTTATACATAACTCGACCAAATGCCCAAACAGTAATGAGATAAATGGCTTCAAAGGTTTTGGTCAAAGTCAGTATAAATCTAATCGACATAAAAAATGTTTTTTAATGCAATTATAACATAATAAGTGTAAATTAGTAGAAGTTGAACAACTAGATAGTAAGTAAACCATGCAGACCAGTATGAAGCTGATGCTTCAGATTTATTGTCAAAAAAATCAGTCAGTAAAGCCTCGAAAATTTTAGGAATAGTAGAAAGAATTATAATGGAACGATAATTAGGAATCAATGAGTTAATGGCTGAATCAATGGATAAAATCAATAAATAAATTGTGATGAAAAGTGATCCTCAGAGATTTATAAAAAATAAGCCATAGAGGCCTACATAAAAAGAATGCACAATTCCTTAAAAATAAGTTACGATATTCCATCTGGACCAAGACCTTTATTGGTATTAAGACACTGTAAGCATGCTAGAATGTCACAAATTTTAATAGTTAAAGAGTAAAATATGGCTGTGACTGATATGGGATCTTTGACTACACTTGTCTACACAGGAGAAAGAAGGATTGTGAATACTGCTAAAAAATTGGCAAAATAGTTGAAACTGTGGCTCACTAAAAACAGAACCATTCAACTTCCCTTATCCATTCCCATTCTGATTTACCTTACAAGTGTGTGGTCGGCAATTGAAAGCAGACAAGTCAATTGTTGAGTTTTAAAGTTGAAATCATAAGTATGAAAAAGATCAATACTTAATATGGAACTTTGTTTTATTTCAGCAGTAGATACAGTTTTAGGTACCTATTTTTAATAAATAAAACAGTCTCAAAAATTGACTGTTCCTTTCTGTGCACCAACCACACAATTTAATCATTACAAAATTAATCATATTTGCTAATGCAACATGCAAATTAAATTTTATTTGCCTCCTCTTTACATCTCAGATATTTCATTATCAAGTTTCAATTTCCTTCTCCATGGCAACGCTGGTCTTGGAGTTTTTCCAGGCAGCATCTGAAAACAAAATTAATGTACTATAATGTAATGTAATAAATTGAACAAATTAATTTCAGATTTAGTTCATTATACTTTGCTTATTGTAAATAAATCATCATTCAAAGGCGTATGATTAAACAACTGAATTTCAAGTGCTGCAGTTTTAATGGATCTCACCTGAACTAAAAGAATACCGACAAAACCATTGGTATTTATTTCTAATGACCAAATGAGCAGTAATTACACTTTGATACTTAAAAAACAAAAATAACAGTGTATAAATAAAATATATACAGCCAACAACAAACCTTCATCTCATATAGCTAAGTGTAGTTCTTAAAGCAATCTCATAGCCAGACCTGAACATTTGTGAAATGGTAAAATTTGCCATCTAAATTACATATAAGACACAGTTAATGATATGCTTCATCGGCTGTATATGGTCACTTAAGTGATAGTGTAAGTTTTTAAATGTTCCTTAGATTGATTTATGTTTAACAGTTACAAACCTTTTAAAATCAGAGCTGTATGTGTGTCTTCAAAAGCTTTATATTGCTTTTTCCCTAGCCAACTATATTTTCCTTGAATTTTATTGCAGACCAGCTTCTTATGGCTTCTCCTAACAAATTCGTTTATGGTTTCCTCACCAATTTTGGAAAGCTCATTATCCTAAAATATAAATCAACATGTAACAGTAATCTAACTACCCCACAAACTTGATCATCCATGCTTAATTATTTTAGTTTAAACTATCTAATAAAAAAACAGGCTCTGTTAAAAAATCAACAAACATTCATTTGCAAATTTTGGTTTCTCATAACCATGGTAAATGTCTATTAAATTTACAATTTTAGGATATATCAACAAATTATACAAACTACGATAAAACTGACTAATAAAACTCTTTTTTAATGAGATTCCATCAAAATTTACACACATTTCTATAACATTGTTTTATTGTGAAGATAAAAATATGTTTGAAATTTGAATCATATGGATCAGAGTAATTGTTCTCTGGGTGAAGCAAGAAGGGTTCTAGCATCTGAACTTAAATGAGAAAGATCGGGAACTTCTTTATGATTTTTTAATAAATCACCTAGTATTAAAGGACAAAGTCCAGTTGAATAAATTATTAGAAAAATTAAAAACATCTCGATAAGGTTCTCCAGAATTCTCGTTACAACCATATTTAAACCCTTCTTCAGTTTCATTGAAAAAAAGCTTTGTAAAGTATCATTGGAATGGTCGGCCACGTGGTAATTTGGATTATTTTAGGCACTTAACATGTTAATAAAAATTTAAATCGGAAGTATTGTAACCAGAACTACATATTTGAACTGAAACTCTCGTCAAAATTATCAGTTAGTGATTCCGAAGAGGTTTGAAGAAGACGGAATATGGGGGTTATTAATATTTTCAACAATATTCTCTACGTTTTTCGTAACCTTCCTCTGTTGACGACGCTTATAAACAAATCGTTTACTTTTAAACATAAACAATTTTAAGAAAAATTACTAACCTTTTTGTAATAAAATAAAAACCAAATTCGGAACTAACCTAACAAAAATGGTACCAAACTTTTAACAATATACTATCAAAGAAAGCATCAAAAAGTCCAATGCACTGTACACTGCTTAAATAGAGTTCTTTTATTTCTTTTATTAAAGCAATAATAATAATAATATTATGATTAAACTGTGCCATTTGTTTAAATAGGTATGACATGACAATGACAATATTGACAATTAATTACATCAATCGTCACATGTCATATCACATCATTATTTTTCATTATTTTGTCTTTGAAAAGACAAAAGAGACAATAATTATTCTGTGGAAAAGTTTATCAAGATTCATCTTGTCGATAAAAATCATATTTTTACTTATTAAAATTAGCAAACATATATATTATTATCTTGATAACTAGAATAATAAAACAATTGTAACTAATTATCTAGAAATAAAAGATTTTTACACTTTACCTAAAAACAAAAACATGTTTTGGATATATTAAACTATACAATTTTTAATTAATTGTGATTTAACCTTTTCGCTTTTAATTATTTTATTAACGTAAATAATTTTTTATTTTATTGAAATATTTGCTATTTGATCCCATAATTGGTAAATGTCGGATGTCCAGAAAACGTCCGAGTTCGGACGTCCAGGGAACGTCCGAGTATGGACGTCCAGGGAACGTCCGAGTACGGACGTCCAGAGAACGTCCATATTTGGTCCACCCAAAGTACGTCCCACTTCGTACGTCCATAGTACGTCCATTTTACGTCCAGGGACGACCGGACCAAAACTGGACGTATATTGGACGTCCATAGGACGTCGTGTGTTACTAGGGATGCTACACACTTGCAAAATTTTATTCCAGCAAGTAAATTTGCCAATTTTAAATACTTATGAATATTGCATTTTAATTTGTATTGTATTATTATATTGAATTATGTTGCAGTGTATTGTAATTTTTTATATTAATAACAAAATAAACAATGAATTTTACTGCAGAGTAAGTGTAAAAAAGTTTTTTTGCAATCAACTCCTTTTATACATATGAAAATAAAAATATATATTTTTCATTAAAATATTGATTACAATCAAATGTTTATATAAAGCAAACGATGCACCATATACCTATATACCTAATTCTTTTTTCTTTTTCTGCTCTCTCTTATTTATAGCATTGAATATGTAATGATTGTGCAGATTGACTCCCATATAAATTTGTAACGGCGAACGCGTGTATAGAAGTATAACTTCTACCGGCAGTCCCACTGGACTGTCACACCCGTTTTTTGGAAAAAGTGATAAGCAAAATTTTTTTTAAAATATTGTGTTAAACTAATGATGCCACAAAATTAATTTGATTTGAACGTACTCAAAAGTTTGGGGGGATTAAGGAGGTACACCCCCTTAAAATTTTTCTGTGCGCTTAAATTTTGTTGTTTCTTTTTTATGAAAAATATTTTTAGAACAAGAAAGTAACGTGTTCATTTTTATTACAAAATGTCAAGTAGTTTAGGAGATATACAAAAAAACAATTTTTATTTTGTAACTTCAAAGGGGTGTTGTAACTTTTTTGTGTACACTTTTGTACTAAGGTAAGTTGGATTCAATCAATTTATTTTTGTCCCCGGACTGCGTGATTTATATATATATATATATATATATATATATATATATATATATATATATATATAT
The DNA here is from genome assembly GCA_918026665.1 of Diabrotica balteata. Lineage (NCBI taxonomy): Eukaryota > Metazoa > Arthropoda > Insecta > Coleoptera > Chrysomelidae > Diabrotica > Diabrotica balteata. The sequence goes on from OU898282.1 coordinate 99,473,597, forward strand.
ATATATATATATATATATATATATATATATATATTTATTTATATATATATATATATATATAATATATATATATTATGTTTTTTGAATTTGACAAAAAAGTGAGGTGACTGAAAAAAGTTAATTAATCATTTCACTGTGATCTTGGTTCTTAATAGGTATATCTGATTTAATTTTTTAACGAGAAAAAATTTGTCATTGTATTTAAAAAATGTATGAGATAAACTACTTTTATTTTTTGAATTCTACTGTTAACGGTAAAGATTCCGACAACAAAGAAGTTGTCGTAGGTACTTTAAAAGATTTAAGTACAGTTTTTCTAGGACGAGATTTATGATTTTCTTTGCGTGTTTTCCGCCACCAAAAATAGCAATGAATAAACCAACACCCATCTAAAGTAATGAAACACAAAACTCCAATTTATTTTATGCCACGGAGACCTGTTTATCCGGCATTATGGCTGCACCTCTTGTTTACACACCTCCATAAAGACTGTGCTATTTTTATAGTGATTGATAATTTGAAAGAAAATTTATTACGGATTTTTTTTATAATGAGTATAAACTAGATGTTATTACACGGGGGATTATAATGTTATGATTGATTACAACACTTGTCTATGAAAATGTTTGCTTGCCCTATAATGTCAAGTAACATGTACACGTTCTGAAAATAGTCATACTACTGCATGGCAGTTTTTCATATTAGTATTTAAAAAAATTAAGTATTGATGTAATTCACTATATGTTATAAAGATAATTCAGCAGAAGGCTAATTGGACGGAGTTATACATAACTCGACCAAATGCCCAAACAGTAATGAGATAAATGGCTTCAAAGGTTTTGGTTTCTTAAAAATACATTTGTAAATATATTTGCACAAAATTGTAACAGAAGAATGATCACCTACAACTTTTTTTGGCTGCAAACTTTCAATGTAAGGTACCTGAATACAATATGCCCATGTTGGTAATATACCCATTTCCATGTTTTGCTTTAATATTTGATATTCGAGGAAGGAGGCGCTGGATACACTGAACGCCTAATATAACTAAGCCCGTGACCTACCTCAAGGTTAGTTGTGAGCTTGCCGTGGTGCAGTTAAGTTGTACGTGGTTTTTAAGAGCGTGTTTATAAAAATTGACGTCAGTTTTCACCTGTGTTTTGCACTTAAACGTTTTAATTTGTCTACGACATTAAGTGATTTTAGTCTGCCATAGAGTACTTAAAATGTAAGTAAAAATAAAATATATTATTATTCAAAATGTTTTTATAATTTAAGAAAATGTATTAATCATCATGTGTCAACAATATGCCCATAGTGTATGCTGACAATTTGCTCAATTGGGCATATTGCCAGCTAATTATAACAGATAATTTATTGATTTTTTTTGTTTTAGATAACATGCCTCGTGTCAGAAATAAGGAAATACGGTCGCAATGGAGCAATCAACAGCTAGAATCCGCAATTGCAGCAGTAATGAATGGAATGTCATACAATGCGGCAAGTCAAAGGTATAATATTTCTAGACGCACTTTGAAACGCTATGTAGAAAAAAAATAGTACCAAAAAGGCAAAAATGGGGAGAAAGACTATTTTGAATATAGATCAAGAAAACGAATTGTCTCGACGAATTGTTAGATTGGCAGAAGTTGGGTATCCCCTCAGCAATAAAACTTTAAAAAAATGTGTGTTTACTTATTGTGAACAAAACAATTTGCCACACTTTTTTTCACAAGGAACCAAAATGGCTGGACGTTATTGGTTAAAAGGATTTTTGCAAAGACACCCTGAAATATCGATAAGGAAAGCACAAAACATGAATCCTGCTCGGGCTCAAAAATTGAACAAGTTCATAGTAAAAGACTATTTTGACAAATTAAGGGTGTACTTCAAGAATTAGATTTAATCGACAAACCTGAAAGAATTTACAATGTGGACGAGAAAGGCTGCAGACTCAGTCTGCATCATCAACAGACCGTTCTAGCAAAGAAAGGCGCGAAACGCGTACATTTGGTTGCTCCGGAACATGGGGAAAATGTAACTATTGTTAGCTGTGCTAACGCCAATGGTACCGCTATTCCTCCTGCCGTTTTGTTTAAAGGACGGCGCATGAAGCCCGAATGGAAAGATAATTTGCCTCATGGCACGTTGGCGTTGATGACCCCTAAAGGCAGTATGAATGTGGAAACCTTCATTATTTGGTTGGAGCATTTAGCAAAATATAAATTGGAGGGAAAGTGTCTTTTAATATTTGATGGAGCCTCATGTCACTTAGACATTTCAATTGTCGAAGCTGCCGAGAAATATCAAATAACCCTTCTGTGTTTGCCTAGCAACACAACTCATGAACTCCAGCCGATGGACAAAGCTGTGTTTCGTTCCTTTGAACACCACTGGGACGAACAAGTGTTGTTGTATTGGACCAAATACAAAGAACGTGCTTTAACAAAGCAGCGATTTGGGGAAATATTTTCGATAGTGTGGGACAAGGCATTGACACCTTCTAACATTAAATCAGGCTTTGCTGCAACAGGAATATTTCCTTATAACCCCGATGCTATACCTGAAGTTGCTTTTGCCCCAAGTATTTTATCAGAAATTGAGAACATTGATCCCACTCCCATTAATGTACGCCAGAAAACACCATCTCCTACTCCAGGCTGTTCATATAACTCCTCTCAACAAAAAAGGGTACCAAACTATCAAAAGACCCAAGATTACAAAAAAAAGAAATCTAGAACTGAAACATCATCAAGTGATAGTGATAGCGGACCCATTAATGTACGCCAGAAAACACCATCTCCTACTCCAGGCTGTTCATATAATTCCTCTCAACAAAAAAGTGTACCAAAATATCAAAAGACCCAAGATTACAAAAAAAAAGAAACCTAGAACTGAATCATCATCAAGTGATAGTGATAGCGGACCCATTAATCTGCGCCAGAAAACTCCACCACCAACTGCAGGCTATTCAAAAAGCTCTTCCCAACAAAACTGTTTGCCACAATACCAAAAGACGCCAATTCACATGAAAAAGAAGTCTAAAACACAAACTTCATCAAGTGAGAGTTCTGGCAGTTATACTTCGGAATCAGAAGACAGCGGCGAAGAAGTTGAATTGGCAATAAATCAGTTTCATAAAAAAAAGGAAACTTTCCTTATGAATTCTGAAAAAAATGATTTGGAGGTTTATAACAAAGAGAATAACAATCTTCGAGAAGAAAAAAGTAATACTGAAGAAATAAAAACTTGCCAGGGCAAAACTTTGGACACATCGTTTACGGAAATGCTTGAGACTCCGGCAAAAATTGAGAAAAAAAATACACAAAATAGAAAGAAGGCAATAAATAGCAGAGCTATAGTGGTAAAAAAAATGTATTTTCTACCACTAGCACAGGTCCACGAACAGATATAAATAAAGGCACGAAACAAACTCTACCAGGTTGTTTGGTAAAGAAAAACAAAAAATCAGAAGACGTAGCAAAATGGTTTTGCAAAATTTGCGACAAAGCTGAAATAAAAGACATGCGACTATGCTTTATATGTGTACAGTACGTTCATGAAGAATGTGTAGGGCTGACAAAATTCGATAAGGAATCCTTTACCTGTCCTGATTGTACCCCACAATAATGTTCCTTAATTTTAAGTTATTTCAGTTAAAAATTCTTTATTTTGACATTTTAGTTTTTACAAAAAGGATTGTTTAATATCTTTGTTTGGTTAAATGTTTTTTATAGTGTCAATAAATATAAGATTTTGTAAGTATATGATGTTTTTTAATATTTATTTCCACATCATTTAGTGTTTTAGGTAAGCGCATATTACCTTCACTCGACTGGGCATATTACCTTCAGGGGTTGGCAATATGCCCAGATTGAGGGGTTTAAAAAAAAAAATTCGATATGAAAAAAAAAATAATTGCCAAACAATAAAAAAACTAGCGATGTTTAAACACCTAAACATTGGTATAGTGTTAAAAAATATATGAAAAATATATTTTTGTAGCAATAAATTCAAAATTCCCTTAACATGGGCATATTGTATTCAGTTACCTTAATCATAGTTATAATACCATATTCTATAAAAAATAGAAAGTGAGTTGTTATCAACAGGTCCTCGAAGACACTTCGTCTCAGGACCATTTTACCTATGTAGGGTCATACGTCGCCATGTTACCAATTCCAACGGTAACTTAAACATCATAATTTGTAACCACACATAATGTAAATCAAATGTAAATTTATATCATTTAAAGGGTTTGGACCCATATATTTTTGGTGGCTAATAGCATGTATACCTCGTTTGCACTGATGATGGATTTATTAATCCGAAACGTTTGCAATATCTTTGTGATATCCCGTTTGGGCATTTTATTATATACCTTTTATAAAGGATTTTAAATAATTTTTTTTTATTCAATACTACCCTTTAACCTTTAAAAAATAACTAGGTCTTTGAATTAACCAAGATCTAGTTATCAAACTCCTGTTAAAGTGATTTTCAATCACTTTAACAATTTCAATTGTTTTTTTTAATAAATAGCTAGAACTTGAGCTTCTAACGAAATACAAGTTTATACATCCAATGAGGGCAATTACTACTACTACTGACTGGGAATTACCTAGTTTTAGATCGCGAACTATATCATTCAATTCAGCCTGTAAAATCAGATACCTAGGGCTTTAAGGAACATTCTGGTTCTTGAAATTTTTACTCTGTTCGCCAAGAGTTATACTGCAGCGCATTCGACGTTTTGTATCTTTCAACCGGCTGTTAGTAATTTTACACAAGTTTCACAACATCTATAAGGGCCCATGACTTATCTAACATCGAAATACAGTTTATAAGCTCTATCTGCAAGTGGGGTGAGAGTACGTTTTTGAGATTTAAAGGTTAGTTCCCCACACAGATAACAAAATCTGTTATTGATATTTCACATATATTTTTTAAGATGTATTATAATTACTGGTTAATTAAGATTGGTGGGTGATAAACACATTTTCCTTTTAATTTTGATTTTAGAATGTCGAAAGATGTTAAAAAATACCAAAATATATCTTTATGACACAAAATGTGTGTTGACCAGTGAAATCATACCAATTAAAAGCATATTCGTCTTGGTACAGGATAATACGTGGATGCCTATAAAAAAATTTATCCGTATAGAGATTACCATTATCTAAGGTAATTATTATTAGATGACTGTAAGCAATTAAAATTGGAAAACGTATTCACTCTTGTCGTCAAAAATTCTTTAAACCAAAAGAATGAGAAAGTGGACATTTGCCTATAAAATTTACTGATAGGTATCAATAATAATATATGTAACATAAATTAAGAGATGAAAAGCAGGAAAGCTGTAGGGTCTGATAATATGATAAGCTGAATTCTTAAAACTCTTGGAGGAAGAAGGAATAAATTGGATCACGGCTGTCCTCAATAATATATACAATACAGAAATCATCCCCTGATAAATGGCTAGAATCAGAATTCATAGAGTTAACAATGTTAGATATGCCGACGACACCATGGTGATAGCAGATAGTTTAGAAGGACTTTAGAGGCTAATGGTCAGAATAAACGAGTACAGTCAACAGTACGGACTAAACATTAATACCCACAAAACGAAACAAATGATTATCAGCAAGGAGAATATATATGGGGATCATCTATACATTAATGGGACGCAGATAGAGCGAGTAAAACAGAATTTTTACCTACGAACTATTATAAACGAACAGTGGAGCAATGTACAGGAAATAAAGTGCCGCATAAGAAAGCAAGAACGGTATTTAACAAAATGAGCGCCATCTTCAAAAGTCACAACATATCCCTAGATACAAAAATGAGGCATTTGAGATGCTATGTTTTCTTTGTGTTGTTGTACGGGGCGGAGGCATGGACGCTTACAAACACCACTATTAAAAAACTTGAAGCATTTGAGATGTGGCTTTATAGAAGAATGCTGAGAATATCATGAACAGCAAGGATTGCGAAAAAATGAAGTTCTAGGAAAAATGAAGAAGGAACCAGAGATTGTGTTTACGATCAAACGCATAAAATTGCAATATCTAGGACACGTTATGAGAAATCAGCACCGTTTCCTCCTGCTGCAGTCTATATTGCAAGGTAAAGTCAAAGGTAAGCGAGGACCCGATAGAAGGAGAATATCATGGCTGCGGAATTTAAGAACAAGGTTTAAGAAAACCTCAACGGAGCTGTTTCGAGCCGCAGCGAGCAAGGTTATGAGTGCCAATATGATTTCCAACATCCGAAACGGATAGGAACCAGAAGAAAAGAAATTACGAGAATGTGACTTATATCGCAAAATATATACTCGTATAAAGGATATCTCTGTATTAATTCACCCTTTGTACTATTTAATAGGTATATTGGAGAATTTTAATTCGTCACTTATAAATTTCCACTCTATAAAATAATTACAGAAATGTTTATCTGGAAAATAAAGGTAATTTTCAAATATTTCTTGCGGATGTTAAGTAGTTTAAAGACACAGACTGGTATATATTTTCTGTTATTTAAATTAGATGGCCCTACTCAGGTTAGGTTTATCATAAGTGGGCGCTTAAGCCCTTTACACTCGACCAGAGAGATCTATTGTAGCTCATCCCTAAGCTAAAAATTGGCCTTTAGCCTTTATAACAAAGTCTATTATGGCCTTAACTGACAATTCTACAAAGTCGTACGTCTCGAGTTGATAATGCTCTGAGGCAACAGAATCCTGTAAGGAAAACTAAGATAATTCACAGATCATTTCTATTCATATCTAGTAGATCTTTAAAGTTTTTCTTCGAAGGTTTATGTATAAAAGCCTTTGAATGCTTGGGAATCATTTGTTTGTACCAGTGCCAGTGGTTAAAATTCGCCCATTTCACCCAATCCGATGTTTTCTCTTGGCTGCGTTTCTTGATATTTCTACGACAGGTTCTGGGCCCATGAATGTTTCTTTTACCTCTTACCTGGCAAGTAGGTCCGGTTTTTCGTTTTCTTTAATACCCGTATATCCAGGCACTCAGAATAAACTTACTTTGTTACTTTTTCCGATCCGAATCAGATTTTAAAGACAGTTCCAAACTAACTTGGAGACAATTCAATATGTCGAACTGTATTTCGTCTTTAGTAGTTCCTGCAGACACATCTCTATAGCATAAATTGCCGCTTGAAAGGTGATTATCTAGACTTTCACAAAGGCTTATCTTTGGTTTCCCTCCATATACTCAAGCTCCAATTCCTTTATCGGTTTTAGAGCCTTCAGTATTGATCTGATATTGAACAGTTCCTGGAGTAATTGCGGCGGAAATGAGTAGCTCTGCGTTTACTACAGCCGGTCTCAAGCACGGATAAAATGTGGAGGGTAATTGGCAAGGTTAACAACCTACCAATCGTAAAAACGAATATTGTTCAAAGAAACAATGTACAGCCTCGAAACAAGATTGATACTATGAAGATGACCATGGCAAGAAATAAGGACAAGCAAAAAATATCCAAAACCTAGATAAGAATTTACGTCATGAAAAATTAGGTCTCTTCACTCATGGCACTAAGAAATAACCCAAATGCTGAAAGAGAAACAAATAGTCATTTGCCCTATATAGGAAACAAAAAAGAAGGAAAAAAGACAATTAAACAGCTAAGATAAAAATAGGAAAGGAAGACCTGAACATTATCGTAGTATACGGTCCAGAAAATAATAAGGGTCAAATACTAAGCGAAATATTTTATGATGAATTGCAACCAGCAGTAGATCAAGGGAAGATGATAATATTGGGGATTTAAGAAAAAACACAACAATAATGTTATCAATGAAAATGGAGAACTGATGATAAACTAAAACGAGACATTTATTAACCATAAAAACCAACACAAATATACTTTTAATAACACCCGTGGACAAAGATTTTTGATAGATTACCTTTTAACCAACAGAGATATACATCCATAAAAAATAATCGACGTAAGATGCCATAATCGACGTAAGCAAATGTAGGTAATGACCATAGCATATTTAGTTAGACAAAAAAAAAAGGGAACACTGGCACAGCTTCTAAAAGCGGATTGAACACGACTTCTATCTTCTTCTTCTTTCAGTGCCCTGTCCAATTATCGAACGTTGGCGATCATATTCGCAATAATAACCTTATTTACGGCGGCTCTAAATAAATTAAAGGTGGTTTCTTGATACCATTCTCGGAGATTTCGTAGCCAGGATGTTCTTTCGTCGCCCTGGGCCTCTCCTTCCGTCGATCTTATCCTGTATTATGAGGTGTAGAAGGTTATACCTCTCTGGATGTCTCATTACATGACCGAAATATTATAACTTCCGAATTTTTATCGTTTTTGTTATTTCTGTGCTCTTTTTCATTCGATGTAAAACTATTTCATTTCTTATTCGATTAACCCAACTTATCCGCAATACTCGTCGAAAAAATCCACATCTCAAAGGCCTCTAATTTTTTCATTATTGTCTCTGTAAGGGTCCAGCTCTCCATACCATACAGAAATGTGGAGAATATGTAGCAGCGTATTAATCTGATTTTAAGATTTAACGTAATATCTCTATTAATTAGAATTTTCTTTAATTTATAGAAGGCGGCTCTGGCTTTTTCAATGCGTATTCTTATTTCTTTATTTATATCCCAGTTATCGTTAACGTTTGCACCCAAGTAGGTAATATTGTGGACTCTTTCTAACTCTATTCCATACGCTCTGATGTTCGTTGGTTGTAACTCCGTTTTGCTGACAACCATAAATTTTGTAACGACTTCTATGGAACATAGCAATAAATATGGAGAATGATCAGATGACAAAGAAAAGAGATGAACGAACTAATAAACACGAAACACATTCAGAAGGAAACATGGGTAGACTACTTTCGATCCCTATTTGAAAAAGGTGACGATAATAAACCATCACTATGAAGAAATAAATTTTTAGTAGGATGAGGTACAGGACGGAATAAGGAAATTAAAAAAAAGGAAAATCATCAGAAGAGGTCTGAAACATGGATAGACTACTTTCGATCCCTATTTTCTAAAGGTGACGATATTGAACCACTAACCCTAGATGTGATGGCGAACAAAGAAATAAATATTAAGGAGGAAGAGGTAAAGAAAGCATTGATGATCTCCAAAAAAGAAGAAAAATACAAGGCTACGAACTGCTGGATGCTCATCATCATCATTAATTAGCCTATATTTGTCCACTGCTGAACATAGGCGTCCCGTAAAATTTTCCACCTATTTCTGTCTTGAGCTTCTTGCATCGAGTTTGTGGTGATGCGATTGATATCATCTGTCCATCTAGTCGGAAGTCGTCCTCTGCTTCGATATGCTTCTTGCCTTGGTCGCCATTCCAGAATCTTTTTGGTCCATATGTCATCCGTTAATCTGGCAACATGTCTGACTGCACAATTAATTTTAAAAACAATTTCAAGACATGACTCATTAAGGTCATGGTGCGATGTTCATTGCACTCCTTTGCATTGGCTTTTTTTAGGAAGCAGTATGAATGTTGATTGGAGCCATTCTTTAGGTATTATACCTGTTCTATATATGGTATTGAATAGATCCAAATGCAGATCAATAGATTCAGTATTCACAATTTTAAGTAATTCGATAGGAACTTCATCAGGTCCGGGAGATTTACCACCTTTAGCTTGTTTCATTGCATATTCAATTTCTTCTCGTATAATGTCAGGCCCAGTATCATCCTTAAATTCTTTTGGTGTTTCTGTTCTCCCTTTGTCTTCAAAAAGTTGTGCTATATATTGTGTCCATCTCTGCATTTTTTGGTGTATATCTGTTATAATCCAAAAAATGCAGAGATGTACACAATACCAATATTATCTTAACAACGACAAAAAACGGAGTGGAGTAAGATGTGTTGTGCCTACTTAAAAAACTTGTGCAATAAATAAATAGCACTAACAAGAGAAGCTAAAAATGCAAAAACACAGTTTTAATGCTTTAAATGTATGCTGTGCTAAATGTATGATAATATCGTAACAGAAATAACGCGTTCTACCAACATCTATATTGAGAAGGTAAGAGGATGGTTCTAACGCTACAGAGATGCTAGAACGACCGATGTCAAAGAGATTTGGGGACTTATTGATATACTCTTTTTTAGCAGGTTTTCTACAATCTGGAAGACCAAATGTTTTGCAAATGTGGGATAATAAGAAAGATACTGGTGTTAAAGATATTTACTTGACCATGTCTTTAAATCGATTTCGATTTCTACTGAGATGTTTGGGGTTTGATGACTTTAAAAGAAAGCTGGATGAGAAAAAAGAATAGAGCTGGATAGAGCTTTTATTGATAATATATAAAAAAAATTTACATCTACAGATTAAAAAAAAAAAGAGAGTCAAAATTTGATTTCACGTATACTGTGAACTAACATCTGTGACTCCTGTTCTTCTTCTTATTTCTAGGTTTGGTACTTTATCTCTTATGGTAATACCTAATATTGATCTTTCCATAGCGCGTTGTGTTACTCTTATTTTATTTATTGTTCTTTTTGTCAGAGTTAGTGTTTCTGCACCATATGTAAGAACCGGTAAAACGCACTGGTTAAAAACCTTGCTTTTTAAACAAACTGGAATACTAGACTTGAAAATGTTATTTAATTTACCAAAGGCAGTCCATGTTAAACCTATCCTTCTTTGTATTTCAGTTGTCTAATTATCTCGGCCCAAGCGAATCTCATGCCCTAGATATTTGTAAGCTGTTACTTGGTCGATGCTATGGCTCTTAATCAGAATTTTACCGCTGACTGCAAGGTTGGTCATAAATTTTGTGTTTGAGGTGTTAAATATGCAGATATTAAAACGATGTCATCGGCAAATCTTAGGTGGTTCAGATCTTCCTCATTTATATTAATTCCCATATTATCCTCTCGTTCCATTTGCTTGAACATATATTCAAGAACAGGTGTAAACAATTTAGGGGAGATAATATTACCCTGTCTAATTCCACGTTCTATTCGAAACTTCTTGGTATCCTCATGAAGGCGGACACAAGCTGTACCAGTTTCGTAAATACTTTTAATCAAGGCAATATATCGATAGTTAAAGCTAGAATAAATAGCATAATAAGAAATAATGAAGAGAGTAAAAAAGCTTATGCCGAAAAAAGACGGGAAGCAAAGAAGATCTGTAGAAGGAAGTAGCGTTCAAGTTTAGAGCAGAAACTAGTTCGTATTGAAGAAGATTTTTTACATAAACAAGTCAGGAATTTCTACCAAGAAATAAAACAAGACCGAACCCAGTACAAAACCACATCAAGATATTATAAAGATGAAGAGGGGAATCTGTTAGGTGGAACAGATGAAAAATTGAAAAGGTGGCCCAGTTATTTTGAGAACATATTATTATGTACGGACGACCAAGATGAAAGAGAACAAACGCAACTACAACATGAAAAAGTAAGGGACACAGATGTAAATGAAGAAGTACCTACCAAGGAAAAAATTATAGAGATCAAAAAAAAGTTTGAAGAAATAAAGTATATGAAGCACTAGAATATTTTGAATTTCCACCAAAAATAGTAAGACTGACTAAATGCATACTCAATGATACTAAAAGTAAAGTCATGTTAGAAGGACGGGTTTCGGATAGTTTTATCACCAATAGAGGTCTGCGACAAGGTGATCCGTTATCAACAGATTTTTTCAATTTGATCTTAGAAAAGATTTTACGAGAATGTAACATCTACACTAGAGGCACAATATATCATCACAGGCATCAATGTGTAGCATATGCAGATGATGTTACCTTAATAACAAGGAGACCTGCAGAATTAAGAGAAATCTTTATTAGAATAGAGAGAATAGCCAGAGAATATGGTTTAGAAATAAACGAAGAAAAAACAAAATATATGGTGATGAGAGGAAACGAAAATCATCTAGGAGAGTCCTTTAAGGTACAAAGCCCAAGTAAAGAATATAACTTTGAAGTTGTTAGCCAATTCGACTACTTGGGAGTGACACTAACAAATAGGAACGAAGAGAACCAAGAAATCATAAAAAGAATGGCCAAAGGTAGTAAGAGTGCTGGGTGCCTGACTAAGATACTGAGGTCGAAGATAATATCCAGAACAGCAAAAAAACGAATATATACAACAGTTATCCGACATACAGTACTCTATGCTAGCGAGACCTGGACACTAAATAAAGATATGGAAGTAAAATTAGATAGATGGGAACGAAAAATTCTTAGAAGGATATACGGAGGTGTAAAAGAGGGGAACATCTGGCGAAGAAGAACGAATGAAGAAATAATGCAAATATATGGGCAACCAAAAATAACAAGACTCGCGAAAATTCAAAGATTAAGATGGCTCGGGCATATAGCAAGAATGAAGGAAGGAAGAGTTCCCAATGAATTAATAAACACGGAGGCTGGTACAAAAAGAAAAAGAGGCTGCCCCCGAAGAAAATGGCTGGAGTCGGCAAAAGAAGATCTGAAGTCGCTGCGGGTACAAGATTGGAAAAACTTAGCACAAGATAGAAAGAAATGGAAGAAAACTGTTGAAGCCTTGGGCCTTTGAGGCCTGTTGAGCTAAACTATATATATAATGCGGCAGTCAGCCAATACTTGAAGCATTTTATGATGATCTATAGTATCGAACGCCTTTTCATAATCTACGAATATAAGAAAGATAGGCTTGTTATACTCTGTACACTTTTTTATTAGCGTTTTTTACAACTTATAGATGATCATTTGTTCCGTATCTGTAGCGGAATCCAGCCTGTTCACAAGGTTGGTAACTATACAGTTTGTTCAGAAGCCGTTTTGTTAATATCTTCATGAATAGTTTGTATGTATGGAAGAGCAAACTAATGGGTCTGTAGTTCTTTAGGTCTGAAATGTCACCTTTTTTGTGTATTATGGTTATTATTACATTATGCCACTGGGAGGGGGTTACGCCTCTTGTCAAACAAGCATTGAACATCTTTTTTAACACATTTAGTAACGTTCCTCCTCCTTCTTTGATTTGTTCAATGACTATCCCATCTTCTCCAGGTGATTTATTGTTTTTCATCTCCAAGAGAGCTGATTTTATTTCCTCTGTTGTGATATCTGGGATATCTTCTGAGCCTACATTTTGAACTTTTGGTATTTGATTTTGATCAGGATCTGGAAGTTCTATGATGCTACCTATCATCAAATATACGGCACAGTCACATATTTAAAAAAGCATAGAAAACGCATCCCTTGTTACCACTTCTCGTAAAAATGACTTACAAACCGTTGTTATAAAAATTGTCATTATTACTAGCCCTAACGCAGGGGTTTTCCAAACTGAGGGCGTGAGGATATGTCAGGAAAGCGCGAGACAAGTCGAAAATTAAATTAAATTTAGTCTTTCTAACATTCTAAATTAACCATGATGTTTAGAAAATTAAAACAAACCACTGTTACATCTGACTTTTTAGATAAGTGTGAAATCGAATGCTTAAAATAATGAAACGTGCGCGCATTTGACAACCGAGCGTTATCAAGCACTGCCTTCCTCCTTCCCACCCCCAACCAGACGCAGGGCAGCTAACCGCAGCTCATCAATTGTGACTTAGTAATTGAGATTGACTTTCATTGTTTTCGTTGATTTGAGTCAGAGGAGTTATTGTAGTCAAGATGAACTCAGCAAAGAAACTTGCGTTTTTGCTGAATATGCATGAATAAGCATAAAAAAATTTCGTACCTCCTCAGTGTGTAATTTGCTATAAAGGATTGGGCAATGATGTAATGAGACCTAATCGTCTTGAAAGACATTTGTCATCCAAACATATATCTCATTTAAGGATAAACCAAAGGAATTTTTTGGTTCTTCTTCTTAAGGTGCCGTGCATTTCTGCGTAGGCGTCCACCGTACATCGTCTTGTCAGGTGAGCTGTTAAATATTCTGGTTTAAATAATTCTGTTTTTTAGCAGCATTGCGAAGCATTTCATAGCTGTGGATTCCTGTCCATTGTCGAATATTGCGCAGCCATGACATTTTTTTACGTCCGAGACCTCTCCTACCCTCTATTTTCCCTTCGAGTATCAGTTGCTGAAAAGTGTATCGTTCTCCTCGTATAATGTGCCCCAAGTATGCAGTCTTCTTACTTTTCACATAATTAAAAAGTTCCCTATCCTGTAAGCCCGCTCTTCTGAGTACTTCCTCATTTCTGACCCTGTCCGTCCATGATATTCTGAGCATTCGACGCAGGCACCACATTTCAAACACTTCAAGTTTGTTAATGGAACTGGCCTTTAACGTCCATGCTTCCATTCCGTACAGGAGAACAGGCCACACGTAACACTTAAGCATCTTGTATCGGAGGTTGAAGTCCAATTTGCGATCAGTCAGAAACTTACGAAGCCTCAAAAAAGCATTTCTGGCTTGTTCAACTCTGCTCTTTATTTCATTCTCGGGGTCCCAACCCTCATTCAGCAAACATCCCAAGTATTTGAATTGCCTGACTTGTTCGATTTCTTCTCCAGAGACATATATCTTTGCGTTGGGGTAATCATTTCTACTTATAATCATTGATTTTGTCTTCTTGATATTTATTTTCAAACCCCGAGCTTCACTAATTTTTTGGTACAAAATCTAAATATTGAAAACGCATGAAGTTGGGTAGTACTGGTTCTATGGCTCAGTCATCTGAAAAAGTTCTTGAAGCTTCATATGCGCTAACCTAAAACTGCAGGGTGGAGAATAAAATAGTTACTTATTGTGACGCGATCAAGATGTATATTGATATGATAATATTGGCATAATTACTATAATTTGTATGAACTAACTTATTTGTTTATTTTATCTTTATTAGACACCACCCTAATTGGGTTTATTTTATTGCAGCATTAGTTTAACTTTGTATCTAGACCTGAAGATGCTTTGCAAATTGTAGAAAGCGAAACCGGTCGTCTGATTGTTAAATTAAATTGATTGTAAGTCTTATTATTATTTCTTTACCTATTTGATATGGACTCACACAAGCAAACACATTCATGATTTTAAAACATGATTCCTCTGCCAAATACAACTTTGATATAATAGACAAACCTTCATTTTGGTTAAAATATTTTAAAGTGTATTCTAATGTATCACGGGAAGCTCTTCGTTTATATTTGCCTTTTTCAAGCACCTATTTGTGCGAAAAAGCATTTTCCCTTACTCTTGTGGTAATTAAAACAAAGTATCGGAATATACTTGATGCTGCTAGTGACTTGCTTTGTTTAGTTACTAAAACTCAACCACTAGAATGGGTATACTAGTAAAGTACTAGTATAAATAAATGCTTTGTTTTCTATGTAATACTTAATTGTTTTTGTTTTGTTCCTAGGCCAATACACTTTATTGTTAAGGGATGGGGAAGCAAGAAACTTTCATTTCAACAAAAGGGGGCGTGGTACAAAAAAGTTTGGGAACCCCTGCACTAACGTCTACAAATATGCAAGTAAGCAATAGCCAATTCATTTTACAGAAAGTTATCTTCATCCAGCGGTCTATGTAGGCACTTTAATATCCTTTATGAGGAGTGGAAATACATGGAGAACAACATAAATGTGGTTGCCTTGGTACAATGAATTGAAGATGAGCATTTATGTCTTATTTTTGATGGTAAAGAGAAAGGCACATTTAAATCGGCAATATGGGACGGGGAGTACAACCCCGACCTATAATAATTAAAAAGATTCTTAACAACACGGCACTGCTGTTACATAACTATATAAAAGATGTAACCAAAAGTCCATTGAGGTCTAGAAAATCACCAATCGAAACCACAGAAACAGTTGCCGCCATTAGATTGAACATGACCACCAAATAAATGATCTAAAACTCAAACGAATTCAATTATACCTTGCATTACAGAAAGAACTCCTGGATTTGACCTACCACGTAAGACCTGGTGTACACTTCCGCATCAAAACTCAACATTGTCAGTGTGCATATATGTGCACAGGTGGGGTAAGCATCTATCATCTCCATAATTTAACTGCGTAAGTTCAGTCCATCATAAGAATGCATCCCTGTACATAATATAAGAATGCATTAGTAGGGCTACGGGGACAGCAAACAAAATTGTAAAAATTCCAATACTATAAAGTACCTAGTAAAATCAGAACAATTTTGATTTTTACACGTTTAAAAACAGACTTAAAACAAAACAATTTAAGAGATAAATATATAACTAAATATTTAATCTATGTTGTCAATACAGAGGAATTTGATCAATTACCTAGTCTTAATCTTGTTAACGACTGTGGCGGTTACACACCCTTTTTAACAAAATTCTTAAATCTTTTTTTTTTGAGAACGAATTCCGGGGTAGAAATCGAAATATTAATTTTTTTAGTTAAAAGTTAAATTATTATTACAATAAACTGTAGATTAATCGCATATAAAAACAATATTTAAGTTGATCCATAATTAGATAAATAATTTGGATGTGAAAATTATAGTAAGCTCTCCTACCATTGACCGTTTTCAAATTTTTATTTAATACGACAGCTTTACGACAATTTTATCATCGTTAATTCATTTAATTGTCATATTGTGATAAAGTATACATTTCTATGGATGACTATACCAATTTAAACTAATTTTTCTACCAATTATATTCAAAAATCGATAATAATTACTCGTCCTTAGCCCTACAATCCCTTTGAAAATCACGTTCATTACCGTGTCGCATCGAGGGAATTGCATGATAATAGTTATCGAATTTTCATTTTCACTTATTATAGCTAAATTGCATATTCCATGCTACTTTATTCAGTGTTTCAAATCTGGACAGGTTTATACTGCATTATGCACGCAAACCAAAACACTTGTAAGTGTTAGAGGTGAATAAATATATTATCCAAATATTACTTTAATTATTAAAAACTTTTTTAATAAGGATGATGACGTTTTGAACTTTTTTCAATAAAAATTATTGTAACTATATTAACTGCAACTACGTCTTTATCGATGTGATAAGTAATTTCTTCCAGTTCTGTCGTTCTTACGATTCCTGCAGCCAAATCCCAGCGATTATTTTGACATCGTCTGTCCATCGTATAGGTGATCTACCTCTGCTTCTTCTATCAGCTCGTGGTCGCACAGTGTATTTTTTTGGGTCTACCGCCCGTCATTCATTCTGGTCACATAGTCTACTTAGTTCCACTTCAGCCATGTTATGTGCTCTAAGACATGTGTGACGACTGTCCTTCTTATTTCTTCGTTTTTAACTCTGTCTCCGAGAGTTAGTCCAAGTAGCGAGCATTTCATTCGTCTTTGGACTACTCAAGGGGTGTGTTCATTACGGAGACCATCGCATCGTATCCTCGCCTAGAGCATAGAACTGACAGTGGACACTCGAATTTAAAATAAAATGCATCTATTTTACCTGGCATCGATACGATGGTCGCAACGAGGCTCAGTGGTCGGCACCTCGTAGTGTCGATCATGGAGTACTTAGGACGAGAATCTAAAAAATACTAAGCTGGAATACTATGATCCAAGTCCATGGTTCGATACCTGGCTCGAGGCTGGGTGCTGCGCTTTGACGGTGAACGCTGGAATTTTTAAAGTAATACATTTATTTTACGTGGCGATGATACTCTGATGATAGGGTGGAAATGTTCTAAACACCATACCACTAATTGGCGTATTTTGGATTCAGAGCAGTGGAAAACATCCGAGCCCATTTCCCCCTGTGTAGAAGAGGTCCTGCAAACGGATGCCTTCCTGTTGTACTGCCTACCAACTAAAACCACACACTCTTCGTCAAGACACCCCCGCACGTGTTCAGTTAGTAAACGAAACTTAACCTTATGGTAATCTTTATGGTAACTTATGGTAACTTTATGGTAACTTTATGGTTTGTTCTTTATGGTAACTTTATGGTAAAGCTAGCATAGCCATAACTATATCTCGGCAATGCATGAGGCTACAGAGCCTAGATTGGAGGCATAATCTATTGCTAATTAATTGCTATTGATTGGTACATTGACCAATCCTAAAAAACTACCCCATTATCCCCGGAAAAATCTAGATATCGGCCAAAACGTTGTAAACAAACACGTAAACCGCTATAAATTAATTTCTAATTTATTGCTGAAGTTTTACAGGGAGGAATTTATTACTGTAACCGTATCCGAATAATAATGGTTATGCTTACTTTACTGTAAAGGTAGCATAGCATTTTTGGCTGATATCTCGGTTTTGCAGGGGTGTGTTTTGAGCTAGTGGATAATGGAGTAGATTTTGAGGGTTGGTTAATATATCAAACAACAGTAATTAATTAGCAATAAAATATGCTGTCACAAAACACATTTTTTCACATCTTTTTCCAAAATCATTTTTTAATATTTTCAGAGAATTATTTTGCTTTTTTAGAATCAGATGCAGAGCCTGGTTTTTCCTGTCCAAGTGATGATACATCTGCTTCAAGTAATTTTGAATTAATTGATTACAAAAAATTCTTTTCAGATGTAAATGCAAATGATAATCTGCAACCATCGACACCGAAAGGAAAGAAAAGAATAAGGTCTCGAAGTGACTAGAAAACCCAAAGATTACAACTACCCGAAATACAAGCAAGAATATATTGATCATAAGAATAAATTGCATTTGAAATAATCTGTGAAACCCGTTATTCAGAACTGACAGTTTTAGATAATATAAATAATAGAGACAAGAAATTTTTGTGGATTTCTGGGCATTGAGCAGCTGGAAATTGTAAACTTCTTATCTTGCATTGGTGCACTTAAGTTACATAAAACTGGGTGTTTTGAACGGTAAAGAAGTGCCATGTAAATACAGGATGTTATGTAAGATTCTACAAAGAGTTACTGTTAAAAACACTTGATCTTTGAAATAAAAGAATTCAAAATTGGGTCAATAAAAAAAAGCTGAATTCAGGTGGTGTATCTCGAAGAGAGGATACAGAAAAGCAACTTCCAGGAAACAAAATTCACCAAGAAAGAGTTGGTCATTAATCTCGGCACAAAAATATGGAGTGTACATCCCTTGATTCTGGCCTTACTGCCAAAAATATCGGATGTTTACCAAGAGATTAGTGCAGATACCAAGGGGTCAAGTCAGAAAAGGAAAGCTTTTATAGGCACATTTTTAACACACAATTTTATCAGAGGTTCCATAGACCCTTAACAAACACATGCAGTGTTTGTGATAAATTAAAAAATATTATTGATAACAATGAAGAAGAAAATATTATTGATAGCAAGAAGAAATGCAATTACTGAAAAACATGTTCACTTACATAAAGCAGAAATAGTTATCGCAGCTAAACACAGTTTTGGGGATCTCGAAGATGAATCAGATGTAATTTGTTTTAACTTACAAAAGATGTTACTAACACCTGCTCTTCATACCTCTACACTCTCTTCAGCATATTACTGGCACCAATTATGGACATATAACTTCTGATTTCATAACATAAAAATTATAGAGTTGGTAACATGTTTTTATGGCATAAAGGACAAGCCTCTCAGGGATGTACAGAAATCTCTTGTCTTTTAAAATTCATACAAAGCCTACCAAAATGTGTTACACATCTTACGATCCTTTTAGTGACAAGTGTGGAGGCCAGAACAAAAGTAAGATTATTGTAAAATTCGAGCCATACATAAGTACAACAACGAAAATTAAAACTGTAGATCATACATTTTTCATATTTGGACATTTATTTAATGAATGCAACAAAAATTTCGGTCTCATTGAGATAACAAAAAGAAAACTAAATGAAAAATGTTTGTACCAGAACACTGGGCAGAGATGATTGCCAAGACAGGATCAAAATTTATGGTTGTTATTATAAAATATTGGAATTTTGTACTTGGCAACACTGGCTCACAATGTCTTAAGTGATTCCGGTTGTCATATGTCAGTTGTAAAATATATTTTGTAGAATGTAGCACATGTTTAGTTTTTAGTACTTTTGTAAAATAAAGTAATCAAATAATTCACTGCTATCTCTGTATTACCTCACTGGGAAACAACAAATTCTAATAGGTTATGGGCACCCAGACAGACAAAAAATAAAGAAGCATAAAAGAAAGTGTGAAATATAAAATGGCTAATGCAATAGTCAATGTTCCTCAGCTGACAAATGCTACAAATTTTAACAATTCTAAATTCAGAGTATCCATACTACTGGAAGAAAGACAATTATTAGATGTATTGGAGAAAACTGAGCAAGACTACAGTGAACCAAAAGAGAAAGCAGAGTTTAAACTAAAAGATTCCAAAGGTAAAAGCATCATAGTACAATGTTTAACAGACAAACACTTGGATTTAGTTAAAGATGCAAAAACCACAAAAGAAATGGTTAAAGCCCTAGAGAACATATTCGAGAGAAAAAGTGTGTTTACAAAATTAACATTGAAACGTAAATTGTTAACATTGAAGCTGAAAAGAAATGAAAAATTAGAAGATCATTTTCTGTTGTTTGACACCCTTATAAGAGATTTAGAAAATGCTGGTTCAAAACTAGAAGAAGAAGACAAAGTATGCCATTTATTACTATCATTAAATGAAGAGTATGAATCAGTCATCACAGCTATAGAAACAATGAAAACTATTAAAATGGACTTTGTAAAATCCAGACTATTAGATGAAGAAATGAAACTTAAATCAAAACAAGGTAAACCAGCTAATATTAATGAAATGTCATTTCAAGCCAATCAGCGAATAATTTGTTATAAATGTCACAAACCAGGACATAAGATATCAGAGTGTCGACAATTCAAAAGTGGGAATAGAGGTCACAATCCAAGAGGCAACTTTCAAGGGCATTCAAGAAGTACATATATACAAAGTGGTACAAATCATAGTAGACGAAATCAAGGTGGTAAGCAATCACAGGTGAATCAAGCAAATGAATTAGCCTTCATTGCATTAAGTGGTGTAACTACTTGTAACATATCTACTCTCAATGTACAGACATTCATTCTGGATGTACACAACACATGGTAATGGAAGAAATGGTTGAATATATGGTAGATGTAAAACAAATCAACACGGTGAAAATTGGAACTGCAAAGAATGGTGAGGTATTGATAGCAAATAAGGTAGGTACAGTAAAAGCTACATGTCAAGGACGAGATATTAAAATAGAAGCACTTATTGTTAAAGGTATATCACATAACCTCATTTCTGTATCTAAATTATTAGAAAAAGGTTTTAAAGTAACATTTGTTAATGATATTAATGGTAAAAGACAAGCTATAATAAATAAAAATGGATCAAAATTTCAGTGTGAAATGTTGAATAATTTATTTTGTTTAAAGGTAGATTTTGTTAAGAATAAAAATAATTATTGTAATGAGACAAACCATATAGTAAGTTATGTAAATGAGACTATAGATGATAATTTATGGCATAGGAGATTAGGTCACATAAATAGGCACAATTTAAAAATATTAGGACTACCTTATAGTTCAGAAATTTGTAAAGATTGTATGGAAGGTAAAAGTGCTCGTAAACCATTTTATAAATGTTTTAAATACACAACAAAAATTGGTCAGTTGATACACTCAGATATTTCAGGTCCAATATCTACACCAACATCTGAAGGTTATAAATACTTTCAAGTATTAATAGATGATTACTCACATTTTTTAGTAGTAAGATTATTAAAAAATAAACATGAAGCTGATCAAAATATTATTCAGTTTATTAAGTTAATTAAAACTCAGCATAATCTAAAAACACAGAGAATTAGAGTTGATAATGGTGGTGAATTTACATCTAATGCATTTAGAGATTTTTGTAAAAATAAAGGTATTAAAGTGGAATATACAATGCCATACACTCCACAAGAAAATGGGATTTCAGAGAGAATGAACAGAAGCTTATTAGACAAAGTAAGAACCAAATTTGCTGAAACTAATCTACCAAGAGAGTTATGGGGGGAAGCAATTCTGTGCTCAGCATATGAATTAAATAGAACACCTACTAAAGCAAATAACGGAGAAACACCTGCCACAAGATGGTACCATAAAAATGATTTATCAAAAATTAAAGTATTTGGAAGTAAGGCATGGGCAATAGTCTTACCAAAACAAAGCAAATTAGAAAGAAGGGCACAACCTTGCATAATGATAGGATATACAGGAGCTGGATATAGATTGTGGAATTATGAAACTAATGAAATTTTTTGTTCAAGAGATGTGAGATTTGATGAAACTTTAACTAATTATGATGAAATCACTAAGACCAATATGATGGATGATACAAATAAGAAAACAATAGAAGTACAGTATGAAAATGAACTGCAAGGGGGAATAAATGATATAGAGATAGAAATTCAAGATGATGATTTAAATGAAGCTAATGAAGATGAAACAGAGAATATAAGTTCAGAAAATTATGAAGAATGCATGCCAAAGATAGAAACAACAAAAACAGGAAGAAAAATAAAAGCACCCAAATATTTAAGTGAATATGAGACTTATACAGCTTATTGTTTAATATCAACAGAAGAAAATGATCCTTTATGCTATGAAGATGCCATAAAAGATCCTGAATGGGTAGAATCCATAAGAAAAGAGCTACTTTCACATGAAAAGCTAAGTACATTGGCAGAAGTAGAATTACCTAAACATAAAAAAGCTATTCAAACAAAATGGGTTTTTAGAACAAAGGATGATGGAACTAAAAAAGCCAGAATAGTAGCCAAAGGTTTTCAAATTAAGGAGGAGAGTGAATTTGAACCAAATTACTCACCAGTAGCAAGAACATCAACAATTAAACTATTTTTATCAATAGCATTACAAAATGATTGGAAAATCAGACAAATGGATATCCCAACTGCATTTTTAAATGGATTACTTGAGAATGATGTCTATATTTATGCACCAGAAGGACTTACCATAAAAAACTCAAGAGTATTAAAATTGAATAGAGCTTTATATGGCTTAAAAGAATCATCAAAGGTATGGAATAATACATTCAATGAATTTGTTAGTCAAAATAATTTTGAAAGATCTATGTATGATTGTTGTTTATACAATAACAAAAAGGTTTGGATATTAATATATGTAGATGATATATTATTAATAGGAGAAGATAATGATGTTCAATGTGTTATAAAATTATTACAAGATAATTTTCAGGCAAAAGATTTAAAGGAAGTTAAACATTTTTTAGGTATGAATATTACTAGGACAGAAGATACTATTAAAATTGATCAAGAAAGATTTATAGAAAAACTTTTGGATCATTTTAATATGAAGGAATGTAAACCAAAGAAGACTCCAATGGAAAAGGGATTTCAATACATTGAGGACAGTGAAATTCTAACTAATATTCCTTACAGGCAATTAATTGGAGGACTGATGTATTTATCAACAACAAGTAGGCCAGACATTAGTTATGCAGTGTCATACTTGAGTAGATTTTTAGATTGTCCTACTACAGAGACATGGAATGCTGGAAAAAGAATTTTAAGATATCTACAAGGAAGTAAGAAACTGGGATTAACTTATTATAAAAATACAGATTGCCAGATAACACTCAATGGATATTCAGATGCCGATTGGGCAACAGATAAGAAAGATAGGAAAAGTGTGAGTGGATGTATATTATTATATGGTAATAACCCAATATCATGGTTTTCAAAGAAACAAAACTGTGTGGCATTATCAACAGCTGAAGCTGAATACATTGCAGCAGCACAAACAGCTCAAGACTTAATCAATGTCAAGGGTATACTGGGAAATTTTAATGTAACTGTTAAAACAATTTTATACTGTGACAATAAAAGTACAATTTTAATGTCTAACAGTAATGAAAATTCGAAAAGAGCAAAACATATAGATATAAAAAATCATTTTTTAAAAGACTTAATTTCTAAGAAAGAAGTTGTAATGGATTATATATCAACTGAGCAAAATTTAGCTGATATTTTAACTAAATCTTTAGGTACCGAGACTTTCATAAATCTAAGAAATAAAATTTATGTTATATGAATTGTAATATCATTTTGTTAATTATAATAGTTACGATTTTCATGTTCCAACATTTCAAATCGATGAGGAGTATTGGAATTTTGTACTTGGCAACACTGGCTCACAATGTCTTAAGTGATTCCGGTTGTCATATGTCAGTTGTAAAATATATTTTGTAGAATGTAGCACATGTTTAGTTTTTAGTACTTTTGTAAAATAAAGTAATCAAATAATTCACTGCTATCTCTGTATTACCTCACTGGAAAACAACAAATTCTAATATAAAAGACCAGGATTTTATTAATTTAGATACATTTTTGCAGTTCTATAAAGATATTGTACCAGGAATATACGCCATACTATGGCTGAGGTTTGAAAAAATCATACCAATAAAATTGTGTTTCAAAAACAGTGTATGAACCGAATCTCTTTCTGAAAATTTTAGCATGAAACCTAATTGTCAGGAAAACCTCAAATATTGCAAAATATACATGAGAAACCAGAAAGCCATTATTAAAACAGGAGGGAATATGCCTCTGATCCATCACAACTTCTGCAGAAACCCTTCATGCACCCTTGATAATATTCAACTAGATCCTGACGAACTAGACAACTGTTTCAAAAGTGATGATGACTAGTTAAGATGACTCCTTGTGTGTTTCCTACTTTTTACATTTATATACCAATTTTTTAATTCAATTCAGTTCTATCAATATCTTTTTATCAAAAATGTTTTGAACATAAAACACTATATTTAAGTATTTGGTTTCTTTTGGAAACCTAAAAATACAATTATATACAGCACTAAGTATTAATAACAAATTTATATTTTAAATAAAAAATATGATTATTGAACTAAAAAATATTATAAACAGCTTACAAATTGATTATTATTATCTTTATATTCTGTGTATTCATTTCTTATATTTTATTAGAAGTGGATGTTTTAATTACTATTTTGGAAATTTTACAAAATATTCAATAATGACTGAAAAATGAATCGAGAAACTTTTCTAAGTAACTAAGATTGTTTATGGATACATACTATTAATTTATTCACTGAAGTACGGGCCATTACTTTGTTTACATATTTGTATAATAACCTGTGGAATGTTGTTCCTGAAGAGTTTTTATTAACATTGCTTCTGTTACTGCAACTACGTTGAGAACAAGAAACCATTATTATGCCATATCACAATACAATATTACAGTTTGTATAAAAGTATTATAAAACTAAAAATATTCGAAAAACAACAAACGTCAACAATCATACATGATCTGTCAAAACGATCATAACAATATGGGCGAAGTGAGAACGTTTTAGTCACTTGATGTCTTCTCCATAGATTCTAACTCGATGGTATAATCTCTAAAAATTTAAATTACAGTTCTGTCGTAGCTTGTCACAAAATTTTCAATTCAAGTCTGTGTTTTCGTTTAAAATATGGCGATAGCGTGCTGACACACTTCAGCGGTGGCATCTGAGAGCGGGGCATTCTGATTGTTATTTATTCTGTGGTTATATGGAGTACGTCGAAATTAGCTCGTTATATGTGAGACAAATTTGGGGTTAAATGTGGCGAATAACGTAAAGATGTTTATGTGGCTTTCTTCGATTATGAAAAGGCTCTTGATAAGCTTCTGCATGGAACGCTTTAACATATTTACAACCAAAAGGCATCGATGGTAGAGACCTACCTATTATAGAAAAGCTGTATTGGAAACAGTCGTACAAGACGTTGAATGTTATATTCAAATAGGCATTCTATCCCCGCTGTTACTTAATATATACAGTGGAACAGGAATCTCGTGAGAGAGCGGAGCTTCCAGTGCGCAAAGAGAGAAAGTGGGCCAGAATAAGGTTGGAATTTCCCCGAACATTACAAATTACCGCTTGATATTAAAAATTTTGCAATCTTGTCAATTTGTGGATAATCACAGTAATATTGGGTATTTTTAGTATAAGAGCTTCTTCTTCTAATGGCGCTACAACCCTTTGTGAGTCTTGGCCTGCTTAACAATGTTCTTCCTTCCATTCTGCCCTGTCGGATACTTTCCTTCGCCACTGCCTGATATTTATGGTTTTAAGATCCCTCTCTACGTCGTAAGTATGATTCCTACTTTCCAATCTTCTGGGATGACTTCTAGTGTCCATATGCGGTCGATTAGTTTATGGATACGCCTCCATAGCGCATGTCCACCATTCTTTATTAGTCCTGCAGTTGTTCTATCTGTGCCAGGTGCTTTGTTATTTTTTAGATGTTTTATGTTTATCGTTTCTTCCAATGTTGGTTGCCCAATTAGTTGTTCTGCTGTGTGGTTAATTATTTCTTCTTCTTTATTTTGTTCTTTTTCTGGGTTTAACAGCTCTTGAAAATGCTCCTTCCACCTTTTCATCATTTCCTCTCTCTCTCTCTCTCTCTCGCTGATAATTGCCCCATTTTTGTCATTGCAAACAGTTGATTTTGTCATGTATCTTTGGGTGTATTGCTTGGTTTCCTTGTAAAATTTTCTAGTCTCTCTTTTGTTATTATATTCTGTAATTTGTTGTATTTTTATATTCAACATTTCTCTCATTTTCCTTCTACATATTTTCTTTGCATCTTTGCTCGAGTTCTTCATATGCCCTTATATTCAATCGCGAATCCCTTTGTAGACATTTCTGTCTGGCTATATTTTTGCTATTTATTACTTGTTGGTAATCTTGGTCCAACCATTCCTCGTTTCTTTTGCTTGAGGCTTCAACTAATGTCCTTTGCTATATTTGTAATTGTCGTTTGGATGACATTCCATTCTTCTTCAATGTTGTTTTGTTCTCCTCTTTCATTTAATTCATTCTTACTTTTATTTTCTGTTGGTACTCGGAAAATAAAATTCTTTTTAGGATTTTTAAACATATATGTGTTCCATTTTCTTTGTTTAGGCCTTTCTCTTTTCCTACCATTGATATTCTTTGTTTTATTTTCGATATAACCAAGAAATGGTCCAAATCGCAATTTGCGCCTCTATAAGTTCTAAAATCCGTTACGAAGGTTGCCCACCGCTTAGATATTAATATGTGATCGATGTAATTAAATTTATTCGGGTAGTATCCAGGTTCCTTTATGAATATTTTTATGAGGAAAACACGTACTAGTAAAAATACATTTTTATTAAGATATCTAAAAAAATTACCTTCAAATAATTGATACAACTTAATAACTAAAAGAATAAGGGAATAATTTTTTACCAGGTATGATATACAGTTTGTCCCAAACATTTTAAGATCGGCATAGAAGGATAACAAAAATAACGATATGAATAAAATATAATATTTACCAAACAACAAATAATTATGTCATAACAATACAATTAAGAGACTTTCATTTTAAAAGATCCTACTTGGCAAACTTCATTGTGCCATTAGTATTATTTCAAAATAAATATTTAAATAAGGAATAATTATATGATTCTTACTATCATTTTACTTTAATATGAAAGTAACACATTCAAAGACGCACAGACAAAGCAATTGAACACAAACAGTCGATACTAAATATATCGTATAACAACGATAAGTTAAACACTGAGATTGTAAAAACTGTTTGTATGTTTTACATAGGTAACATTTTTGCCTATTGACCATTTACATAAAATATGTAATTCCCACTAAGATATTAAGAGGCTACATCAGCGCGTCATCAAGACGGAAAACGCGTTACAAGATTGCAGCTTTAATTTTAAATATTTTGACGAGATATTTGGCACACATATGTGATATAGTAAAGAATGGCGGTACGAAGCCCAATTTGAGAAATATGTTATTAAGTGGAAATTACTCTATAACTAAATAAAATATTACAAAAACGAGTTTTTACCGCCATTAAGAAAAACAAAAAAATACAGTTTCTTCAAATAAACTTTTTTATCCCAAGCCTAGATTTTGTGTCACATTGGAATTACTAAAATCAACCAAAAGCAATTAACTATAACAAGAAATCGAACTTAGCTGAGTGGGTTGGCAACATAGAGAAATAGTCACCGCTATCACATTTGCACTTCTACGTCTGTTTCATAGAGAAATACATAGAGAAATAACAATAAGTTATTTGTTATTTCTCTATGGTCTGTTTTCTGTGTACCATAGAGAAATAACAAATAAGCTGTGTACTGCTCTGTTATCTGTATCGATATCTGTTCATTCAGTAGTGTATTATTTTCAAGATATTGAAATTCGAGTTTTGATTCATAGTGAAGTACTGTTTGTTTAAAATTAATTTATTATATTTGGATAATAGAACTGAGTTGTCGGACTATTTGAAAAAAATAGATTATTATTAATTGTGGGTTTTAAAAGTCTATTTTACGTAAAAATATTTCAAATTCTAATGCGAGTATATAGTCTTAGGAGGATTTTTTTTATTCTAGAAATATAAGTATTTTTGAAAATGGGAAAAATTTCATAAGCGAATATTAAAGTCACGCCTTCCAAGAAAAGGTCCAGTAAAAACCGTGCTAAAACGATTCGAAAATCGAAATTAGAACCACCACAAATTTTAATAATGTAAGTGTAAGTATAAGCAATCTACTATTGTCATAAATAAAAGGTGTGAAAAGTTGTTTCCCATGAAAATGAAATTGGTAATAAATCTGTATTTAGGTACAGAAATCCTCACTAAAGTACAAATGCCAATTTTTTCAGGCAGATAGATATTTTCATTGGCGACAATATTTCCGAACTTATATTTTTGCTATACGTCAGAATTGATGCTATGAATCAATCTGTAGTTCATTTCTAACGGCTAAACTGTTTGATATATACGTTAAAACTTATAAGTAGAGCTCGGATCGAGCGAGCTATTTTCAGGGTAGTATTTCCTTTACAGGTACTTTATTCGTTTAGATGTATACAATATTAATTAATACAGAATGCAGTTGAATTAATGCATTTCATCTGCAGCAGTTGAAGTGGCGGTATTGGGTCATTGACAACTGGATAATCGACAGTCTATCAGAGAACTACGTCGTGCATCTGGTCTATGAGCATCTAGTGTTTATCGAATTATAAAATACTATAAATTTTATCCTTATAAAATAAGAGTACTTTAACGATGAAACGATGATGATCCTGATCATCGATGTCAAATTTGTGAAGAACTTAGTGAAATCATAAAAACAACCAACATCGATTGTACGCGTTTTTCCAACGAGTGTACTTTTATGTTAGATGTTGAAGACAATAGACATAATTGTCGTTATTTGAGTAACAGTAATCCTCATTTATTCATTGAGACACATCCGCTGCTCACTGACACATTGAAACCTAATGATAATCTTGTAAACTATATAATGACTTCCTAACAGGACAAGGCATCCCCACATTATGATATACGCGTAAGACAATTTTTAAATCAACAACGTTTTTCAGGGCTTTGGATTGGCAGAAGGGGTCCAATGGAGTAGTCGGCCAGATATCCGGATCTGTTGCCTTTCACCTAATATCAAAAATATGACACTCCGTCTGTAGATCTTACCGAGTTCCGACAAAGGATTGTGACAGAATGCCGATTATTTAGACCGGAGGTATTTGCAAATGTACGAAGGGGCTTTGAAAATATACTGTTTTATTGTATGGAGGTCATTTCGAACATTAAATTGGTTAATTTGATGAAATTGACTGTTTTTTGTTATTACTTATGTTCAACCAATAAATTAGCAAAAATTATCTTCAGTTATTTCGTAAATTATTTAATTTTGACAAAATCTTGGTTTCTGAGTTTCTGGGACGGCCAAATTTTCGTTGAAACACACTGTATATTATTATTAAATTTATGATAGACTTACTAATTCTTAAGCTAAGATGATTTATACAAATTTTCGTAAAAAAGGTTTGTTAAAATTTATATGCTTATATTTATGATTTTTTATATAATAAATAAATAATAAAATATTTTCATAAAATCGTTAAGCTTTTTGTGCGTTTCTTTATCCTTTTGTTTGTTTTGTTTCTTTATAATTTCTCGAATTAATATTGATGATGTGCTGATGTAGCCTCTTAAATATTACTAGATCATTTAATTTTTAACTATCAACAAAAATGTAATATATGATGACAAGTATGAATTTGATGGTAATGCAATTTTCGCCGCAGTACATATTTCTTAGTCGATAAGAGTGTTTAGATAACATGACTCATTTTCAATATGTGTGGACAGATCCTTATTGTCCTAATAACAATTTTGTTCTGACAAATCAATAACTTAAATTATTTGGTAAGCCTACATTATGTCACAAAATATAAATAAAAATCATTACAACTTGTTTGTTAATAAATTCTGAGAATCTGTGAATTGTACTTTCGGAAACACCTGTCGCTGCTGCCACACGCTCTTTTATGCGATGATGAGGTATGGTGTTAACATTCTTCAGCTTCCTTTTTCATAAAGGCTAACACATTAGCAATTATTTCTCGACATGCTATAATATTAAATAACACTAATTTAGGTATATCTACTTTTTTATTTTACAATTATTTCCTCACTTTTACAGTTCTTAATTTTAACAGTGTTCTTAAAAGAACTTTTGCATAAAATAGATAAAACTAAAATAATTAAAAGAATACAAAAATACAAAACGTAAAATCACAACAAAATCAAATTTATTTGTTTCATATTAAATACTGGAAGAGAAAACTGCTTAAAACAAATTTCAAACTTCTAAGATTTTTCTCCAGCGTGCACTCTCAAATGTCTTTTTAAATGACCTGCTTGACTAAATTGCTTAAAACAAGTTTCACACTTAATAAAGTGTTTCTTTAGTGTGCACTTGTGTGTTTTCAATGAACCTGCCTGAGAAAACTGTTTAAAACAAATTTCACACTCATAAGATTTTTCTCCAGAGTGCACTCTCAAATGTACTTTCAAATGCTCTGCTCGACTAAATTGTTTAAAACAAATTTCACACTTATAAGATTTTTCTCCAGTGTGCACTCTCAAATGTACTTTCAAATGTTCTGCTCGACTAAATTGCTTAAAACAAATTTCACACTTATAAGATTTTTCTCCAGTGTGCACTCTCAAATGTACTTTTAAATTTTCTGCTCGACTAAATTGCTTAAAGCAAATTTCACACTTATAAGATTTTTCTCCAGTGTGCACTCTCAAATGTCTTTTCAAATGACCTGTTTGACTAAATTGCTTAAAACAAATTTCACACTCATAAGGTTTTTCTCCAGTATGTGTTACCAAATGGCTTTTCCAACTACTTCTAGTAATAAACCGTTTTAAACAAATTTCACATGTGTAAGGTAGTTCCCCAGTATGCACTCTCAAATGTGTTTTTAATGTACCTGCTTCACTAAATTGTTTTAAACAAATTTCACACGTATAAGGTTTTTCTCCAGTATGAGTTCTCAAATGTCTTTTCAAGTCACTTGTAGTATTAAACTGATTAAAACACATTTCACATTTGTAAGGTTTTTTCCCAGAATGTACTCTCAAATGTGTTTTTAAATAACATTTGTAAGAAAACTGTTTAAAACAAATTTCGCACTTGTAAGGTCTTTGTCCAGCCGCAATTTTCATCGTTTTATTTAATGTCTTTCCTTCAGAGTGTTCACTCATATAATTTTCTTCGTAAGATGAATCTCCAATAATAAGTGTCTCCATATTTTCCATTTTTTGTTCATCTTGGATATAACCTAAAATACAAACGACATGATATAAATATTTTTGAGTATACGAGAAAATTAATGCAATAATTAAATTAGAGCATTATAAAGTTTAAGATAGCAGAAGTAGTAAATGATATAAATATGTTTTAGAAATCTATGTTTATGTTTTCAGTATGTGTAAGGGTATCACCAAATCGTGGATGTAAGATTAAAAATGAGTGCTAATTTTCATCGTCGAGGGTGGTTTAAAATTCCATCACAGTTATCCATCTAACACTGTATAATCCATTTCCAGTTGTTCTATATTATACCATTTTCCATACATAAATTAGGTCACAAAAAATAAATAAAAATGTCACTGCTGCCACACGCATTGTGCCACCTTCTTTAGCTTTCCTATTCATAAAGGATAACACATTAGCAAATATTTCTCAAATTTGACTATCAGCCCGTCCGGATAATTTACTCCATGCTATATTAAATAACCCTAATTTAGGTAGATCTGTTATGGCGAGCACGCCACTGTGTGTGTTTTTATCTCAATATTTAGACTACATCGGAGATGATAAACACCCATGCTGATAATTTCGAGGAGTCAGCGATATGTTCAAGGACTATGAGAGGTTTTAAGAAATAGTTTGTATTCATTAAGTCAGTATCGTTTTATACCATAAGCAGTAAACAACTAAATAAACTTGTGCATTTCATTCAGAGTTTCGTTACTTAAGTCCCCCACGAACACACATTATTTCATACAGAATAAAAGTAGGGTAGTTAGTAGAATTTCCAATTAGAAAAAGTAAAGCCTTTTTTAATCGATTTTGATCGTTAATTGGGAAATTGGAGAATTAGTGACATATATCCTGAATTCAATATGATTGTCAGGGCAGACATTCTGTATTAATTACTATTTAACTAGGAATAAGCCATTAAAGGTAAAAATACGTTTATTGGCGTTTCAATTTCCACTTCGGAAATCGTTCTCAAAATACAAACAGTAAATTAAACAAATTTTGTTTTTTGTTACTTAGTGAAAAATTCTTCTAATAATTTAATTTTATCTGACTCATTTATAGGAGTTGTCGACGGTTGAAGCCATCACCAACGACTGCCTGCCGAAAAGGTGAAATAATCAACTGGCTCTCTCAAAAAAATATACCATTCGATGACAACATGTTTGGAACGCAAAAAAGTGCTCTTTCACCAAGACAATGCATCGGCTCACCGATCGGCCGTCGCCATGACAAAATTACACGAATTGGGTTATGAATTGGTTGAACACCCACCGTATTCACCAGATCTTGCCGCTAGCGATTTTTTCCTGTTTCCAAACCAAAAAAATTGCTCGGAGGCGCCGTTTCGCAACAAATGATGAAGTCGTCGCTGAAACTTCGGTCTATTTGGAAGAACTCGAGCAAAAGTACTATTTGGATGGAATAAAAAAATTGAAACATCGTCTTACTAAGTGCATCGAGCTAAAATAGGACTATGTTGAGAAATAAATCGATTTAATTCCAAAAAATTTGTTTTTTCTATCAAAGGCTAGTTTTTTATCAATCCACCCTCGTATAAAGTGGTTTAACTTAGGTCTACATTAAATATTCTTTTTATTGTTCTGATCTTATTTTTAGGAGATGAACTAATAACTTTTAAAAAAACATTAGAGAAACAAAATAAAATATTTGATGATTTTGAGCAAAATAAAATTGAAGAAGCTTTTTGTACCGACGTTTTGGAGTATATTCCTTCACCAATTGGTATATTTATTGTTTAGTTAGTTGTAAGTTTTTTAATTATTAACATAATCATCAGAAAGTTCTACTCTACATCAGAGTCATTCCGGTTTGGGTGATTACCTTCGGCGGAACAATAATAAATCGACATCGCTATTTATAGTCAGTTTAATTTTAAACGACTTATTAGGGCAAGTCGTAAGTATTAGCTTAAAAAGTATAAGACGGGGACGAAAACGTAAAGCTAATAGAACGGAATGGAAAGATGTAATTCATAACAAAAAAAAAAACAAAAGAGAACAATTTATAAATAAAAAAGGTAAAGTTGTAAAGCAACGACAAATAAAAGGTGTTTGTATGGACAAATGTATCCGAAAGTGCCAAGAAAAACTGAATATTACAACAAGATAACAACTTTTTAAAGAGTTTTGGAAAATGGAAGATCACAACCTTCAGACAGAATATATGTCTTTTAGTTACTAGACACACAAGAATTCGTATTTTAAATACTACCATTGAATCTCGAAGGAAGTGGACATTTCAGTATAAATTGCTTATAAATGATAGCCACATTGTGGTATGTAAAAAAATGTTTCTTGATACGTTTGATATAACTGATAGTTGGGTGATGACAATGTCTAAAAAGATGTCGGAGAGTGAAGTTGGTATAATTGTTGAAGATATGCGTGGAAAACACACCACTCGGACACAATAAGTAGCAGAAGAAATAAAAGAGACTGTTCGAAAACATATATCGTCTATTTAAGTAGTAGAGTCGGATTACCAAAAAAAAAAAACAAAATTATATTTTGAAGAGAAACTAAATACTTATATCTAAACTTTTTTATTTGTATATTTACCATCGAGTTTTTTAAACCAAAACAAACCGGTGTGTCTTCTATCATGTTTATCGAAGTGCACGTGAAGACTAAAAAGCAGAGATGGACCTGAAGTACACTAACCATATTGCTAATAGGACTGTTGTAAGACAACTTAAGGAAAGGGATAAAGAGATCGCTAAAAATTCAATGGCAACTATAGTTGCTTGTTACGACATGCAGAAAGTTCTCACCACACCTCAGTCTGAGCTGTCAATGTTTTACTATAAACGAAAATAATGCTTTTATAATTTTACAATATTTGACATAGGACGCAATGAAGGATTTTGCTACATGTGGGATGAAACTAAAGGAAGGAAGGGAGCTAACGAAATAAGTAGAGCAGTGTTTATAATTTCATTGCAACTAATGTTTTAAAAGGATATAAAAATTTTAAATTTTATAGTGATATTTAATAATATTTGCGATGTATTCTTTTTCCGTTGAAAAATTTTCTATAAACATAACGCACAATTGTTTTGAGGTAAGTCATTCCCAAAATGAGGGAGATTCCATGCACGCCTTAATAGAGCGACTTAAAAAGAACCAAATAATTTTTATTCCTGAACAATGGATAAGCTTAGTAAGATGTGCAAAAACAACAGGTAAACCGTATTTGGTAACTGAACTGCACAAAGACAATAAATTGATTTTAAAAAACTTACGACAACTTTTCCAAATTGGTATATAATTGAAGAAAATTAAAAAATCGTCTGGAACATGGTGAAACATATAAACATTTCTGAAACAAATCCTGGCGCGGTGAATATTCAATATGATTTCATATCCGATAACAAAAATAAGTTAAACTTGCTACAGAAACCTATCTCCAGGAAACAAAAAAGGTTAGCAACTTCTAGTAAAGATCTTTCTAAGAATCTACATCTACCATATTCATCTTATCTAAAGATAACAAAAGCAAAATATGATGATATGCAGAGTTTATGTCATAGCCAGTGCCTTCTTATAACTTACCACGATTATTTTAAAAATCTCCCAGTTGATTGCAAAAACATTAATCAAGACAGCGATATGGAAGACTAGACATAAAATAAATATGTTCATTGTAAGTTTAATTCGAATTTATATTTAGTTTGTAATACAATTTGCATTTTAAAAACTATCTACTGTTATTATTCCTTAACCTACAACAAGCAATAATTTGAAATTCATATTAAATTTTCCAATGAGAACATCTTAAGTGCAGTTATAAGATTATTTGATGAAACTTTATATTTATACCAAAAACTGTAACTGCCACAGTTCAAAAACCTAATCTCTAATAAAAAAAAGTAGACCTTATTCTAAAAGAGGAGTTTAACATTTATATAATTACTTACTTCTTAATATTGTTCTGAAGCTATTTTCTTGTGGCATTGTAAATTAATTACTATTTAACTGGGAATAAGCCACAATTAAAGATAAAAATACGTTTATTGACGTTTCAATTTCCACTTCGGAAATCGTTCTCAAAATACAAACAGTAAATTAAACAAATTTTATGAGAAAATGAGCGAGAGCGAGAAAATTATGAGATATTTTAACATCTTTTATCAACGTCTGTTTGCCTTGCAATTCTTAGAAGGCTCAGATTATAAAGCAGAAATCTGAATTGTGTTTCGAAACTATTTTACGATTAAACAAATTTTGTTTTTTGTTACCTAGTGAAAAATTCTTCTAATAATTTAATTTTATCTGACTC
Source organism: Diabrotica balteata (assembly GCA_918026665.1). Classification (NCBI taxonomy): domain Eukaryota; kingdom Metazoa; phylum Arthropoda; class Insecta; order Coleoptera; family Chrysomelidae; genus Diabrotica; species Diabrotica balteata. Next base: position 99,509,532 of record OU898282.1, read on the forward strand.
ATTTATATTGACAATTCAGACATACATTATACATTTTAAAGTAGACGACTTTAAAATGATACTGCCAATATTGTTGAGTTGCGCTCCTGGGACGACTTTACTTATAAGATAGTTCATTCAATTACATGAAATCAACTTTAACTTGAGGATATCCGTCAGAAAAAAATCATAGCATGTAATTCGTCTTTAAAAAGACAAACACATGACATGATGACAGTAAAATTCTCCTGTTAGTGATTCCATAGTAAATTATGAGGGAAAAACCAGGAAAAAAAACCTCATAATACTATCTCGACATTGTAAGTATTTGTTCGTGAATTTAGTTTACCTTCAACAAACATCAGAATTCTGATTTTATATGTTACGTTATTTAAAAAACATAAATGATGTATCCTCTATATGTTACTCACTTACTAATACTGGTATTTTCTTATTAATAACTTCCTCTTTCAATATTGGTAACCAGATCCTACTACATTCTGCCGAGGAATTTGCGACACAATTGGCCTCATTTAGCATAATTAGAGCCGCTTCTTTGATTTTTCTTTTTTTACCATCCGTTTCTTTTAGGACTACATTTGAATTATTCCATTGAACCCTATGTTCATTATCCCATGCGTGTTTACATATTTAAGATCTATCAAATTCTCTATTTTTAATATAAGATTGATGTTCACTTATTCTAACATTTAATGGCCTTGATGATTCACCTAAATAAAACTGATCGCATTAACAAGGTATTTTATAAATGCAATTCTTTGTCCTTTCTTGTTTATTGTTAGGTTTGGTTTTGGACAAAATAGATCTCAACGTGTTGATAGATATTTAAATTTCAAATCAAATCACAATACTAATGTAAAAAAGGGAATAATTAAATCCTTATATGATAGAGCCAAAATTACTTGTTCTAACGAAAATTCGTTCTTGGAGGAGAAACGTTTGTTAACATCTGTTTTATTAAAAAATGATTATCCTTTATCGTTTATAAATAAGGAATTTTCAACAATCGATCGAATAGAACAGAACAACTTAGAACGAGATCCTACAGCATACACAAGGAATAATATGAGGAAAATATCAATACCGTACATAAAAGGATTATCAGAAAATCTTAAAAGGATAGGAAATAAATTCAACATTTCAACAACATTCAAAACAACAAACACGTTGAGATCTATTTTGTCCAAAACCAAACCTAACAATGAACAAGAAAGGACAAAGAATTGCATTTATAAAATACCTTGTGAATGCGATCAGTTTTATTTAGGTGAATCATCAAGGCCATTAAATGTTAGAATAAGTGAACATCAATCTTATATTAAAAATAGAGAATTTGATAGAACTCAAATATGTAAACACGCATGGGATAATGAACATAGGGTTCAATGGAATAATCCAAATGTAGTCCTAAAAGAAACGGATGTTAAAAAAAGAAAAATCAAAGAAGCGGCTCTAATTATGCTAAATGAGGAAAATTGTGTCGCAAATTCCTCGGCAGAATGTAGTAGGATCTGGTTACCAATATTGAAAGAGGAAGTTATTAATAAGAAAAAACCAGTATTAGTAAGTCAGTAACATATAGAGGATACATCATTTATGTTTTTTAAATAACGTAACATATAAAATCAGAATTTTGATGTTTGTTGAAGGTAAACTAAATTCACGAACAAATACTTACAATGTCGGGATAGTATTATGAGGTTTTTTTTTCCTGGTTTTTTCCTCATAATTTACTATGGAACCACTAACAGGAGAATTTTACTGTCATCATGTCATGTGTTTGTCTTTTTAAAGGCGAATTACATGCTATGATTTTTTTTCTGACGGATATTCTCAAGTTAAAGTTGATTTCATGTAATCGAATAAATTATCTTATAAGTAAAGTCGTCCCAGGAGCGCAACTCAACAATATTGGCAGTATCATTTTAAAGTTGTCTACTTTAAAATGCATAATGTATGTCTGAATTGTCAATATAAATGAGTCAGATAAAATTAAATTATTAGAAGAATTTTTCACTATGTAACAAAAAACAAAATTTGTTTAATTTACTGTTTGTATTTTGAGAACGATTTCCGAAGTGGAAATTGAAACGTCAATAAACATATTTTTATCTTCAATTGTGGCTTATTCCCAGTTAAATAGTAATTTACTTACTTCTTACACTAAGGAAATGTCACATACTTATGTCAGATACATATAAAAAAAGAAATCAAAGAAATTGGTATCTTTTTTTATCATTTCTGAAGAATATCACAAATGCTGGTTACAACGTTATTCTATGCAGGGGTCAATATAGTTGTGAGACATGGGTGCTTTCTAACCCAGATGAAAATAGGCTATTAATATTCAAGAAGAAAGTCCTGAGGAAAATATTAGATCCAATAAATGAAAATTGAACCTGATGTCATCAATATAACTTTTAACTATACATAAGTATAAAGAATCAGCTTAAGCCAGAGATATAGTGACTGCAATAAGAATTAGATGTCTGCAGTAGGCAGGACATCTAGCCAGAGCAAATGAAGGCTATCCTACATGACATTATAATGGCAAAGCCGAAGAAACTAGACAAAGAGGTAGTCAAGGTTGGGATGGAGGGATGGTGTAGATGAGGATGCCAGGAAGGTCAGAGTTGTCCACTGGGATCAAGCTGCAGGGTCAATCCATGCCAAGTGGTCTAAAGGTGAATGCTTGACTATTTTTATTATTTTTTATTTTTCTACCTTTTATACATCAGTCTATAGACAGTACACAATTGCATTCATTTTATTTTGCCAATGGCGGCCATTTTTGTTTCATAGTGTCATTTTTACGGAAAACACGGCTTCACTCTTTAGCAAATATTTTCACTTAGGCTTGTCCTAAAACAATAAATCAAAAACCAAACTGTTTGGAAAAGTATGCTCTAAAAAAAATGGTCCATAGTATTATTTAATTACAAACTACCCTTAATGCCTCAAATGAATCTCAAAGTTTGAAAAGGTAAACTGATCAAATTTCATTTTCAGCATTTTTTTTAACAACATAAGGCAAGCAAGTAATGGTTTGTATTTTTTTTTTCTGAAAAAGATATACATACATACTTTAAGTCAATTTTTTCAAAAAAAAAACTCAAAAATTTAATTTTTTGAAAAATTTCAAAGTTTGACCCCTTAAGTATATATCTGAGGAGCAAGCAAGTAAAAATTTGAAATTTGGCTAAATGTTAGTTCCTAACGAGTAGAATAAGGGGTAAAAATTTGAAGTAGTAGACTTAAGGCATATAGGAGTTAAGGCCTGAGAAAATGGTCAAAAATGGTTAATTTGAGTGTTTGCAAACACAGTTATTAAAATTCAAATAAACTATCTAATGAAATAAAAATTAATTTGTTTGCACCAAATTTCACAATGAATACAAGTTTGTACTATTTTATGAAATATATGATTTTTGTTATAAACAAAATCAACACTCAAATATACATAAAAACTTTTGAACCTTCTGGACCCAGAACATCATTTAAGTTAAGTGCTTATGATGAAGCTTGGGTGTCTTTTCATAAAATCTTGAAGAAAATCACACCCTGAGAACTAAAAACAACAACTAGACACAATCATAATATATCTCAAGATTTATGTGATAAAATATCCCAACTTCTGAACTGTCAAAATTCTAAATGAAGATTAATATTTCTATAATGTACTTAGTATGAATTTGTATTTATTGTGAAATTTGGTGAAAATACATTATTAATTTTAAATGTTAAAACTAACATTCAGTAAAATTTCAAATTTTTACTTGCTTGTCCATTAGAGATATAAGGGGCCAAAAATTACATTTTTGAGATTTTTTTTGAAAAAATTGAAGTCTTAAAGCTCAAACTTTTTTCATTTTAAGTATGTATGTATTTTCCAGAAAAAAATTACAAACCATTATCAGCTTGCCTTATGTTGTTAAAAAGAATCTGAAAACTAAATTTTATCAGTTTACCTTTTCCAACTTTGAGGTCTATTTAAGGTCTTAAGGGTAGTTTGTAATTAAATAAAGCAATGGATCACTTTTTTAGAGCATACCTTTATACCAACAGTTTGGTTTTTGATCTATTGTTCTAGGACAAATCTGAGTCAAAATATTGGCTAAAGAATAAAGCCCTGTTTTCTGTGAAAATGATCAACACTATGAAATAAAAATCAGCAAAATAAATTTTTAAAAAATAAAAATACTTAATGCAATTCTGTATACTCTATAAATTAAAGTTTAATTGGTAGAAAAATAAAAAATATATCAAATAGTCAAGCAACCAACTTAATTTATATTGGACCACTTCGTATAGATTGACCCTGCACAGAATAGTACTGAATGGAGGAATCAGCTTGGAAGGATCAGGGTTAAACTCGTGACCATAACACCAATGCTGATGATGACAATGATTAAGTCCTATTCCCTCAACTGAGTTATTAAACACTTAAGTAAACCCATTAATAAAATAGTATATATTTACAGTATCATTTTTCAGTGGTTTTTTTACAGATATCTAGTTTATTAAATTTCAAAATTTATTTAATGGTGTTTTGATCTGCAACTAAAATGAATTTTGACTATTGGCAATTTTAATATAAGTACTTATATTCTGACATGATTTACAATAAATTTACAATAATCGACCACTTTTTATTACTGTTTTTAATTTTTTGTTTCTGTTCATACTTTTATAACTTTCAACACAATACTTAATAGTTAAAAAGCAAATTTAGCAATTAGGTATACTGGGTTTTTCAGGCAGTCAGAAAAAATGTGATTTTCACCAAATCCATTAATTTAATGAATTGAGAAAAAAATTGTTGAAAAGTTGAGAGTGGATAAAACATTGACATGTAGGTATATTTACTTACCTTCTTTGGATTTTTGTTTTTCTTTAAAACAGATAAGTTCATTTTGATTTTGTTCCATTTCATTCTTTATTGGAAATTCCTTCAAATCTAAAGGATCAAAAGTATAATCTGTATTGTCTACATTTGATTGCTCCTTAATTTCATATTTAAAGCTATTCAAAAGAGCATCATCCAATTCTTTGTTCTCTATTTCTATTTTACAGGTCTCCTCACAAATTTCTTGTTTTATAACTTCCATTTGGTTAAAATTGATTTATGTAATTCAATAATAATTTTACCACCTCAGCCAAATCTAAAACCCAAAAGCAATGCCTGACGTGCGAAAAATTAATTCACTTCATATACGATATTGATTATAAAGTAAATAATAATAAACATAGATAAATAAGCACTATTTTCACTTCTGCTCCATTTTCATTTTAGGCCCCGTGAAGATAGCCTCAAATTAGCTGTCAATTAAGTTTTAAGTTTCACAGAACGAAATATTACGTTGGCAGTGTTGCCAGGTTCCTATAATGTATATGTTATATGCTTCAAATACAAAGAGATAAAGCTTTTAAAAGGTACATTTTTATTATATTATTTTATGGATTCCGTAATTTTATACCTTATATAAAATATTAATGAAGTAATATTTGTTTCGTTTGATATTAGTTTGAGATTTTAATGGAGTAGTGATGCGCATCATAAGGTATTGCTTCCAGATAACACCTCTAGCCTCTCTTACTCAATTCCTATTCTCACCTCCGAGAAGTGTGATCCGGATCACACGGGTGAACCCCAGTAAACATGAGCAACCCTACTGGAGACTGGGTAACCAACCCCAGTGGAAGGTGGGGTCAGGGCTGACGAGGAAGGAAGAAATGGTCCTCTGAAAAGGGGGTTGGGCATGAGGCTAACTCCCTCATCCCATAAAAACCTATTGTTACGAAAGCCGGACTGAATTCAAGACGACGACCCACGCACCGAACTAAGGACAATGATTTAAAGATCAGTACTTGGAATGTAAGAACGTTGTATAGGACAGCGGGACTGAAGCTGTGGCAATATAAACTCCTAAAATATAGAATAGACATTGCAGATGCATTGCAGCCATTCAAGAGATGAGATGGACAGGAACCGGCATTATGCAGAAAAAAGAACATGATTTATATTACAGCTGCAACTCGAACCGACATGAGTTCGGAACCGCGTTCCTAGTATCAAAGAAAATCAAAAATTATTGATTTTAAAGCCATAAATGATCGGTTATGCATCCTTCGAATAAAAGGAAAATTTTTCAACATATGCCTGATCAACGTGCACGCGCCAACCGAGGCAAAAGACGAAGAAGTTAAAGATCTATTCTACGAAGACCTCGAAAGAGCATATGATAACTGTGCCAAAAACGATATTAAAATAATCATTGGAGACATTAACGCCAAGATAGGAAAAGAGATATGCTACCAAGATTATATTGGTAAACACAGCCTTCACGACGTTACTAATGACAATGGTTTAAGGCTTATTAGTATGGCAGCTGCCAAAGATTTAATTGTGGGAAGTAAATGTTTTAATCATAAGAATATCCATAAAGCAACTTGGATATTACCAAATGGACACACCGCAAATCAAATTGACCATGTTATAATTGACAGAAGGCACTTTACAAACCTAATGGATGTCAGAAGTCACAGAGGCTCAAATATTGACTCAGACCATGTCATGGTAGGAGCCAAGTTACCACAAAGAATTTCCAATGCCAAGAAAGAAAGGGGCACTAGACAAGTAAAATATAATTTACATATGCTAAAAAATGAAAACAAAGAGAAACAGTTTCAGTCACATATAAAAGAAACCCTAGAACACACCTGGGCAGTCGACCAGTCAAAAAATAACAGATGAGAAGAACGAGGCATTTAGGACCCTGTAACAACGAACAACTAGAACAACAATAGATAGATATAAAGACTTAAGGAGAGAGGAAAAACGCATACACCGAAAAAAGAAACGAGACTCGGAAAATGACATATTAGAACAGCTCGAAAGCTATATGAGTCACGGAGAAACAAGAAAGTTCTATCATCAAATAAATATTATTGGAAAAGAATTCAAACCAATTTGTTGAAAGCCGGTAGACAAAGCGAACCAAAGTCTGGAGGCGTTGATACGGCTGATGCCAAACATTGGAGGAAGTTAGCTCCAAAAGAAGGGTGCTAAATGAAGTTAGTTAGTCGGTGGTAATCTACGCTGTCTTCGTTTGGTATAGCGCACTGAACACTACGAAATACACTAAGCTAATGAATTCGCAAAGGCAAATGCTCCAGAGCGTATCTCACGCATACAGGACGTTTTCAAATGAGGCTCTGTATATCATTGGAGCGGTGATACCGATCGATTTGTTGTGCAAAGAGCTAACGAGGGTGTATGCGAGGAGGATGGATGAAAATATAGATGAGAATGAGAGAAAGAGAACGATAGTGGAGTGGCACAGAGAATAGGCGAATGATCGAGGAAAGGCAAGGTGAACAAAGGAGCTTATTTTCGATCTGATACCGTGATGAGGATGTAAGTTCAGGAAATTAGACTACTTCCTGACACAGTTTCTGACCGGATATGGTATTTTTGGCACCTTCCCTTCACAAGAGGGAGCAGGAGGACAGGGGGATTGAACCACTCAGTAAGCACAAGTACGTACACAAGACAAACTAAGTACGTACTGATGGGACATAAAGTATGTACAATGTACGTACTTTGCTGTACGAAATACGTACTTAATACGTACATAAGTCGTACATTTTCCAATTTATCGTACATACCTAGTACGTACTGAAGGTACGTACCTAGTACATATTGAAGGTACGTACTTAGTACATACTATATATACATAATATGTACATACTATACACACTTATGATGATTTATGTAAAAAAAGTAAATATAGGAGAATATATCTATTATTTTTTTAAGAAATAAATTAAATTTTTATTTTGATTCCTTTTCCTTGAAAGTTTTTAAGCGATCCCCGGCTCTCCACAACCATCGTCCAATTTTTTGCTCCGACAACTTCTTATCACTACATTTTTGACTAAAAACACTCGACTGAATAAGATAACAGGTAACCACACTACAAGCACTATCACCAAAAACAAGTAAAAAAAAATCTAAATGAAACTGTCTTGAAATGAATTATCACATCAAATCTGTACTCGAGGTGAAATGTATGTACTGGCATGTACCCCAGTGCACGTACTTAAAACGTACATTTTACATCATGTACGTACAGTACCAAAATTGTACGTACTCAAAACGTACTGTGCTGTTTGGCAGTCATCTGAAATTTATGGTTATTATTGTTTATTATTTTATGGTCTTACGGAAATATTTTCATATTTACGGTGATAGGTATGGTTATTTGTAAGTTTTCATTAATATAATATAGTTATTCTTCTTTTAAAGTAACGGTTAAGAATTTTAGTTCATTTAGTTCATTGAGACGCAAGACCATTACTCTAGAACGGTGGTTTTAGGTTTTAGCCGGAACACGGTTAATTCGGCACTACCATGTTGTCCTCTGGCTGGCTGGCTGGGGCCAGGGCGTCTTCCGTCGTGAAGGAAGATGTTTAAAAAAGATTTCCCCCACTTTTGCCTGCCGGAATTCTATGGATACCTTCTTAGGCTGTTACTGGAATCTGGTAATACGGCAATTAAAAAAAACGCGGTATTGCTTAATATCCAACGAATTAAACTTTAGAATGCGAAATAATTAAAAGTGAGTACCCACACTTTAACGATTATTGAAGTTAACATTGGAGTATTTTCCAATGCTGCTTGTTAAATATTGTTTACGAATATTTCATCAATAAGTTTTGTGTTTTTCAGTGGCAGTCAGATAAATTTTGCTTTAAAATCTTATTTCATGAATGTCTCAATTTTCCTTTTTATTACTTAAAGTTGCGTTGTTCTCCATTTTAAATACGTATCATATTTAAGATTATAAGTGAGTCCTCTGAGTTCATATTTGAGCGAAGTGTGAAGATTACTTACTTTAATATATTAAACAGATCTTTACTTAATAGTATTTACTTATTCTATCTTTCGTTAACTCTTTAGCCCATGAATTTTTGGTAATTTTTTTTCAGATAATAATTTTAATTCTATTTTTAAGTAAAAATATTTTAAAAAATATATCTACGAGGAAAACTTTATTGACAAAAAAAATTTTTGGTGTCAAATATGGAACATCATGCAACAATGAAATATTTAAGTCAAATTATTTTGAAGCTACAGTATACACTATACAGTATAAAACTGCAAATAACAGTTTCTTTCTTTATTAATATACAACGCTATTGTGCATTTTGTGCACACTATATATGTTTTCCCTGTACAGCATGGAAATTTGCATCTTGACCTAGTGCTCTCATCCCAATAAGGAAAATTATCAAGCCCATCTTTACGGATGTATTCTTGGGGTATTTCTTTAGTTGGTCCTTTTTTCGTTTGTTCTCGTACATCTGCTGAATGCTACTACTTAACGGTCTTCCTACTCTGTTATTTTTAATTGGTTTTATAAATCTCTTCGCTCTTTTGGCTAATAACCAACAGTTCACGGCTGTCATGTCAATGAAATAAAAAAATATTCGTAAATAATATTTCTTCGACCTGATTTATATACGATAAAATCCTAACATGGAATCAAGGAAATCTGTTATCTACACCGATTTTATTATCAAACCAGGACACTATACTGACACTCACATTGTCTATATTGGCTATTTTCTCTACCATATGACCTCTGCCGCGCTTCTTCATTTTTTTTCTCAGCTGGCATCACAACTCCAGGAACATGATTAAGTCTGACTGTTCCCAAAGGTACAATGCCGTCTTTGGTCAAATATATCATAAAGAGGTATTCTGGTGAACCAAATGTCAAAAAACAGCTTGTAATGTTGATGTTTTGGTATCGAATCTGCTAATTTGACAACCACGTTACTGCTCATACTAAAATTTGGTGCTCCTACAGGTACAATATTACTCTGGGAACCAGCAAACAAATTAAAGTCATAGATGAATCCCGAAATACCACTCAGCACAAGTTTATGAAGTTTATGAAGCCCCACTTATGTGGTTTTTTTGGGTTATACTGCTTAAGCTGTCTTGATACATCGTTCACCTTTGTTTTTTCTCTGTTGATGTATCAAGACAGGTTGCAAAACTTAAAAGGAACTTTGCCGGTCACACTCTCCGGCAAAAAGATGAAAGATGGAATAAGCGAATTCTACACCTTAGACCTGGGAAAAGAAAAGAAAAAGAGGAAGACCACAGATGAAATGGACTGACGACCTTAAGAGAACGGCAGGAAAGGACTGGATGCAGATCTCCCAAAATAGAGACCAATGGAGATTAACAGGGGGGGCCTATGCCCAAGAGTGGGCGTTTAAGGCTGATTAGATAGATAGATACTGCTTTAGCTGGCTTCGTGCTTTTGTTGGTACAACCTGTTCGTCTACAGCTAGAAATTATTCTTTCGGAATCATAAGTAGTCGTTCTTTGATTTGGCTCAGAACAGGTCTAATTTTGAATAATCTGTCATGTCCAGGCTGATCATTTTCAATCATGTCATCATTGTTATTGAAATGCAAGAAACGTTTTATTTCTTCGAATCTGTTACAGCTTATCACATCGCTAACTGTTCGGTGGCCAATATTGGCATTCCAATAGTGCCTTGTTGATGGAAGTTGACTGAGTATAAATCTGATTGGTCTGTGATATGCTCTATAAGACTATCAGAAAGGAGAAACTTAAAATTGGACCGTAGTTTCTAATTGTAAAATCGAGTAACGTAAATTTGCAGAACAAGTAAATTTTGTATCATTTTCTGATCTTCACAGATTTCCTTTCACCTAATTATAAGATTTCTTCCTTTTATATCGTAGTCTATCAGACAAAGGGGTATCATGATCTGAAGATGTGACAGAAATGACAGTTTCCTTGACATTGCTTGGTAAATTTTCACGCTCCTCTTTGTCACTATCTTGACACAATATCATCTCATTTGTGCCGTCTTTATCGGAGAGATCTGATTCTTCACTATTAGTACTATTTGGAATGCTAGCTGTATTCATTGTATCATAAAAGAATTTCGGATCCGTATCTACAAAATCAATCAATGAGTCCATAACTTCATAGTGTGCCATATATAGCACAAACCCTTTTTGGGGTTTTCGAGAGACTTTCAATATTCTTAATTTTTAGTACTTAACTAAGCAGATATCTAATATCACAATACAATACATTTCAATTTTTTCTCGCCATAAAAAACGTTTTTACTATGAAAAATATCCTTTAAATTCGAGCACTGTTTCACGTGGTTCAGAATTTCAACAATAATGAACTTGAAACTGCGCACGGCTGCCTAGCTATCTCGCCATCAGAACTGTGCCGCATATCTCGCTTACACTATTAGTACATGATATAAGGATACCAGATATGATATTGCCACGCACTAAACTCGTACACTCACGCGCATGACGTCACCTTGTGCTAAATTTTCAAAATGTATTCATGCTTGCGGATGAAACGAACTGTTGAAATTCTAATATAATTTACTAGATGTTTTATTTACTACGTGAATTTCAGCTTAAGTATTTAAATTAGTATATTGTAAAAAATAACAATTTTCCCATAAGAGTGAAGTTTGATGGAGGGAGCCATGGCCGAATGCCACAAATTGCAAACTATGGAATGTGATTTTCATACAATATATATTTTATATATAGTAGTTAGGTATTATTGACTGACACGTTAGGTAAACTATTTTTTTTGAGGTTGCAGTCATTAATAGGGCAGAATAAGTAAAACTCTTTGTTCTTTTATTTAGCTTTCACAAAAATTTATTAGCTTCTTCAGGATATACTAAAATATGGTTATAATATATATATATATATATATATATAATATATATATATATATATATATATATATATATATATATAAATATTTTTCTTTTGAGGTTGCAGTCATTAATAGGGCAGAATAAGTAAAACTATTTGTTCTTTTATTTAGCTTTCACAAAATTTATTCGCTTCTTCAGGATATGCTAAAATATGGTTATAATTATTTAATCTCCCAATTATATATATATATATATATATATATATATATATATATATATATATATATATATACTATTAAAGTATTCAACTAGTGAATTGAGTTAAATTGGTTAATCGGTCGTTCAGGTTGGCAAAATAAAAAACAGAAGTCAACTACTTCATAAGTTTATAGAAGACATTTCGCTTTATACTTCTAAAGCTTCATCAGTTCTAACTCAATATGTAGCATTAAAGATGTTATTATATGTTTACTTAAGTTTACTCATTATTTAGAACTAACTTAAAAAAAAACAGAAACAAAGGACACAAAAACTTTGCAAAAAATAATATCATTCGCAGAAACAAAGATTTAAAAAAATTTTTAAACGTACATTTTGCTCCATTTAGAGATGGTTCTCCAATGAAGACAAACAAAACACTCACTAGTGTTTTGTTTGTCTTCATTGGAGAACCAAAACCTTCGACTTCTGTTTTATATTTTGTCAACCTGAATGACCGATTAATCACTTCAATCACTTTCAACAAAGTGCTTAGAGCAAACACGAGCAAATTTAACATTAAAATTATCCTGGCGTTTACACAAATGTTTCCAAACAGCTTGCATTTCCTTGTCTTTTGAAAAGCTATAAAATGCTGTACCGGGTACAAAACTCTTGCACATATTGTCAACGCCACAACCATACACTGCACACCTCATATCGGAAAAAATTTAAAGCCTTGTAACACTTTTAAAATATTATTTTACTAAATATTGGCTATGAACCGTAAATGTACATAAACGTCAAAACACAATATGGCCATAGGTAAGAAGGTTAGGAATATGGCGAAATTTAGCACAAGTTGACGTCACAAAAGTCATGCATAAGCCACGCCCACATGCGCGGTATCTGATCTGTTTGTATTTGTATCATGCTATTAGTACGTGTCAGATATCAGCTGCCATGCAGCTACGACAAAAATTGAGTTAAAACATTAAAAAAAAATTTTTTCTTGGTTTGATGTGGTAAAGGTTAAGGTAAAAAAACTGAGTAAAATACATCAAAACGTTTTCAAATATTTTTAATTACAAATAGATTTTTTATATATATCAAAAAATAAATATATCTGCAACTAACACTAGATTTATAGAAATAAATATATTTACACCAAAATAAATGGACAATGTATGTATATGAGTAATTTTTTTTAATAAAATTTGTTAAAATTTAAAGAAAATTTAAATTAAGAATTATAAAAAGTCTTGTATTTAGGTATATTTGATAAAAACAAAATAGAAAGTAATTTTTAGCTAAAATGCATTGTCAATTTTTAAAAACAATCAGTAAACTAATTACCCTCTATTCAAAAAATTATACAGTGTGTTAATTATATAAACTATTACTTATATTAATGAATTATTTACCTATATCAATAGTTACTTAAAATGCAAAACATTTGTTCGATATTTCACTAACAAAATTTAACATATACTTTTTTAGGTGACAATTTGGTGTCCTTTTATAAAATGCAATCACAGTATCGATTATAAATTTAACCCTTTCACTGCACTTGACGAGTATACTTGCTGATATGCTGACTGCTCTAGAACTGTTTCAATATACAGTAGAGCATTGTTATTCGATATATGACGTCACCTCTTCATAGACAAATCGAATCTTGCATTCTGTCTCTGTTTGCGCACACCGACAGTACATACGCTCAGACTGCTCTAGACGAGTTAACTCGCATAAGGTACTATACAAAATATTTGCTTGGTTGCAATTTGAACTCGAATCAGTATTGTTTTATCCGTCACGGAAATGAGTCGGAAATATCTTACTGATGCAGATCTCGCGCGTATGCTAGAAGAAAGTGATTTTGAAGATGATTTTATGAACCATTATGAGAGTGACGATGGATGGCCAAAAAGCGATACAGAAGATGCAGAAGGTGAACTTAATATATATGTATTAGGCTTTTTGTACTGCACGTTGATCTCAAAACGTCTGTTATATATTTTTGTGTTCGTGTTGATTTTAAATAAGCATTTATTTCATTCTAACATCAACGCTCGTGGAAAAATCACAAAATGTTGCTGAAAACGAGGCTGAAGATGATGCAGAAAATGAAACTGGAGATGAATTGAAAAACACACCAGCCGAACAGTTAACAACAACTATGCAAGCTGCGGCATTTCTTTGGAAAGATTAAAAGTTTTTACCGGTCATAAACCTTTTTGATAATAACAATTCTGGATGTAAAATTGATAGTTTATCAGATACGCCACATGCTGTAGATTTTTTGAAAGCTTTGTTACGCCCCAAATAATGAAGAAAATTACACCCAAACACCCATACTATGAACAGGAAAGTAGACAACAGGTTGATGCGAATTCACGTCTACAACGATGAAAATTAGTTAATATAAATAAAATGTACTGCTTTTTAGCAATCAATCTGTTGATACTCCAGACGAAAAAATCGAATGTCAATTATGATTGGATTAGTACCTTTTATGAATACTCCAACATTTTTGCTCCTTATGACAAGAAATCGCTTTCTACTAATTTTGCGGATGATGCATTTTGTTGATAATGATGAAGAGCCTGTCAAAAGAGACAATTTACGTAAGATAATGATTACAGTCGATCATCGTCATATCTAATTGGCAAATCTTTTGGCGAATGGATTTAGTGTCCACAGTCATTTAAACACAAACAAACAACAAAAAACAGTCGATAATTTGAAAACCAAATTTAGAGAAAATTTCAGTCCGTTTCAAAATCTTTGCATAGATGAAAGTCTGTTATTATATAAAGGCAGACTTTTTTTCAAACAGTATATTCCTTTAAAAAGACATCGGTTTGGAAGTAAATTTTTTCTCCTTTGTGATTGTGAAACCAGCTATGTTCTCCACTTCATCATATACACGAGAGCCATATCTGATATTGAAGAATATGAAATTGAAAAACTGGGAAAATCTGGTGACATTGTTTTGTCACTTTTAAAGCCTTACTTGAACAAAATTTCAACATAGCCTATTTGTAGATAACTGGTACTCAAGTCCTATGTTATTCTCACACCTTCACGATCTTAAAACAAATACCTGTGGAACAGTAAAATCAAACAGAAAATTTATGCCAAACAGAAAACTTAAAAGTCGTGAAGTTGTGCCCAGATCTACAGATAAACTTCTCATGCTGAAATGGCAAGATGAGCGTGAAGTTTGCATGCTCACTAGCTGTTACCTGCGTAACTAAGAAATACGGAATGTGTAGATTATCTTACACGAGACATTATTAAAAAACCACATTGTATCATTGGATATAATAATAATATGGGATCAGTCGACAAATTGGACATGCTACTTACATCGATAGAAAGTGTCAGGAAAACCATTAAATGGTACAAGAAGGTGTTTTTCCATTTGTTGGATCTGGCTGTATTAAACTCTTATCAGCTTTATAAAGCTAAAACTGGCGAAAATATTCCAGTAGCCAAATTCCAACTCAGATTAGTAGAAGAAATTATAGCTAAATATCATGTTTCATCTTTCCACATGGAAGAAGGCGAAGATGTGGAGGTGAATGTGATTTGAGGCTCACAGAAAGACATTTTTTTGATGTAGTTCCACCGACAACCTTTAAAAAAAATCCGACTAGGAGGTGCGTTGTATGCGACAAAAATAAAAAACGCGCAGAATCAAGATATATGTGCCCTGTCTGTCATGTAGCACTTTGTGGTGTGCCTTGTTTTGGTATTTAGCACACAAAAAAAAGACTTTTGATTCAAATGCTTTACAAAAATTGACATCATCGTTATAGCTCTGTAAGAATGATAAGTGGTTTCTTATTTATTTCGAATTTTGTTCGGTACTATCAATATAAACTGTCTGTCACTTTGTTAACTCTTATTTCATAATCAGATATCCGAAAAAATCTGAACTAAAAATTAAAATTAAAACTGTTCTGCTAGTGTATTGGTCCTGTACGGTGCGCTTCTCCAGACGAGTATAATCGCGGAGGGTCAACTAGTCAACTGCTCATAACGAGTATACTCGCATTCGTAGATTTAACGCGCATGGGACATGCATCAATTTTTAAGGTCCCCTCAGTGAAAGGGTTAAATATAAATCGTATGGTATTTAGTTACTATTAATAAAAATATCAACAACTTTTTAATGTTTCCATGAATTACGATTTGTAATTTAAAACAAAATTTAAATGTTCACTTCTTGGATGTGTTGTTAGATGGTGTTTTGCTTTGGTTACATAAAATGTCTAAAGTTTAAAATGATATGCATAAACTAAATTAAATCAAAGTTATAAAATAATTTAGTAAATTTCTTGTATATTTTTTACAGTCTAAAATGTCAATATGACATTTGTCATAATCTTCCTAACATAATTAAATATATAATCATCTTATTTATACAATACAACCTACTAGGTATATTGGAATTGATCAAATAATAACAGGATTTTTTTAAGGTACACCCACTGAATCAAGGTATTCTATTTGTCATCTGCATATCTCAGCAGACTTATTTAATTTTACTAACTGTAATCGTAGGTATTCGCCGCTTTGATAAAACGGTATTTTAAAAATTAAAATTTACATACATAAAAACTGCACATCTCAGAATAAACCAACTATAAAAAAATATTACTATATTAATAATAATTACTATATTATTTATAATAATAAATATTATTAACACCAAAGACGATCTTGAGAAATATCTGGTATAACTTTTGTAGTACAGTTTGTGTGTCAGGTTACCTAAAATTAAGCTGAGACCAGCACTTTGAAAGGCAGCGCTGACTAAATATTCCATTGGTTAAAAAAATCTAGGAAATTGTGCTAGTTAGAGTATAAGCCACGACTGGTCAATGGTTTGATTGTACCAGTGAATCTCTATGGGCCAGAATGTTGGACATCGAGGAAGTTCACAAAGGTACCATGCAGACTTTGCAATTTTTAGTTAGAAATTAATTTCAAAAAATATCGCAATAAATTACGACAATTAAGCTGATCAATAAGACAAATGGAAAAATTACAAAAGAATAAAATGAAAGAAAAGAGATGCCAAATAATCCTAGGGGAAGGGTGTACAAAATGATATAGTGGGAGGTATAATGACACAGTGCTTTTATATACCGAATTCGTTGTTCAGAAGTGCTCAGAAACGAATATCTAATTTGATATAAGGTTGATGCTCGAATAAATGAACTTTGATCAGATAAAAGACAGACATAGAGCATAGTTTATTAATTAAATCTTGCCCAAGTACTTTCGCTTCCTAGAGCATCTAGAGAAATGACTCTGAAGATACTCTAGGAAAGGAAAGTACTTATGCAAGATTAGCTAAACGTACATATTTTCTCCTACTTTGTTAAAAACTCATCTAAAGTGTTTCAAATACTTTAATTTTCGTTTTACTAAGTTTTGTTTAAGAAAATGTTTTCTTTAAGTAAAATATTGTACACCCTTTCCCTATATCTTTGAGCAATGGAATATATTTAGATAGCTATTTCTTGAATGGACACTCCAAAATCAAAATAATTAAGGATGACGTAGCTACCCCTGAACATATTTTATCTACAAAATAGAACACGCTAATAATCTGGGAAAAATTTAACAACTATAGCTTAAATTATAAGATGATACCGCTTATTGATTGTTAATTAGGGGTTATAATTATCGCTGCCTACTATTGTCAGCTACATTAGACCAGATAAATCTTGTTTCTATAAAACATCTCATCTTTTAGCAGATAATAGATACAGCAGGGTATGCTATTAACACAAAAGTGATTATTGTTGCGTTTACATCCATCAGTCAGTTTTATTCTTTGATAACGAATATAAAAACCATCAATCGTAAAAACAAATAAAATTTATGACAATAACTTAACAAAAAGTCCAGTTATTTTTGATCTACGTTATAAAAGTTTAAAAATAATCATTTTGTCTCAATAAATTATATTAATGGGATTATTCTACAGAAAACATTTCATATTCTGTAAAATATATGTCAAGTAGCTGCTCACTATGGTTCCAAAGACTGGATGTAATGTTAATACACTTTTTACTTGAAATCATAAATATGTAACTTATGATTTTTCTAGTTTAACGTCTTGAAGGCTCAGAACTTCTTCTCTAGTTTGTGGTTCCTCTTCTTCTGGTAAAGCAAATAAAACCTTGTATATACCGCACCCTAGAATTGCCCCAATGTTAGGACCGATCCAGTATACCTAAAACAAAAATATTGTTTATGTAAACAGGAATATTTTTCCAGTATTAGGTATAAAGATATAACAAGATTTTATTAATATCAGCCTATATTGTGCTTATCTGTTTAGAAACATCTCAACCTATTTTTTATGTTATATTATTGCGAGCTTTTTTAAACTTATACGTCAATACTATAAAGCTGAATGCTCTAATTTATTTCACAACAATCAATACGCTTAATACCTATTTTTAATTCGATACTTTCTATACCTTTTATATCTATACTTTTTAATTCTATATTTTTTGTTCAGTTACTCCTCGTTACTTGGTTACCGTTAGTCCTAGACTATTTTATCATAGACTATCTTAAAATACAGAAAATAAGCTTTCTTTTTAATTCAGTAATGTATATACCTAAATTTACAAGAACAAAATTTATAATGAGAAATTTAAAAAATCGTTAAGAGTAGTAAAATTTTAAACAACTGTATTTTGCTTAAAATTATTCACAGAACCTTCTACAATAGACCATTTTAAAGATATTTGATTTTTCTTTCTATTAAACGTACCATTGTCTATACCTAGAACTTCGTAGAAAAAAGTGTGGGTGATATTCCATCTGCTATATGTAGCGGCACGGAAGTCTTTCTTTCTATATACAAAAGTAAAAGAGGACAAGAAAAATCTAGCTGATTATAGAAAAGCTATAATTGGATCTCTCATACAAATAGGATCGTCTGATTGCAGACTTTTAATAAAACAACAAACAAAGGAAAACGCACTAAAAACAGAAGTTACAGAGCAACATTTTTTAGAAGAGATAAGTTTGCCTTAAAATTACCACAAATTCAATTATTCTTAAAATGTATTCAGTGTACAAAACAGAAGAAACAAAAGGATAAAAAACAGTTCTTACTACTACGAAGACGTTTATTGACATCTATGTCTAAACTGGGTAACTTTGACTTGTTTTTGGTAAATTTTGATAATGACATATCATAACGCACTTGCTTAGTAAAGCAGGCAAACTGTCTGCTGATCATACTTTGTGATTTTAATATAAATTTTAAAATTAAATCTGACCACTAAGGATCTCTGTTTAAAATATATAAACAACAAAAATTTGAATTTAATTGGCAATTAAAAAATGATAAAAAGTCAGCTTACTGTGATTTTATTAATAATTTCAATAATAAACCTAGATACTGCTAGAAAATAGAA
Organism: Diabrotica balteata; assembly: GCA_918026665.1. NCBI lineage: Eukaryota > Metazoa > Arthropoda > Insecta > Coleoptera > Chrysomelidae > Diabrotica > Diabrotica balteata. The sequence continues at coordinate 99,528,934 of OU898282.1, forward strand.
TTTCGAAAGAAACAATACAAGATCCAGTTCGGTACAATCTGATCTTCCTTCAGACAAAATAAATCAATTTTTTATTACCACTTCACAAAATATAATTACATCTCTTCCCACTATTAATATTGATGTCCTCTTCAATTACAGAAATTATCCTTCCATAAGCAAGTCTTTTTTTTTCGTCCCGTTGTGAAAAAAGAGGTCAGTCAAATAATAAAGTCACTTAGTAATTCTAATTGTAAAGACGTTGACGAAATTAATAGAAAACACCTTTAACTCATCTTATTAATTGAATCCTATCAAATGGAGTATTTTCAGAAATACTAAAATACTCAAAAATACCTATCTACAAAAAAGGTGATTTCTCAAAAAAAATTACAGACCCATAAGCATTGTTTCTACTTTTGGGAAAGTGATTGAAAAGGTTATTAAACAACAATTTTATTCCTATTGGGAGTCCAACAATTACTTTAGCAACTCATAATATAGATTCAGAAGTCCTCGTTCTACTACGTATTGGGCGTTAATGGGGTAAGTGTAATGGGTCATCAAACTACTAAATCTGTGTTCACATAATCATTTTCTAGTGTTGGCTGTTTGAGGAAGTAGGATGAATATTGATAAAAACCAGACTTTTGGTAAGTGACCAGTCTCAAGCTGTGATTTGATTTGAATATCTTTAAAAATTTCAATATGCATGCCATCAGGTTCTGGTGATTTCGTATCTTTAATTCGCCTAATAGACATTTTAATCTTTTTGTTTGGTATTTTTGGGCCGTCGCAACTGTCTATTTCAGTGGCCTTGTTGTTTCTTCGACCAATTCTTTCATGTATTCTTCCATCTTCTTAATTTGTCTTCAATTGTAGTGAAAATCTGGCCTGCCATGTCTTCTAGGGGTTCTGTCTCTTTAAATTTTTGTGCATATGGAAGTCGTCATGTTTGCATTGTAGTGTTCTAATTTCTGTATCTTTCTCCACCAATTATGATTTTTTTGCACTTTTTACTTTCAGTAGTATATTTTAAACCAATTTCTGCCTTATAATTTCCTTTGCTCTTCCATTTTCTCCAATACTTGATCTGTCATGTATGTCGCTGTTCAATTATGAATGTCGGGTTTTTTAATTATTTTTAAAAAATTATTATATCTTTGTTTTTACTTTTTCCTCAATGTTCAGTAATTTAAGTCTAAGTGAAGAAAAGCAAAAGAAAAAATGCTACAGACGGAAAAGAAGTGGATGAGACTAAATGGAAAGAAGATATTCATTGAGAAAAACATAGAGAAAATAGAAACGCGATTTATACAAAAATAAAATTTCGAAAAACAGCAACGCAATTGGAAAAAGGCATCTTTTTATAAATAGCAAAACTGAAGAATTAATAGCAGATTAATTAATAGCATCCATCCACTATCTCTGGAGCAAATGGAAAATTAAATAAATAATTTAAAAAACGGTAAGAGTGTATATATATATATATTATATATATATATATATATATATATATATATATATAGCTGTTCTGATGATGTCTATTAGGCCGAAATGCGTATAAACAGATACTTAGACGCTTTGTACCTGAAATCTAATCTTTACTGTCTTTTTCATTTTATTCGGATCTACTCTGTATGAATACAAGACACCAATTCGCTAAGGATTTCTGCTTAGTTGTGGAATGCAAATTTTAAATTCCACATGTCTCTTTTAACATCTTTATCAATGTCTGTTTACTTTGCAATTTTTAGAAGGTTCAAATTAAAGCAGAAATCTGAATTGGTTTCGAAAACTATTTTACGGATTTCTCATAATAATTATATGGGAGAGGGAAAATGCCTACAAAACTGCTCAAACTATAGGGGAAGAAATAATACCAAAAATGTTAATAAATACAGAGATGGGTGACAAAAACAGAGTAGGTCGACCAAGAAAGAGATCATTAGATGAAGCAGAAAAAGACTTAAAAAGAAAGGTATTAGAAATTGGAGAAGAAAAACTAGGCACTGTAAACAATGAAAACAATTAAAAAATGAAAGCAATTGAAAAAGCCCAAAGCTATCTGCCTAAACAGACTAAAGGGCGTACGGTGGCACTGTACATATACATGTATATATATATATATATATATATATATATATATATATATATATATATATATATATATATATATTAGATATATATATATTATATATATATATATATATATATATATATATATAAAAGAGGGAAGATGGTAATTGTTCCGTCCCCTTTCTCGACATAAGGATGATTAGGGAAATCAACAACATTAAAATAGATTGGCATCAAAAACCGACACATTCTGGTAGATACCTTAACTACCACTCTTACCATAATAACTCTACCAAAGTCAACTTAATCAAACAGATGAAAAATAGAGTAATTAAACTATCAGATCCATCATTTCATACAAAAAACCTACAAATCCTTCTGAAACTTTTTATTTCAAATTTTTATCCAACACCATTAGTAAATAAGATTTTGTTTAACACTATCCATAATGAAGATACTTCACCTTAAATCGTGACTAACAATGCTGATCCTGATGTCTTAAGTAGGAACCCAGTCTCGGATACTCCTATCAATAAATATTTTTCATTACCCTATTTCAGAGATATCACTCCGGGGTTAACAAGGATTCTAAAAAGTTTTGAAAATAGCTTTTCTAATAATAATAATATCATTAAACTTAGTGTGACTTGTAGATCAGCCCTAACAATTAATAATCTTTATTCGAAGATAAAAGATAAGACTCCTATAGATAGGCTTAGTAATATAGTCTACAACATTCCATGCCTCTCTTGCAACAATTCCTACATCGGCCAAACATCTCAATTATTGAAATCACGTATTACACTACACAAAAGTGATTCTCGACTTCACCCTGACCGCTGTGCATTAGCCAAACATGTCCATTCCACTGGTCATCACATGGACTATACGAACACTACAATTCTCCACCGTGAGAACAATAAATCTAAAAGAGAGTTCATTGAAATGTCTTATATTTTCCTTAACGATTTTTCCATCAATGTTAAGAGTGACATTAAGAATCTAAGCGATATATACCACTTCTTACTTAAATCAGATACCAAGAACAATACAACATCACAGATAACCAACTTGACTGATAACATTCCCTTGCTTTTCTTAGATACGTCTCAATAAGATATTATTACAATAATACATGAACAATATACTAATTAAAAAAAAAAAAAGAATTTTAATTAAGAAAATTCTAAACTAATATCTCCCCAGACTGGGATCTAACTTCATCGGTTTTACCAATGAAGCTTAACGACATTGATATCAAAAGCACTACTTGTAATTGTTTCGGCGCTTGCGTTCTATGAAAACAGAAGCTCACATTCAAACTTTACAACAATTAAAAATTTAGTTATTGCCGACAATTCAAAGAATTACTTCCTTTAAATGTAGTTACATTGGGTTTTTCGATTGTCCTTGGGTAAACCTTTGCGTTTTAAGTTCAAAGCTACCATACATTTCCAACGTTAACAAATAAACTTTTTTGCACATAGTAACAAAAAAACACCACTATGTTGTTACTAGCTAAAGTTTTTTAACATCATAACTCGACATTTCTAAAATTTCACGGTAAGGTAAATGTTTTTTATTAGATAATATATGGTAGCTAATTATAATTTATTCTCTTTCAGCCCCGAAGAAGCCAAATTCTCTTTGGCGAAAACGTTAGGTGAAATAATTGATACACATTAGAGTTTTTTTTGCAGATTTCCCCAATATTTAAGAGTTTACTATATATATATATATATATATATATATATATATATATATATATATATATATATATATATATATATATATATATATATATATAAACTGTGTCCGTAAAGTATGGAACAAATTCTTTTTTAGCTAAACAGAGCATTTTAAGAAATAATTCTGAAACACGTCGATTTTTGATTTTAATTTAGCGTATTTTTTTAATGGAACACCCCGATTTTGTCCCAATTTTCGGATTACTGTAGCTGAGCTGATTCCAAAAATGTATCACATGTTGATTCAAATTGGTACAGGGTGGACAAAAATACAATAGTTTTGTGTGTGTTCATAAAGTAACGCGTTATTAAATTAACAATATTATCAAAAATACTTATTGTCTAGCAGACAGAATATGATGACATACATCACTTTATAAATGTTCGAACTGCAGCCATTGCTGTATTTGACAATAACCCAAACGTTGTACAAATTCTTGTTGAACCTTGTTTATTGTGCCTTGAGAAATATTGTTTATTGCTGTCCGAATTCTCTGTTGTAATTCTTGAATATCTGCTGGTTTCGTTTGATACACAAAATTTTTCAGATGGCCCCACATAAAATAATCCAAAGGATTGAAACCTGGTGACCTCGCTAACCATTCAATAGGTTCTGAAAAATTTCATCTAGGTACCTTCTAACATCTACAGCATAATGTGGAGGTACACCATCCTGTTGCAACCATAAACTTTCATCAAAATCTCCAGGAGTACATCTGCTGGGAAACAAATTACGTAAAGTAGGTACGAGATAACCCCTTAAAAACTCAAGGTACGTTGCCCCGTTTAAATTATCTTCGATAAAGTAGGGTCCGATGATTCGGTTTCTTACAATTGCAGCCCATACATTTACCTTTTGCGAGTATTGTGTATGATGCTCATGCATCCAGTAGGGGTTTTATTTTGCCCAGTATCTACAATTCTGACGGTTAACCTCGCCATTTAACGTGAAAGTGGCCTCATCAGAAAAAATAATGTTTTGTACCAAGAGAGGGTCTCGGTGGCAGTTATCCATCATTGCTTCGCAAAATTGCATTCTTCTATCGGGATCATCTTCGTTTAATTCCTGCACAAGTTTGATTTCATCAAATGACTGTGACGTCATTACTCGAGAGTAATTCACCCTGTATATTAGATTATTATTTTAAAATGCGGTAAATTAAAATCAAAATCGACGTGTTTCAGAACTATTTCTTAAAATACTCTGTTTAGCTAAAAAAGAATTTGTTCCATACTTTACGGACACAGTGTATAATTTTCTTCTATTTTGGGCTCCATTTCTTATGAATTATTTTGAGTCCTATGATGATATTTGCTACAATAAACAGAGAAGCTAATTTTTGTTTATTAACCATGGCTTACATATTATTACTCTTTTAAATATTTCAAACTCTTATTAAAAAAATTATATTAAATATCAATATTTGTTAGCATGTGTTGTATGTACATACTCCTTATAAAGTTACAGTATGTCAATCTAACTAAAGTAGTTAATTTATTTATATTACCATGACTAATTTATCCATTAAATAATTAAAAAAGTTGCACCTACGGTCTGCCTTCTTCAATGATCTTTCCCAATCAAAACACTCATAAATGTTTTTATTAAATAAACAACTATTGATTCGGGTCATTGGATAATGTGTAATCAATCAATAAAATTGATTTAAGTACCCGTAATATGTTGATGGGTACCTAATAGGTTTTATTTACGGCAATTAATTTGGTATATCGACATACTTTACTTAGGCATATTGATTGGCAATGAGCTGAAACGGTTTTTAATAATGAATCTAATATGAAGTTTGGTTATTTCTCAATGTCCTTCTTCCGAAAATTAACTGTTTAAGAAAATTGTATAACCTTAAAATTATTTAAAACGTAGAATAAGTTAGGGTATGATAGATTGTTTTATAAAGTTGTTAAAATGTAAAAAAAGAAAGAAAGTAACGACACAGGAATATATTCCGCAGCTTGACGTGAGAAAGGGGACAAGTCAATATTTAATGAAAACGGGATTAATTGTGGATAAAAGGGGACAAATTACCTATAAATTAGTAAGCAGCATACTATTGTTGTTGTGATTATTACTGCAAAATATTTTTTTTTGGGACAAGTTGTTTACAAGGAGTTTTCTACAAAAATATATAATATTAGCAAGAAATTCATAGAAGTTACAGCAGTGAAGAATATTCTCATATAATAGAAATTATTAAAACTAAAAGAGTAGTTAAATAACCAATATTTACAAGGTAATCAAGGGTATAAAAACAAATGAAAAGATAAACTTATGACCATCGATCATGCTAAAATCAAGACTATTATTTTTGATCTCCAGAAATGCCTTCCAGCACCAGAGCTTCAAAGCGGTAAGTTGTTTTACAAAAGGCAATTTTGGACTTTTAAACTTACGGTTCATGATGGTGGGAATTCTCAAGCTCACTGCTACTTTTTGTGGTATTAATTTTCAGCAAAACGTGATGGAATGAAATGGGGTCTTGCCTATATAGATACTTTACAAAGGATGCCCCAATCAGAATAACACTTTCATAACAGTAGCTTGTTTAACTGATTTACAGTGCCCCGGGAATTTAAAAATTATTGACCACAAGTTTTTAATACCAGGCCATACAAATATGGAGTGCGATACGAATCAGGGTTTAATAGAAAAAAAAAAGAAGAAAAAATTGAGTATGCAAATAGAACATTCACATGATTGTGGTCAACCATGGACGTAAAAACACAGATGGACTCAGTTATTTACATAAAATTGTGAAGTCAAAATTATTTGAATAGGTCACATTCTCAGCACCTTCAACTGTTGTCACGTTTTTTTATTAAAATTTCTTATTCGCGAGTCGCTGAAAATATTACTCCGTATTTTATACTCTACAGATGCTATCAAACCAAAATAATAATTTATGGTTATAATAATATATTTAATTCTAATCAAAATATCAAATGTGCACATAGTGTGCATTATTATTTAATAATAGCGTATAATAGATATCAATCGATTATTTTATATGTAGAAGCACTGAAAACTATTTATAAATGTCAACGGTATTTACATTTCTCTGTCTTATGGCTGACTCTACGTCAAACTTCAAATGCTGTGCTGTTCCATGTTTGTTTACTTTTTACAGTAGATGAGGAAAAGTTGTTTTTCGATATTTTGGCTGTATTTTGAATGATATTTGTGAAAAGTAAAATAAACATATTATAATAATGGTGCTACAGTGTTGCATTTGCAAAAAAACGAAATATTTACATCCCGATCTCTCATTTCATTTGTAAGTACTGTCTATTTACATTATTTAAGATGGGGAACTGAAGAAGCGTGTTTATTTACATTTTAAAACATGTCTTTCATAGGCGTACCGTTGGGTTTATTTATGTTCATTAATGTATTAAATAAAATATGAGTTAATGAAATTATAGACATTTTTATGTAAGTAGACATCATCTGAATAAAAAATATCTGTTTAGTACCTTTTTAATTTAATATTTCTCATGGATACAAATATATTAGTGAAATGAATAAAACTCATTTATTTTTCTATATAGGTTTCCAGATAATATTGACGATCGAACTATTTGGATAGCAAATTTAGGAGAAAACATAAAGATTTTTTATTGTAGCATTACTTTATACTGTTACTTATAAAATTACCTATTAAAAAATTAACGTGAATTCAACTATATTTTATTATATTAATTTTAAAGCAAATAAAATTGTATTTTAATTTTTCTATAAAGAAGTGATTTGTTAATAGTTAGACTCTCGTTTTTTTTTTAATTCTTTGAACGTGTTTTTATACATTATTACTACTTCCAATTTTTAAAGTCTGAATAATTATCCCCGCGAGTAAAAATTCAAGCACGCTTATGCTCATTGAGGAAGCATTCTATCGAAGCTTCAAAACATTGTGTGTTAAAGGTATCTTATTGCTGTGTCCATCTGTATTTATACGTCCATGTGATCAACTAATTCGACAAGTAGAGAGGAAACATTCAATTTAATTAGAGAAATTCAGAGTTCCACGTTTTTTTGATTTTTGAAATCATTCTACAAAAAGGCATGCAATTGTAAGAATAGTGTTTAAATCGCTGTATTATCTTAAAAAAAGATTAAGTTTTGATTAAGATCAAATATTTTATATAAATATTGTTGTTTCCTTAGCCAAACCTGGGAAATAGGTAATATTATTATGTTTTGTATACATATATATATATATATATATATATTATATATATATATATATATGTATATTATATATATATGTATATATATATATATATATATATATATATATATATATATATATATATATATGTATGTAAATTACTCATACTCAAATTTAAAACTGATACTGTTAAAAGTATAATTTCTATTTTACCTATATTTCTATACCTTATTTGAACTTGTAACATCCAATAAACTGAATGATTGTCATGATTTATATCAATGATAATCAAATAAATATATATAAAAAAAATATTATTTCTGTAAATTTTTTAAATAATAAAGTTTAAAATTAAACTTAAAATATCATTTTACTCACCCACTGATCTTTAAAATTTCCTAGAAGTAAGGCTGGAGCAAAAGTTCTTGCTGTATTCATACTAGCACCCGTTAGAGGGCCCTAAAATTCATTTATTATTTTTAATATTTCTAAATATGTAGTTACGATTAAAAATGCAAAAGTATCGTTGAAAATTTAAAAGAAAAAACAAAAAACAGAGTATAATAGATTCGTTTAAAACAAGGAAAGTACAAATTGTTGCATTCAAGAGATGGGTTGAAAAGGTCAAGGGGCGAAAAAACTAGGCGGAAAGGATACAAATTTTGGTATATAGGGAAAAGAAAGCTAGGAATGAAGTAGGTATATTTGCTAATAAAGATGATAAAATGATGATAAAAGCAAGAACAACTGATAGAATTGAGTGTCTGTGAAATTTATATGTTAATATGTGTTAATTTGTGTATACTCCCTAAGTCGCTTTGGGTGATAATGAAAAAAATCCTTTTAGTGATCAATTACTTAACATATTTAGAGATATTTCATTAGAGGAGAGTGATAATAGAAAATGATTGTAACCCTTTGCGGCACATTCGTTTCGCCACGAAACCACCAATTTCATCACACTAATGTGCTCAACTGACCCACTGGATCCAGTACGTGGCCATACTAGCAGTGTCATCTATATTTCAATAGATGAACTTGGAAGTAAAAATGTTTTAGTTTTAGTTTTAGTAAAATTGTATAGTTAGAATTTTTTGGTATGAACGTGGCACGAACGGCCATCGGAAGAACAAACGTAAGGAGAAGGATTTGCGTTTGGTTTGTAAATCGAACGAAGATTTTAGGTTGGGAGAAGCATTCAGTTTGAAAGGGCATGTGATGTTTTAAATCAGCAGCCGGCAATTTTGTGTAATGGATTAAGTTTCAAGACCGGTAAAAACTTGTAATTACTCTCTGTAAAATGGCAGTTTAGAATAGAGTAACCACTTAATAGTTAGAAGATTTGTGCAGTATACCAGAATATGGTAAAAATTCAAGGCAGTATAAAGGGTGTGCACAACCTCGTTTCTCGTCTGTTTGCTTCCAACCTCGTTTGTCGTCTTTGATCGTCGTTCCAGACTATAAAGATAGTCTTCCTTTGTTCCTGTTAAGAAAATGTCCAGATATCTTCTACCCCAGAGATATTAGCAAGGATTTCAGAAGTTAAAGTGTAAAATATGTGAATTAAGGTAACATTTAATGTATTAATTTTTAAATTAAAATAGATATTTTTTCTTAATTAACAATAATTGCTTTCATTTAAAATTTACGAATCTGTAATAATTAAAATTATATATGTTAGGGCGTGGCTAAAAAATGTCATAATTTATTCTGTCTTAAAATGTTATGTTGACATATGACAGCTAGCTTTAATTTGTTTCTGTTGTGACAAATTTTTGATTTGTTTGTAGAAAAGGTTAAACATTACAATTTTTATTTATAAGGATATCCTTAATTTCAATAATCTATTTTGGCCACAGTGATAAATAACCTAGTAATCATTTTGAAAGATTTTGTAGCAATCTCCTTTGTAAACAGATAGACACGTAAGTTTTTTCTTTGTAATTTTGTATTTTGCAACTATTTATATAGTATATTTTTTGTGCCATCTGTATTTTGATAACTGTTTGTTTGAGACAAAAATAAATGTTTGATTTATTTCTCTGATTTTTTTTTGTCTTTAGTTAAGAAAAGTCTTCTAACCCTTGTGTGTATTTCTGATTTTAGGAAAGAAAAACTGTTCTTTGTTCCAGCAGGAAGTCTTCTCGAAGCGGCGTCCGAATTGAAATAGCTAGAGGTATTTCTTGTCTGTCATATTTTGTTCAATTTGTTCCAGGAGATTTATGTAAGTATCCCTTTGTTTCATTTTTGGTAGATATCCCAATCTGACCCCTTTGTTATTCAACTTATCCACGACCCAGCTCTCCAATAAATCCCTGAGTGCCGTACGCACAAGTATCGATTATTTTGCTTGCCCTATCTCAACCCCCTTAGTTTCTGTTCCTAATTGTCTACCCCCATAATCTTACCCTAAGGTAGGCAAAATATTATCGTTACAATTTCAGGTACCATGCAACGTAACAAGTAAAGTTATAAGAAACTAGAAATATTGTCCGAAGACTATTTGGAGGATTTATTGGCAGAAATACCCTCAGATAAGAAGTCATATGTCAGTTCAGGTTCCGATAGTGACTCCGAAGATTTACTAGTGATTCATCGAGATACTATTCTAGAAACACTCCACAAAAAAAATACAAATTCTATCAGACATCACCATATTATCAAGCATTAAATTAGGAGAATGATTATCAATCAAAAACGGAAATAAATATATAAGTGTTACACTTGTCCCTCCAAAGATTTTGAGAACAATTGAAAGTAGCGAAGATGAAGAGGATCGTGACGATGATGAGAAAACACGCAAGTTGCGATTTCCTCACTTAAAAAATGAGTCTTGTTAATTGGATGGATTAATTCAAGATTGTGAAGGCAAACCAATTAGGTTTGGTCTAAGTCCAGGGTCTAGGGTCTAGGGTCTAGGTCCCTGTGGCACCTAGAAATTTATAGTTATGCACTTTTCTTCACATTTAAGTAAATATTAAATTGGTTAACAGTATAATTTTATTTTACATTTATAAATTAGAGTAAGGATTCTAAAGTTCTACAAATCTTTTGAGAAGGTGTATACTACTATTATTTTAAAGTCCTAAAAATTATTAAATTTAACTTACCGCAGCCATGGAAATTCCAGCGATAATTAAGGCAAACCTCAAAGGTGTGGAGTCTGTATTTTTTTCGTTTCTTTTATCCCAAACTGCACAAACTATTAATATCAAAGTTGTAGTTATAATCGTCTCTATTGCTAATGCTTGCATTGCAGTAATTTTGGGATGTGGCAGTGTCATACAAAATCCATCTTTATAAAAATCAGTAGGCAATAATACCTAAAAGTATTAGAATATAGTAAAAATAACTTTAGTTTAAAATAAAAACTTACTTTCAGTAAGGCAAAACCTAGAGTAGCGCCTAAGAATTGAGCTGCAATATATACTATGGACATCATTGGAGATACGAGCTTCATGAATACTGCTGCAAATGTGACTGCGGGGTTTAAGTGAGCTCCTGATATGTGACCAAATGTCTGTAATTATAAAAAGAAAGTATTAATGGTAAAAAATTTTAATTTAACACAATATATCACATCATAGTTTCTGTCTACAATGGTAATATATTTTATAAGAGATCGAATCAGCAAAATGAACAAATTTTCACAATTACGTTAGATGTTGTTTACAAGATTCCTGAGTACGAAATAAATATTAAAATAATAGGGGCCTAATTTAATTACGTTACGTATATACTAAACCAGTGCTTCTCAAACTGTGCGTCGCGACGCCCTGGGGTGTCGCTGCGTTGTCCCAGGTGCGTCGCGTGTTAGCGGGGCTTTTAAAACAGAAAATATATTTATTTGATTTTAAATAAGTATTAAATAAATGTAGTAATAAATAAATATGATAAAAAATATAACATTAAGTCGATAGACCCTTGAATTATCCGAAATTATTCAACAAATTGTTTAATCCGAAAATTATCCGAGGGTCCACGGATTCCCGGACATTAGCAACACTCGATGAGTGAGCGCCGCAGGACACATTCTGTTTCGCTGCATGTTATGTCATTTAGTCAAGCTTTTTTTATTTTATTAGGCACGCGGAGTTTTTTGCTATCAACAATGGATACTTATATTAAAAAAAAAAAAAATGGGAAACGAAGTGAAGAATCAGGCGAGAGCAGTAATGTTAATTTAAGTAAAAACAAAAGAAATATAAGAAATATGACGACCAATATTTGGATTTTGGATTTACTTCCATTACTAAAGGGAATGCAGAACTTCCACAATGTGTGGTTTGTCACAAAATAATAGCAACAGGCTAAAAGTATGCTTTCTAATAAACTAAAACGGCATTTGGAATCAACTTGCAGTTATTTACAAGGTAAACCAAGAGAATTTTTTGTAAGACAATTGCGAAAGCTAAAACATCAAACCACGTCTTTGGTTTCAAGAGCATTAATTTCTACTAGACATTGCTCGTCTCTTACATGGTAGCTTACCGTGTTGTAAAATGGAAAAACCACATACGATCTCTGAGGAACTGATCGTACCTGCAGCGGTTGATATGGTAACAGTGATGATTGGAGAATCGGCACGGTTGCTAAAGAAATAAAAAATGTACCTCTTTCAAACAATACGGTTAGTCACCGTATTCACGACATAGCAGAATATATTAATGAGCAAATTGTGGAGAAACTTTCAGGTTTATTTGCCATTCAACTGGACAAGGCAACTGATAGTTATGATGATGCTCAATTAATATGTTAAGTACGGCACATACAAAAACAAATATATGTGAGGATTTCTTATTTTGCAGAAAAATATGTGAAAATTATAAAGCTACTGATTTATTTGAGATTTTAAACTCATAACTAACTAAAAATAATATTAACTGAGATAACTGTGTAGGCGTTGTACGGATGGTGCCCGAGTGATGTCTGGACAGTATGGAGGACTACAAGCTCTCATCAAAACCAAGGCTCCAAGTGTAAAATGGACACATTGTGTCATACATAGAGAGCCTTAGCAGCAAAGAGCGTTACACCTTAATTAAGTGTTCTGATGGATAGCATTATTCAAGTGGTGAACTACATTAAAACACGACCCGTGAAATCAAGACTTTTCCATATTCCAATCAGACTTCGTAAGAAATGTCGACCTAGCACACCTCTTTAATTTATTATTGCAACTCTTGTTGGCTGTCCAAATCAACGTACTCGCACCTGTATAGGAATTAAGAAATAAATTTTACACGTATCTACATACAGAATTACTTGATGATGGGCAAAACTTTATTACTTCAGAGTTTATAATAAAATTAGCATACCTCTGTGACATATTTAACAAATTAACTGATCTTAATAAGTCTTTACAGGGAAACAATACTCATATTCTGCAATTGGCAGATAAAATCACTGGATCACTGGGCTTCGGAAGCATTTGCTCATATGGAAGAGAAAATTAGAAGATCAAGAATTTGAGTGTTACCCTGCTTTACAGAGTGTTCTTCACGAAAAATCGATAGAAATCATTAATTCCTCTTTAAAAAATCATTGAGTTTAAAAGAATCATTTAGTTATCATTGAGCGAACACTTTCGGAAATATTTTTTCGAAAATATTGAGCAATACTACTGGGTCAAAACCATTCCAAACTCAGTTTTGTCATTCCAGACTAAAGCTTTAATATGACAAGGACAAACTATTTGAATTTTGGAGCTCACTTTTTAACGAAAATCATGCCATCAGCACTGCTGCATTAAAGGTTTTACTAACATTTGCCACTTCGTACTTGTGCGAGACGGGGTTTTCTGCAGTTGCAGTAATTAAAAATAAGTACAGGTCAAGCATCAACTTAGAAAAAGAAATGCGAGTGGCAATTTCCACACTGGAGTCCGGTTTCATAAGCTGTTCCAAAAAAGCAAATACATCCCTCACATTAACCAGCCAGTTACATAAATAAATATCCATTTTCATTTTTGTACCTATGTCTTGCTTTCGTTCCTATTTTCTAATAAAAAATATAAATGTTCAAATTGTGTTTTTGTTATATCGATAACCTGTTGCTAGGCTATTACTAAAATTGGTAAGTATTATTGGGAGTTTCGTTGATGGGGCGTCGCAAAAATTAGCAGAGTCCCAAGAGCAGTTACAGTACGAATAAGTTTGGGAAGCCCTGTACTAAACGAGAGAAAATAGTCGCAAATGTTCTACAGTCGGAATCACATAAAAAAATATTCTTCTGCACGTGTCGATCCTCTGTGGATGTCGTCATTTTCGCCCTTTGCCTAATAATATTAAGACATGGTGTTCTTTGGTGACCTTCAGATTTTTGCCTTCTATGTGGCCTTGATTAGATTAAAATTAGCTAGATTAATCACTGCTGACGCAGATGAGCAGAAATATTGAAGAATTCTACCATCAAATAGAAAAAGTGCTAAAAATAACAAAGAAACACGAAGCAATAATAATTATGGGTGACTTAACGCTAAAGTTGGACAGAAGATGACGCAGGGCATCACCAGAAAGTTTGGCTTGGGAGAGAGAAATCAAAGAGGTGAACGGCAAATAGAATTCTGCCAAGAAAATGACTTCGCCATTACAAATACCTGGTTTCAACTTCCAGAAAAAAACGTCTTTACACGTGGAAATCCCCTCAAGATGGACATCAAGGCAGAATAGTACGGAATCAAATAGACTACATCCTAATAAACCACCGATTTCGAAACAATATTAAAGATGTAAAAACTTATCCCCGTGCTGACATAAACTCAAATCACAATTTACTCTGCTCCAAAATACAAATTAAATTGAAGAAATTAACAAAGCCAACTAAGCCTTGTAAGATATATCTCGACACCCTGAAAAACCCTCAAACGCGCGAACACATATCACAGCAAATAAATAGTAAAATACACAGAACATCAAATATACCAAACGAAAAGAACCATTAACGAATGCTGGTATGCCATTCAAAACTCGATTTTAGAGAACGTACAAGAGTCTTTGAAAACACCTACCATGTTGGCAAAAAATGAGTGGATGACACAAGAAATTCTAGATCTGATGGAAGTTCGACGGCAACACAAAAATAGAAATATTATCGAATATCGTGAAATTAATCAATGCATAAAAAAAATTAAGCAAGCCAAAGAATCCTGGCTTGAGAATTTATGTAAAGAAATAGAAGACCTCCAAAAAAAGCATGACAGCTTCAACCTGCATAAGAAACTTAAATATACTGCCGGAATTAGAAAACAGAAAAATGCTCACATACTTAAAAGCGTGGACGGAAAAATTTGTGATCACGAACAACAGTGCAAAGAATGGGAGAGATACATCACTGACCTTTTTGACGATGCTTCTAGAGAAAATGCTCCAAATACTGCCTGTGACAACCAGTTGGACAGAGGTCCCAATATACTGAATTCGGAAGTCGAAAAGGCAATACAGCAAGCCAAAAATAATAAAGCACCTGGACCAGATCAAATCCCTGCCGAACTACTTAAACTTTTGGATGAGGAAAGCATTGCCTGCTTAACCACTTTCTTCAACAAAATTTACAACGAAGGAAAAATACCAGATGATTGGTTAGAGTCACTGTTTATAACATTACCAAAGAAAAGCAGGCCCACCAAATGCAGCGATTTTAGACTAATCAGTTTGATGAGTCACACACTGAAGATACTCTTACGAATTATACAAAACCGAGTATTCCTTCTATGCGAAAGTAAGATGGGTGATAAGCAATTTGGATTTAGAAACGGTCTAGGAACTAGAGAGGCACTATTCTGTATGCGCGTTCTATTACAAAAAAGTTGTGAATTCCGAAAGAATGTTTATGTTTGTTTCATCGACTTCGAGAAGGCGTTCGACAGAGTCCAACACAATACACTTTTCGACTGCCTACGGGCAGCAGGACTTGACCACTATGATATAAGACTGCTGAAATACTTATATTACAATCAAGTAGCCTCTATCCAAATTGGAGACAGTCCCACTGAAAAAATACCCATCAAACGTAGAGTACGGCAGGGTTGTGTTTTGTCACCCACTCTTTTTAATCTGTACTCTGAAGAAATCTTTAGGGAGGCTTTGGATGACAGACAAGAGGGAGTAAGACTAGGTGGAGAAGTAATCAACAATATTAGATACGCTGACGATACAGCCATTCTTGCAGAAAGTTTACAAGATCTCCAAACATTACTAAATCTAGTCAGTGAAGCAAGTTATCGGAGAGGCCTAAAAATCAACATTTCAAAGACAAAGTGGATGGCAGTTGGAAAGATCCATATAGATCAAGGTCTGCTTTCTCTTAATGGAGAAGAGATAGAAAGGGTAAATCATTTCAAATACCTTGGCAGCTGGTTAAATGTAAATTGTGACTCTGATGAAGAGATAATATCCAGGATCGAAATATCACGTAAGGCTTTTATGACCTGGAAACCAGTTTTATGCAACAGAAACCTGTCAATGAATATTCGTAAGAAGGTCCTGAAATGTTATGTGTGGTCGATCCTATTGTATGGTTGTGAGACATGGACGTTAAAAACCACAATGCTAAACAAGTTAGAAGCATTCGAATTGTGGTGCTATAGACGAATCCTAAAGATATCGTGGGTTTCGCACACTTCCAATGAAGATGTTCTTCAAATGATCAATTCAGAACGTCTGCTCATAAACACCATAAAGAGGAGAAAAACAGAATACTTCGGCCATATAATTAGAGGACCTAAATACCATTTACTTCGCCTTATAATACAAGGAAAAGTGGAAGGAAAGAGATGGATTGATCGAAAGAAACTTTCATGGCTGCGTAATATTAGACAATGGTGTGGTTTCACAGTAGAAAAATTATTTCGCGCAACAGCCGACAGAGAAAGGTTTCAGGAAATTGTAAACACGATGACGGCCAACGTCTGAATACGGACACGGCAACCAAAAGAAGAAGAAGATTAGTTGAAATTCCATTACGGCTTTTCACCATAGACTTAGGTTCTCTTGTACCCCATTGCAATACAAGAACTGAATATTATTTTTCAATATGTTAATTAATGTTCATTTTGGCCTTGAAACGGGTCGTTTGTTAATTTTTAAGAGGTTTCGTTGCCTGCTGGACTAGTCGCCCTTTGTAGTGAGTAGATATAGTTTCTGATTATGCGTAAATTTTTGTCATCTATACCAGATTTTTATAATATTTAAAGTAGTTGGTAATTTTATGCTTACCAGAATGTTTTCTCGAAAATAATATAACATGCGAATGTCTCGCAGTTTATGCCCCGGGCTGATATACAGTATCGTTCTTAGAGATAAAATATCCAGGAAAGGTAGTGTGGTATTATATTCCTTTTCCATGGTAAATGCCATTGTCTCTATTTTATCGTTTATTTCATTCAGGAATGTGTCCAACAAGTCTGATCCATGAGGCCATATTGAAAATACATCATCTACATATCTTCACCATAATATGGGTTTTAAATTTTGTTTATAAATAATATTTGTCTTAAAATCTTCCATAAATATATCGCCTAATAATGGAGATAAACTAGAGCCCATTGCTAGATCAAAA
This sequence comes from Diabrotica balteata, assembly GCA_918026665.1. Taxonomy (NCBI): domain Eukaryota; kingdom Metazoa; phylum Arthropoda; class Insecta; order Coleoptera; family Chrysomelidae; genus Diabrotica; species Diabrotica balteata. The sequence continues at coordinate 99,546,485 of OU898282.1, forward strand.
TGTTGTTTAAGGAATTCAATATTTAGTTGAAAATATGTTATATCAGTAAATAATGTCAATAACTCCAGTATAGCTTATATATTTAGTCTTGTTCTAGTTGCCAATGTATCATTACTCTCTAATTTTGTCTTGACTATATTCAAAAATTTTATCTAATGGTATATTTCTAAATAAACTATTTATCTCAAAACTTACTAAAATATTATATGAATTAAATTCATTATTTGATAACTTATTTAAAAAATGTACATTTTTTATAAATGTGTCATTTTTAGTTGCAAATGGTTTTATAACATTTATTAAAAATTTTGACAGTTCACTACAAGGAAAATTCATGGTACTAAGTAGTATATTCGTTTTATGAACCTTCGGTACTCTATAAAAATGAGGAGTCTTACTGTAATGCGGTGTAATTAATCTTCTTTGATAATTTGTTAAACAATTTTTAAACTTGAATAAAGTTCTATATTATATTCTGTTTTCCAAATGCTTCGTTGGATCCTTTGTTCATTTTGTAAACGGTCTGTTTTGTTATTAGATCAATAATTTTGTTTTCATATTGAATTTTATCCATTATCACAGTTGCATTCCCCTTGTCTACTGTTAGGATTATTATGGAGTCGTCATTTTTTAAAGTTCTTATTGCCTTTAGTTCCACTTTGCTTATGTTTTAATCAATTTTAGTAGATTTTTTCCAATTCAAGTTTACATAATACTCTGTAGTCTTTTTTTTTGTGTGTGGGTAAATATTGAGACTTTTTCTTCACTGAGCTAATTATATCTAATTTTGGAATAAATGAATGAGTATTGCAAAGTTTAGACCCTTTGGCAGTATTAACAAACTTTGGTATTAAACTCTCCGGTGTATTTATATTTTATCTAATTTACTTACCGTTGCACGTCATCCGCGTCATAGCCCGTGAGGTTACATGATACCAATACGATTTATTTAGGCGGTAGGTGTGTTCATTTTTAGAATCACTTTAGTACATTGGTATTACAGTCACTAGACATATTTTATTACATACGCATAGAAATAAGATTTAAAAATTTCTATTATTATTAACTTAAAGAAATACACAATAATATGTTTAATTTAATTTGAAATAAATGCATTATAAAGCGTTTTATTGAAGAACATTTGTTCGGAACACACTGTAACCGTAATCGAACGAAGGTGATATTTTGGTATAAATTGGTAACACTTAGTTGACAGTTGCGGTGTTGATACTTTTTGTACTTTATTATTTTGAATTTTAAAGAGAATACCTCTTGTTTTATATTTTTACCTATTTAATAAAATCTGTTCTTTTTAGAACAAAATTAATATGTTTTATTTCAAAAATGTCACGTAAGAATTTAAATAGTCATTGTAAAGAGATGGTAGCTTCTTTGGTTCATTATTTTGAACGGGAACGTGATAATAACGGCCCCATTCTACCCTTGACTGCTGTTAGAGAAGTATATGCAAATGTATGTTTTGTATATTATTGTACATGCTTAAAATATACATTCTTGTTTTAGTGTGTAGCTGCAGCTTTAAATTTACATATGTCAACTGTGAGTTCTATTTCTCAGGCCGTAAAAACTAATACACTTCTATCACCGCCCAAAAAACGTACCATGCCTAAGAAAGTTACCAATACTAAATTAATAAATACAATCGAAATTCGTAATATAATTTACAGTATGTCTAATTTGTATAATCCATTTTTGCAATAATTATGTGTCCTATTTGGTTTAAAAATTTCAGGATTTGTTTATACTTTGGCAACTATATCAACTTCGATCTCTGTCAATGATAATGACGTAAGTAAATTAGATGGACTGTAAATGTCTATTTGATAGATTGAAAACTGAATAATATCTCATTATTTCTATTAAGGTCATCTAAAGTATTCGTCGGCCTAATTAGCAAATCACATAAGTCCACTTTTTGTCGAAATTGACATTGTGCTACCATCTGGTAGAGAATAAAAAAATCTTTTAGTTAAAGAATATCCCACAAGTCCCAAGAAATCTGCAATGGAGTAAAATTGAAAATAATACTTCACACAAGTCCAACGTTAGTTGTAACAGATAGGAAAATCACATAACTCCTGATATTTACGCGGTAAACACACGTGCGTGCTAAAGGTCTTGTTAAGTTGTTCAATTTAGGCTGAAAATTGTACATTAAGAACTAATTGTTGTTATTCACCATTTCAAGTAAGTTATTGTGCTAATATTATCAATATTTTATAAAAATTAATCAATAAATTATCTGATAATTCGGCTTAAAAGGTAGCATTGGGACTTATGTGATTTTCTCTTTTTATGTTTGGTCATACAATGTGAATCCCTGATGGACTTGTGTGTTTATATATTATTTTATGATGTCAAATTGAAGTTAGATGTTAATAAAATAATTATACGTTTTTTGTATTTTGTATGCAATAATGTAAGTAATACGTTAATGTATAAAATTAATCTATTTAGCTGAGAATTCAGACACATGAAGATAAAAATTTTCATCTTTTGCCGAAATCAATAAGTATTTTATAAGTAATTCTTTTGTTGGTTGCAGAATGTCAAGCAGAACTCAGAAGATGCTTAGTATGGCTAAAATTCAACACAACAATTCTTTAAATCCCGATTTGAACTTGGAAATACCTGTTAACTCAGAAGAAAATAAAAACTACGAACTACATGTTTTAGAAACAAGCACGTTTCAAGAAGAAATAATCGTTCAGACAAATGAAACAAGTGCTGTTGCTATTGACATTAACACGGAAATCGTACTGGAAGAAAATTTGAATGAATTTGAAAGAACATTACTGCATAGTCCAGTAACTAATTATGAGACAATAAATAATACGGATGGAGAGATAATTCGAGAACAGAACTTGATCGAATTTTTGTCAGAAACTAATGATACAACAGAAGAGATTTTGCATGAAGAAGAGACCGCCGAACCAATTGTCAAAAAAAGACGCAAATGCAGACATGTTGACAAAAATGATTGGAAACGAGAGGAGAATAAAAGGAAGAGAGAGTTGGGCTCCGAATTTTTTGGGAAGAAGAAAGAAGGTAATAAATGGACATATGACTTGAAGAGACCCAGAAAGTCCTTGGCAGAGACATGTAATTGCAAGTTTGACCCAAACACTTCCAAGTTAAAATGTCGTGCCTTTTCTGAAGAGCACCGTAATAACATTTTTGATTCATTTTGGAAAAAAACTTGGGATGAAAAGAAGTTAACCGTTAATCTACTAACCCAACGAGTAAACACTTCGAGGGCTAGAAATAGAAAGAATGAGGAGACATCTCAAAGAGCATGTTCTTATAATTATTATCTTGAAAAGAATGGATTAAAATTAAGAGTTTGCAAAAAACTATTTTCAAACACATTAGGCTTGAAACCTTGGACAATACATAATTGGTTAAAAGCTTACCACATAAGTACAGAAAATAATGAGGATATCAAAAAAACAATTAATGAAAACACGACAGGATTGGAAAAAACAAGAAAATGTTCTCAGCGACAACACTTGCAAGATTTTTTTAAATCGCTTGCAAAAGTTGAATCCCATTATTGCAGAAGTTCATCCTCAAAACAGTATCTTGAACCAATTTGGAAATCTAAATCAGAATTGTACACATTGTATAAAGAAACATGGTGTTCTAAATTTAATGAATCTCCAATGTCAATAGCTTACTTTTGTCATATGTTTGAAGATTTGAATCTTAGTCTGTTTAAACCAAAAAAAGACGAGTGCGACGTCTGCATTTCATTTAAAAGTAAAAACATTACCGAAGAAGAGTATCACCAACACATACAAAAGAAAGATGAAGCGAGGCATGAGAAGGAATTGGATAAGCAATCTAATAATAGCGTCTTTACGATGGACTTGCAGTCGGTGCTTCTATGCCCTAAATCAAATGCTGGTTCACTTTACTTTAAAACCAAACTTATTGTGCATAATTTTACCGTGTATGATTTGAAGACGAAAGCTGGTTACTGTAACATCTGGCATGAAGGCGAGGGAGGATTAAGTGCACAATCATTTGCTTCTATAATTAGCACTTTTATAATAAATCACCTTGCAGAAACAGAAAATAATGGTGAAGACGACAATAACTGCTTAATTTTTTGGAGCGACGGATGTGGCTGCCAAAATAGGAATGCAACCATTGCAAATGCCTTACTTAATTTAGCTGTACTTAGGAAAATTACAATAATTCAGAAGTACCTCGAACGAGGTCATACTCAAATGGAATGCGATTCTATGCATTCCGTTATTGAGCGCAAGTTACGAAATAGAAACATAAATGTACCGGCAGATTATGTTGATGTTTGTAGAACAGCTAGACTACATCCCAAGAATTATAACGTAGAGTACCTTACAAATAGCTTTTTCAAAAATTTTGATCAGGTACATTTTGTCAATTCAATTAGACCTGGGCGCAAAGCTGGAGACCCAAGGGTTAATGATGTCCGGGCTTATAGGTACAATTCAAACGGTACCATAGATTTCAAACTGCGACATGTTGCCGACTGGAAAGCTCTTCCATCAAGATATAACAAAGTTAAAGCTACTGAACTGCAAGAACTTCCTCGTCTATATAGCGCTCCTTTAAAAATCAAAAGAGAGAAATTCGACCACTTAATGTCTTTAAAAAATATTTTACCCAAAGACTACCACCATTTTTACGATCAGTTGCCACATGAATAATACGAAAATAAATATTAAGTACACGAAATTTTAATTTGTTCAAAAAATCTTTTTTAAGTAAAAAAGTTATCAATAAAATGTAATAATTGTTTAAACTATGTATTTTTATTAAGTCACACAAGTCCAACAAAAATAAGAATAAGCGCAGAAAAATCAATAAGTCCATTTATATAATTATCATTAACTGATATCATGTTTTAGACAAATATATACTAATATCTAACCTGTAGTAGATTTATCATCGATATTTAGAACAGAAACTTACAGTATTTTTTAATTTAATTAATTTAATGTGTCTCCTGAAAAGTTTTGCTTTTGTGACTTATGTGATTTGCTAATTAGGCCGACGATACACTGTTTTGTTCTAAGAGTATATTAAATTTATTTAAATGTATATTCTTTGTTTCTTATATGAATTTTCATATACTATTTGTAAACTAAAAATAATTTGATCAAAATCAGAATTTGATATCATTTTGAAAAGCAAATCTTTAATACTTAAATTATTTTGTTCAACAACAAATAAATTGGATCTATGAAATTGCAACTTCTCCCGGATAATGGATAAACTGGCACAGTGTAGAATTTTTTCCAGCCTGCTGTTTGAATATACTGGACGTAACTTCACGCGCTTTGGTATTAAGTATTGTCTCTACCTCTTCGTAAAAATTTGATTGAATTTTGACAATTAGCCAGTTTTTTATAAATTTTCAATCTCTGACTATTTTGAATAATGCTGGGCGTAGTGGGTTTCTTGTTATGAAGCTATTTTCTTGTGGCATTACTATTTTATTGGGAATAAGCCACAATTGAAGGTTAAAATAAGTGTATTGGCGTCTCAATTTCCACTTCGGAAATCGTTCTCAAAATACAAACATTAATAATTAAAAAAATTTTGTTTTTTGTTACTTGTTGAAAAATTATTTTAATAATTTTTTTTTCTGACCCAGTCATATTGACAATTCAGACATATATTGTAGACAAGTTTAAAATGATATTGGCAATATTGCTGAGTTGCGTTTCTAGTCTTTTTCTGACGGATATTCTCAAGTTAAAGTTGATTTCATGTAATCGAATGAACTATCTCACAATAAAGTCGTCCTAGGAACGCAACTCAGCAATATTGGCAATATTTTAAAGTCATTTACTTTAAAATGTATAATATGTCTGAATGTCAAGAGAACAGTGTTATACCAATCAATGCATAAGTTTGGTATACCAGAGAAACTTAATCCGATTAACGAGAATGACAATGTCTAACTTAGAAGCCACTGTTAGAATACAGGGAGAGAATTCTAGATCCTTTGAGATAAAGGATATACTCAGACAAGGGGATGCTCTGGCTTGCCTCTTATTTAATATTGCCTTAGAAAAGGCAGTCCAAAATACACGAATTAGGGATGGCGATACTATTTACAATAGATCGATACAAGTCTTAGCATATGCTGATGACATTGACATAATAGGGCGTAGCAAGCGAGATGTTGAGCAATATCTCCTAGAATTGGAAACAGCGGCGAAACAGGTCGGTCTAGTCATCAACGAAGACAAGACCAAGTACATGTTGGTTACAAAGGATCCGATAGCAAATGAGGAACGAGGAACAGTCTTTGGAAGTCATACCTTTGGACGTGTTGACAACTTCACATACCTTGGGTCGCTATTTACTGCTACCAATAAAACAAGCGAAGAAATCAAAAGACGAATAAATCTTACAAATAGGGCATACTATGGACTCCAAAAGCATTTCCACTAAAGAGACATTCAAAGAAGAACTAAAATTATTATATAAAAAACACTGCTGAGGCCGGTCCTCACATATGGAGCAGAATCATGGACTCTAACGCAGAAAGACAAAGACTTTTGGGAATATTTGAGCGTAAAATACTCCGCAAAATATTTGGAGCTATAAACGACCAAGGGCAGTGGCACAGAAGATATAATTTTGAATTGTATCAGCTCTTTGATGAGCCAGATGTCATAACGTTCATTAAAACACAGCGGCTTAGATGGGCTGGACACATAATAAGAATGCCAGAAAATACAATTGCTAAAAAGCTAACCACAGGAATACCTGTAGGAAGAAGAAGCAAAGGCCGACCGGGAATTAGGTGGTTAGATGGAGGTGAAACCGACTTACGGATATTAAAAATCAGAAGATGGCAACATGTTGCCAGAAACCGAACAGAATGGCGACGAATCTTAGAGCAGGCCAAGATCCACAGAGGATTGTCGAGCCAAAGATGATGATGAATATGTCTGAATTGTCAATATGAATGAATCAGATAAAATTAAATTCAAGATTTCCAAAGTGGAAATTGAAACGTCAATAAACTCATTTTAAACTTAAATTGTGGCTTATTCCCAATAAAAATAGTAAATGCATTAAGACAACGCAAGAAAATAGCTTCAGAACAATATTGGAAAATAAAATGGGATACTTTCATAATTCACAAGAAGTTTAAAGAAGTGGTCACATGCAATTGTAAGAAAAAATCTCGATATTGAAACTGAACCGAAACTCAAAACTATTTAAAGAATACATAGATACATATTACACTATATATTGCATTATTGTATACTACCGGCACTATATAATGAAATACAGTAGGGAATTATTAATTAAAATACAGCCAAGTTCAAATAGGCGAAATTATCCTAGGAAGGATCCCTATAGAAGCAACGCAACACTTTTATGACAACCACTAATATAAAGAACGGGAGATAATACAATAACCTAAGGAAAAAAAATAAATATATCTAATAACGTGTTAAACAAGATGAAAAATTAACGCAAGTATATAATATAAATTGAATAAAATATCTTACATGTTCCCTTTGTTTATACTATTTTCTTATATTAACCACTTAATACATAATATACAATTATGTGTATGTATTTCTAACAAAAATACTATCTAAAAATACAAAAACCCGACTTGTTTTAATCTCACGGAAGCATTAACATTAATTACGCTAATCCTAATAATCTATCAATAATTGCCGGCTTATAAAACTCAACCGTTTATGTAATTTTATATTACCTGAATGATAAGCAGGACTACTAATCCGAAAGTCAACGATGCCATGTGATGAACTGCGGCAGGATTGTCAAATTCAGGAACACAACCCATGCAGCCTATGAACATTAGAAGACCAGTACCAATGAACTCCGCGGCGAACATAGTGATGGCATTTGGTGCACCTTTGATATCTGTAAACAAAAAAAGAATATCAATAATACATAAAATTTATGTAATCTTTTATGTAATCAATTTGTGTGCTATTTAATTTTGCAATATCATCATCAAAGGTACTTTAAAGAATATAGTAAACAATAATTGTTACAGTTTTTATATTATAGTTTTTCTTAACCTTTCAGTCATGTTGGGTATAATTGTACCCATTAATTTGAATGCATATATAACTACAGAAATATCCACCTTAAAACAGTTTAAAGATATTTACATTCTGTAAGTATTTTTTTTTTTTTTTTTTTTTTTATTTAGAATTTCCGCATCAACCATTAAAGGTTATTAGCGGGTTTTACAGATTTTACAGTTGTTATTACAAATACAAATTTACTAATTACAAATTGCGTATTAAATTACACATAATAAATTACAAATTACAAAGAGATACATATAATATAACTTAAATTTTATGTAGTAAACGTATGTCCTTAAGGAATTTGATTGTATTAGATACATTACTGTTTAAAATATCTTTAAGTTTCTTTGCTTCTTCTGGTACGTTGTTGATGGCTCTTTCGTAGGAATAAAGAGGACATTCAATCAATACATGTTGAACAGTTATTGGACATTCACAATAGGAACATTCAGGTGGTAGTTCTTTTGTTATGAGATGCTGGTGAGTTAACGCTGTGTGTCCAATTCTTAGTCGGTTTATAATCACTTGTTGCCTTCTGTTTTCTGGAAATTGTAGTTTAGTGCCAATCCTAGTTTTCACGTTTTTAAGGTTAGCCTTAGTAGAATTCCACATTTGTTGCCAATTTTTTGCACAGTGCTGTTTAATATTGAGCTGGATATCACTGAATGGAATTGTAGTCATAATTTCAGTTTTCTCGTCAGTAGCAGCTTTCTTTGCTAATTCATCTACTTTTTCATTTTCTGCGATACCTGTATGTGATGGTACCCAGAGAAATGTAACGTTCACGTGTCTGTTTTGTAGGTGATAAAGTGCTAATTGTATTTGTTGCAGGATAGCATGTACTGGATATATTTGCCTTAAGCTCTGAAGAACAGATAAAGAGTCAGTAATGATAAGAAAATCTGAGCTTGCATGACTCTTACACATGTCTAAAGCCTTTAAAATGGCGATTGCTTCTCCCGTGAAAATGCTGCAGAATTGAGGGATGCGAACTGCATATTCAGACTTTCCTAGAATAAAGGCCGCTGCGTGTCCGTTTTCAGTTCTTGACGCATCGGTAAAAATCTTGTTATGGCCAGTGTATTCTAATATCCGTTCTTGATATAATTTGTTAATGATTATGGGATTTGTGGTACTCTTTGGATAGGCCGTGAGGGATAGATCAATAGTGGGAAAATTAATAGTCCAGGGAGGTATAGTTCGTTGTGTAGGGTAAGAATGTGTGAGCTGCTCCATGTCAAAACCGTATCTCGTTAGACGTTCTTTAAGGGGTGGATATTTAATTTGTTGATGGCAATGAGTAGGTGGATATATTTTATAAAGAAGTGGATAGTTTGTGTTATTAGGGTTGGAAGACAATCTCGCGGCATAATTTAAAGAAATGTGTTGTCTTCGTATTGATAGGGGAGATTCATTTAGGATAACCTGAAAACTTGAAACAGGACTAGTTCGGTAAGCACTCAGAATTAGTCTTAAACATGTGTTTTGTATAATGTCTAGTTTTTTAAGTATATAATTACTCGCAGTTGAATAGCATATTGCACCATAATCCAGTTTACTTCGGATTAATGATTGGTATATATGCAGCAATTTTATGGTGTCCGCTCCCCAAGATCGGTTTGATAGCATTTTAAGGAGATTTATTTTAGATTGGCAGGATACGACTAGCTTTTTAATATGTTCTGCCCATGTTAACTGACTGTCCAGTCTTAGGCCAAGAAAGTCAATTCTCTCTACTTGTTCTAAGTTGATACCATTTAGAGTAAGTGTTGTTTTGCAATCAGTTTTTCTTTTATTGAATACGATGAAACGAGATTTATCACCTGAGAACGTAAAACCAGTCTTTTGGGACCAGTCTTCTAGTTTATGCAGAAATGATTGCAAAATGTTTGAGACTAGTGTAATATTGCAGCTACTAGTATATACAACTAAGTCATCTGCATACAGACCTGCTTTCAAAGGTAGCTTTATCTCTTGAGCGATATTATTAATTGCTATTAAGAATAAAGTGGGGCTTAAGGTTGAGCCCTGTGGAATACCGTTTTCAAGATATTCTGTTTTTGAGGTAATTCCATTTACACGTACTTGAAATATCCTATTATTCATGAAATGTTTTACAAAGGCAAGAAAATTTCCCTGGATACCCCAATTGGACATGGTTTGTAAAATGTTGTATCTCCATGCAGTATCAAATGCTTTATTTCTGTAAGTATTATACTTCGGCGTTTTGTACCCAGATGGGGCATGGATGATTTTATTCTAAAAGAAAATTACAGCAATTGGATGCAATTGCATTGCTCGTAAGAGGTAAGTGGACTACCTGTTATTTTTATTTTCAGAGTCAAATGCCTCCAGTACAATATTTAATGGAGAAGAAACTGCTAGAAGAGCTAGAAAAACTGTCCGACATAGAAGGATGTGATTGACGGTGACTGCAAAGAAGAAATACAAGTAAGACAGAGATTTTGGCCATACGATAGATGATGTCTCAAAAAATCAAAACAAAGGGCAGGATGAGGAGGAGAAAAAGGGTAATGAAAAAGAAAAGGAGGATGATGATAATAAATAGGGCGAAAATTATTGTAACTATGATAACTTTATCACTCCAAAAACATATGTAAAATGGTTACAGAATGTTTAATATGTAACAACATAATTCCCTAATACAATAACCCGGGTGTCCAATAAAAACTGTTTTGAGGAATATCCAGTTACATATTATTCTTTGAGATATTTTCCCAAAAGTTTATTTAAAAATTTCGTTCAATTCACGAATATATGTTTTTGCCAACTGGAATTGTGAAATTTGTATCATGTAACCTGCAAGAGGATTTGATCCCCAGGTGGGTGCTCAATCCCACACCTCTAAGGAGGTCAGCCTCATGGAATCTGGGGGAGGCAAAAACTCATTAAAACACCGAAAGCAACATATCTATATTGCTAGTTTCAATGCCAGAACCCTCAAATCACCCGAACGAATGGAAGAACTGGAAGAAGAACTAACTAAGATCAAGTGGGATGTCCTTGGTCTAAGCGAAACGAGACTGCCAGGAGAACAATGTACAATACTCCATTCTGGACACATGTTCTACCAATTCCATAATGAGTACAATACACATGTCGGCGGTGTAGCACTATTGATCCACAAAAGACTCAAACATCTGGTCACAAAATCTGCTGCAATCTCGGAGAGGGTCATTTACATCGTTCTTAAACTATCAGAAAGGTACAGCATCCAAATAATTCAAGTATACGCTCCCACTAGTCAATCCACAGATGAAGAAATAGAGAAATTCTATGAAGATATTTCTAAAGCAATGACAGAAAGAGCTCATTTTAAAATAATCATGGGAGACTTTAACGCCAAAGTAGGGAAGCACAACACCGGCAACATACCAAATAGAGGAATATATGGGCTAGGAACTACAAATGAAAGAGGAGAACGGTTACTAACATACACACAGGAACAAAATCTATTTTGTATGAATACATTTTTTAGTAAACCAGATAATAGACGGTGGACCTGGATAAGCCCAGACGGGAAAACCAAAAATGAAATCGATTACATATTAGTCAACCAGAAACAGATAATAAAAGATGTAGCGGTGCTCAACAGATTCAGTCTGGGAAGTGATCATAGATTAGTAAGAGCAAAAATAATAATCGATAACAAATTAGAAAGAAACAAACTAATCTTGCAAAAACGAACCCTAACTACTAAAGAGCTTGGGCAAAACAGTACCAACTACCAGAAATATCTTGAGTCTAGTCTAGAGCCAATGGAACAGCTAAAAGAAAAAGACATAAATAATTTGGAAGAAACGATAAGAACGAGTATAATCTCTGCGATCAAAAAAACCCATACGATGCCGAAACCGAAAGATAATAAATTGAAGACAGAAACACAACAGATGATTAGGGACAGAAGCCGCATGGATCGAAATTCACCAGAATATAAGGAACTTAATAAGGCAATAAGAACAAGAATTAGACAAGACATCAGGGACAACAACACCGAAAAAATCGAAAACATTATAGAGAAAAACAAGAATATGAAAGTGTTAAAAACGCTAAATAGCAAAGGCCGACAACAAATACACCAAATAAAGGATAAAAATGGAATCATTAGAAACGACAAAAATCAGATAATAAACATTGTCGAAGATTATTATACAGAATTATACTCGTCCAGCGTAGCAAAACCTGAAACCCATGATACGGAACGAAGAATACTAAATGTAGGATCTGAAACACTACCAGAAATTACTACCGAGGAAGTTGTAAATGCCTTAAAGCAAATGAAAAATGGAAAATCTCCTGGAGACGACGGAATAACAAAAGAGATGATTACAGCTGGAGGTCAAACTACTATGGAGGCAGTTAAAATCTTACTGAACAAGTGCCTATTCGGGGGTGCTATTCCAACCTCTTGGCAAAACGCGCAGGTACTTTTACTACACAAGAAAGGAGACAAACACAAACTCGAAAATTACAGACCAATAAGCCTGTTACCACATCCATACAAACTGCTTACCAAAATAATTACCAACAGACTATCAAACAAATTTGATAGTTACCAGCCTGTTGAACAAGCGGGTTTCCGCAAAGGTTATAGTACAATAGAACACCTACAGACAATAAGGACACTTATTGAAAAATGTAACGAATACAATGAACCTCTTCATTTGGCATTTGTGGATTACAATAAGGCATTCGATTCCATAGAATTCTGGGCGGTATTAGACGGAATGAACAACGCAAGGATAGATTCCAGATATAGAATGCTCCTAAAATACATATACGACAATGCAACTATGCAAATAAATGTAGCAGAAGGCCTAACAACAAACAAAATAAGATCAGAAAGAGGTGTTCGACAGGGAGACACCATATCTCCAAAATTATTTACTCTTGCATTAGAAGATGTGTTCAAGAAGTTAAATTGGGAACAACTCGGAATTAAAATTGATGGCAGGTTTTTAAGCCACCTAAGATTTGCCGATGACATAGTACTCATAAGCAACAATACAGAGGAACTAATCTACATGCTGAAGGAGCTTAAACAAGAATCTGAAAAAATCGGTTTAAAAATGAATTTAAATAAAACAAAAGTAATGACAAATCAAAATATCACAATCGACTTAGATGGAAGTGAGATCGAAAGTGTCGAAGAGTATATATACCTAGGTCACACCATCAAACTAGGCAAACAGAATCAAACAGCAGAGATAACTAGAAGAATCCGAATGACTTGGGCAGCAGTAGGCAGACTCAGTGATGTGTTGAAGAACAAAAAGATACCAATAAATCTAAAGAAAAGGGTATTCAACAGTTGTATTCTACCGGTTATGACTTATGGAATGGAGACCATGACACTTACAGAGTTGTCAGCCAACAGATTAAGAACAACACAGAGGGCCATCGAACGAGCTATGTTGGGAGTATCACTGAGAGAACATATACGAAACGAGGACATACGAAGCAGGACGAAGGTGGAAGATGTAATTGGAAGAATTGCACAAATGAAATGGAACTGGGTAGGGCACGTGGCACGGCAAAACAACGACAGATGGACGAAAAACATTGTACATTGGAGACCACGCGAACACAGTCGGAGTAGAGGAAGACCACAAAAACGATGGCTAGACGACATCAAAGCAAAAATGGGGAGAAACTGGCACCAAATAGCACAAAACAGGGAAGAGTGGAGAACTCATGGGGAGGCCTTTGTCCAGGAGTGGATGCAAACAGGCTGAAGAAGAAGAAGAAGAAGAAGAACCTGCAAGAAATAAAATTGTGTTTTGGCTTTTGTATTCTAACAGTCTGTCTAAAACTTCAAAGACTGCGAATGTATTGGGACAAATCTTCAGAAAGTAATATTTTCCAGACACAATGACATCGAATCGTTTTTTCAAATTTCGTACCCACTTACATTGTGTTGATAATCTGGAACCCAGACAGAACGAAGACAAACTATGGAAAGTTTGACCAGTTTGTGAATTATTAGTTCTAAAGAGATGTAGAAAACTGTTGATAGAAACACATGTTTGCATAGATGAACCAAATATGCCCTTCAAAGGGAGATTGTCTATAAACCAATACATCAAAAACAAACACAATCCATGGAGAGTAAAATTGTATTGATTAGGTGGTAAAAGTGGATTGATTTACAATTTTCTAAGTTATCAGGGTAGTACTACAGAAATAGAACCTTCGTATTTAAAATATGTACATGGTGTAGCTATTGTATTGCAATTATCAAAAGTAGTTGAACCTAATAAGCATGCATTCTACTGTGACAATTATTTCACGAGCTACAACCTTTTACAAATTGTCAACCAAAAATCAATACTTGTTGGGAGCATTAACGGAACAAATTATCTCTTCTGATGGAACTGTAGTAACCAGATGATTAGATAACAAGCCAGTGATAATGGTATCCAACTTCGTTGGGGTTAGTACAGAAGATGTGGTACGTTGAATAAAAAAACCAACTTTTTCATTGACGTAAGTCGATCCGAAGTTATACAAAAGTATAATAGTCCATAACAAAAAATTGTTACAAAAAGTGGACTGTTCCATTAATCATGTGTTGACATGTTACACTAATCAAACAGTTGACATGGCCTTACGAAATTCTTGGTTAGAGTATAAACGAGACATACATACTTTAAGACTTCCACAAAAAGATATCATGGGCCTTCTACACTTATGAAAGTTGGTTTATGTAGCAAGTATTGGTTGCGAATGTAAGCTATTTGTTCTGTGTTTAGAAATATTTTTAATTTTAATTTTTAATTTAAAAATTCAGATAATTGCCCAAATCTATGCCTTCTACAATTTTCAAAGCAAAACAGACGATGAATGGACTGACAAGAGCAATCTAAATTTTCATTCCACAACATATTAATTCATCTAAGCAAGAACCTTACAGACAGACAGACAGTATATATATATATATATATATATATATATATATATATATATATATATATTATATATATATTGTCTCTATTCGGTGGTACTAATAACGTCTCCCTTCTTCCTTTTCCTTACTTTAAGGATAAAGCTTCAAACCTATTCCGTCCATCTTCTTCGAGACCGGTTTATGTTTCTTCTTTAGCGTGGTTCCACTTACCAATCTATCTTAGTTCATTCATTCAATATGATAACATCTTAACGTGTTTTGTTGTATTCTGTTATATATTACCTTATTAAAATTCCATTCTTTTTCATTACTTATGTCATATTCTAAATAGTTGAAGTGTAAAACATGTTCTCCGGGTTATACTGTATTTATGTGGGATGAGCCAACAATGATGTCATAAAAATTACATTTTAAATTTGTTTTTGACGAATCGATTTCCACTCCAGAAATCATTTTCAAAACTAGATGGAAAACTAGAAGATTTCTACCCTAACATTACTTCTGAACTGAGAATATTTCTTGCGAGAATATTGTCATTAAAAAGACAACGACATGCAATATTGACATGTACAATTTTCCTGTTTTCTTCATGATACTATTTCGACATTTATAGTATTTGACCTTACATTTAGCTTACTCTTATTATTAATATCAAACTCTAATTTCATATGTATGACATTTAGAACAAAAATAATAAACATAAACATAAATATATCGAGAAGACATCATCGAGGGAGAAGTTCGATAATTGGCAGCAAAGTTATCTTTGCCCGCTGTAACAAATCTCCTAGTTCCAACCCTATGCACCCTGTAAATGCGATGACACTCCTAAGTTGAAATATCTTTTTGCTTTAGCAATATATTTATTTTCAAACTTTTTAATCTAAACAACAACAATCCGTTGAATAAATGTCAAGATCTCTGAACAAAAAACCAAAAAATATGTACCTACAAGAAGTATATTATACAAAAACCACATGAAATACCGTGTCAATGGTATAAACTAAATGTCATAGATCTTTAAACGCCCTAATATTATTAATGCGTTATAAGATATTAACAAGTATAATATACTATCTATAACCTTAACAAAAAGTTCATGAACAAAAAGGTAACTGTAAATCATTGTGCAATCACAAATAGTAATAGTAATAGTAGATAAGCTAAATATTTAATATAATAAAATCTGATATACTCATATTCTTTGATTTCTATAACAGCTTGTAAATGTAAAATAGTAGTATGTTTATTTTGTTCGGTTTTACGAACGCTTTAAAGAAAATTTGAAATAATCTTGATTGATATGTATAGTATAGATCATTAAAATCTTGAGCGGTCATTTCACTAAATGTTTTAACTATTTAATATTTCCAATTATACAGTGTGTTTTAAAAAAGTATGTCATAAATGAAATCACTCATTTCGGGGACAAAAATAAATTGATTAAAGTCAACTTAATTAGTACAAAAGTGTACACAAAAAAAGTTACAGTCCTTTGAAGTTACAAAATAAAAATTGTTTTTTTGCATTATCTTCCTAAACTACTTGACATTTTGTAATAAAAATGGACACTTTACTTTCTTGTTTTGAAAGCATTTTTCATACAAAAGAAACAACAAAATCTAAGGGCATAGAAAAATTTTAAGGGGGCTGTGCAGCCCTAAATCCCCCAAACTTTTGAGTACGTTCAAATCAAATGAATTTTGTGGCATCATTAGTTTAACACATTATTTTTAAAAATTTTTTGCCTCATCACTTTTTTCAAAAAACAGTTTTTATTGAGTTACGGCCCTTTTCATTAACCTTTAAAAAAATTACGTGCAACTAAATAAATAGCTTAAATGAATTAACAAGTACAAAAAATGTCTATAACCTCTATAAATATGATATTACAATATCTATATGTTCAAAATGACCCCATTTTCTTCAATTCACATTCGGTATCGTTTTAATAAGGAAAATCGAATGCGCTGAAAAATCATATTTTTCTGACGAAATTTATTTGCAGCTTCAATTATTCTAATCCTCAATTTTGTTCATTTGTTGTTCGTCCTCTATTATTACAGAATACACTTTCTATTTCATAAATCCCCAAAAGCAAAAGTCCATGGGGTTAAGACCTGGACTTCTAATTGGCCAAGAAATAGGTGCGTCACGATCCCTTCAAATCCACCGATAAGGCTACTGCCTGCAAAGGTATTCCCGGACTTCATTACTGTAATGCGGTGGAGCACCATCTTGTAAAAACCAAATATTTTGCCTTATTGCAATATTCACTTCTTCCAAATACTCTTGCAAATCGTTTGCCAAGAACTGCAAATAATTATCACCATTTAAATTGTTGGGAAGAAATACTGGGCCTATTAGATTGTTATCCCCACTTCCTGCCCAAACAATAACTTTGAAAGACCTTTTGTGATGAGTCGTTTTTTTGGCGTAAGGATTTTTGTCATCCCAAATGTGCTTGTTATGATGGTTTGTTATTCCATTTCTACTGTAGGTAGCCTCGTCGGTAAACAAACTATTTCTAATAAAATTAACATTTCAAGTGTTTTCCATTAACAACCAATCGCAAAATCCAATACTTTTAGGATAACATTCAACCAATAACTCTTGAACCTTTGATAAGTGATAGGATTTAAGCAGCTGATCCTTTAAACGTCTCCAAACCCTTACGCGAGTAACTTTTAGTTGAGCAGCTATGACAAAAGAGTCAGGGCTGATACACGAGCTTTTTGGTGACACGCATCTTCAAAGATAAAAATTTTTATATTTTATATATTAAGCATAAAAATAGAAGATTTAGTAGACTAAATTCAGCACCAAAAAACTTACTTATTTTATATTTTTTTCTTGTTTTTGTGAATTAATTGTTTGATTTTTTAAATTTTGATACACTGAGCTCAAAAGGTTCGCCATCGCTATTCTAACCTATTTGGATGGTACACACATAAATGTTTTTGATGTTCAATTATGGACAAGATACGGAACAGATGTTTCGTATCTTTCAGCTTTGTGTTTCAGCTTAAAAGCCAAAAATGAATCTTTAATTTTATAATTTAAACAAATAACAAAGAGATACCTTCTGTTAGATCTAGGCAAGAATATATTCTTCTCTTTTTTAGATTATATTGAAAAACTATTTCTTTTTAATCCCGCTACTGATAAAGTAAGTATCTGACGAATGTGCGAATTGACCAGCTCAAAAGTCACTTACGACACCAATGCCCGTTTCAAGGCAGAATAAAGGGAGAATGAATATTGGTAATGCCAGCAACCTACCAAAAGATGACAGTTTGCCCATAGAACTAACAAATAAATACTAAGCTAATAACATATGCAAGGATTAGGACAAAGATGTTTTCTAAACTTCCTTTATTCTGAAATCTTCGTAATGGGGCAATAATCTCATGGTTTGATAAAAATAGTTATGTATAGAGTGGTTCCCATGAACCACTTTATCTAATGCAATCTAATAAGCCTAATAAACACTATAATAATAATAAAACTAACAGTTAATGAAGTTCCAATGGTATGCGTCTCTTGAGCATATGGATTTTGTCACTTCTAACAAATACTTGATTAGCTAGCACATTAGAATCTTTAGTTTCCGTATAGGTTTCCAATATCTTTTACAAAATTTCCAAATCACTTCGTTAATGGGAGCAATAAGAATATCACGTAGATTACTTAATTTAATACGCAATTGGGTGCGTTGACTATAGAGAGCATTAGCTTATTCTGAAAACGTTGCAAAGTCTCGATGTTGCTGTTGCTCGCTGTGCCCCAGAGTTGGAGATCGTAGTTCCATATTAGATGCTGCACATCTTTATCTAGTGGATTTTATTATCAAAGACAATTATGATTTTTGACCAATGAGCCAATACATTTGCTTAAACTTAATTTCCTCTATCAAAGTGCATCCCCAGGTACTTAAGGTCACTGGCTGAGAAATTAGATTTAAATTAATTGGAATAGCAAGGTAGGTTTTCACTATGTTAAGCAAACGTCACGTGTTTAGATCTAGTTTCATTTACCTTGGTGCGCCATTTCTTGAACCATAATTTCTGGAAGCACGAGTTGAATTTTTGTGCGAGACCAATGTCGCAATGTGATCTACATATATTACCACAGTTGTTTTCTTCAGTGGTGGTATCTCCAGTATACAATAGCTATGGTAAATAACCCAGTATGCTACCTTTTAAAATCCATATTTGATCAAAAAGTACTGTTAGTGAAATAAAATATAAGTAATTATATAAATAAAAGTACTTTTTCAATTTGTAAAATAATTCGGTGTACCAAACTTTATCAAAAGTGCGATACTTCGAAAAAAGCAGCTAAGCAATACATTTTCCTTCCAAGTCACTATGTATCTGGTTAATTAGTCTATGAACTTGTTCTTGATTTATAGGACTTGACATTCTTACGATTTTTCTCAGATTTAAGCTGTGACTTCAGAAACGAACGACTGCTACTACAAAATTCGTCCCCTTTATGTCATGTTTCTACAAATTATTGTAAGTATTAGTTCGAAAACCAATATTCCATAGATGAAGCTATGGCTGCATACAAAGGTATATATAGCGACAATTTACGACAAAACATTTAAAATAAGCCTCATAAATGGGGTTCCAAGTAAGAGCAGGTGTTTCAGTTATTCGTTGTAGCATTCGTTACCAAGGAGGAGCTTCGACGGTTTAACAACTACAGTCAGATTTCTGAAGAAAAACAATCCTTGGTGTCGGTGCCTCTTCAGTCATTGCACTATGCAAAACACTTGATGCCCCCCAGAATTCATTGATTTTTTGCGAAAACCGTGTTATTCTTTTTCTATTAATGTAATATTTTTAGTATACTGGTAATACTTTTGGAGTATATTTGGTAGCTTGTGTTCAAGAAAATGTAGATATACCTCTACAGTTTTCGAAATTGTTGCGTAGCATATTTTTGCAGTAATTGTTAATTAGTTGAGTAATTTAACTTTTTTAGTTTGTACAATAGTTGGCAATAAACAACAGTTCTCTTTTTACGAAAGGTCGAATGCAGGTAAAAGACTGAAAATATTTACCAGTTACTAGTTTTTGACGTACAAATCGTTAACAATTTGTAAAAAAATGAGAAGTTATACAAAAAGACTTTTCTTTAGAAAGATGTATAGTCGTACATTTACTTGTAGACCTTCCTGAATTTTTTTTATTCAATTTTTTCATCATTGTTGCTAATTTAAAATAAATTAAAGCTTTACCCAAAACCTTTTGTCGACATTCAACCATTAATTAGCTATTGAATTAGCGTGACTATCTTAATTAGATGCAGACAATGAATTAAGTTGAATAAATAATTACTTCCTTCCGACTAATATCTATAAAGAGTATTAAGTTGATAAAATTTTTGTATACAATAAAAAACATAAAAGTTTATTATAATAATATAACTTTAATACTGTATCAGACTAAACATAACATTAAGAGTACAAGGGACAATAATAACAAGAGTTAAATTTTCACCTAGAGTTTTTGTCTATACCGATAATGTGGTCGTAATAACACGAATAAAAAATATGTTGATGAGAATATTTCAATTATTCGAAAGGAAGTTAGGAAAAATAGATTGATTATCAATAAATATAAAACAAAGTATTCAGAAATGGGAAAAATTTTAACTTGACACATTTAAAATAAACTGTCTAATGCAGGCCATTCACGTTCCGACTTGTGGTACGACTAGTGGTCCAACTTCTGCAGTTGGATATGGAATCGGACCGTGAGTGGGCTAGTTGGATTAGTTGGACAACTAGTGGTACGAGTTGGAACATCTAGTGGGACGACTTGAAGATCCGATTTCCGACTGGCGACGAAGTCGGAGCGTGAATGGTGAAGTTGGAAGTCGGATCACAGGTTGGATCGAAAATTTCCTCAAATCCTCAGTCAGTTGACCTTCGGCACCTGTTACGTATGGATATGTACTTATGTTTTGAAGACTTTGAAAAGGCCTTTGACAAAGTTGTGATATATACTATATACAACAAAATATTGACAGTCGTGATCTGAAAATTCTATCTAATTTATATTGGAATCAAACTGCCAAGGTAAGAGTTGATAGCCAGTACACCGAAAATATCAAAATACAGAGAGGAGTCCGCCAGGGTTGCGTGCTGTCCCCACTACTTTTCAATGTCTACAGTAAAGCGGTATTTCAAGAAGCGCTCTCAGACTCAATAGAAGGTATATCTATCAATGGAGAAGTTTTGAATAATTTACGTTTTGCAGACGATACAGTAATAATTACGGATAACAATAATGATTTACAGAACTAATGCAACGCCCTAATGAACGCTGTCATAAGTACGGACTGAAGATAAATTTAAAGAAAACTAAATGCATGATCATGACTAAATCTGCACATGCAAGTATCCAATTGACTATTGAAGATACTGCAATTGAGAGTGTTAATAACTATAAATACTTAGGAACATGGATAACATCAGATGTAGACCAAACCAAAAAATTAAGACACGTATTGAAATAGCAAGCACATTATTTATTAAACTTAAAAAGTTTCTTTGTTGTCGGGATATAAGGCTAGAACTACGCCTGAGAATGCTTCGATGTTACGTGTTCTCTACTCTTCTTTATGGTTTGGAAGCTTGGAGACTAAAACAAGTTCATCTGAATAAGTTGGCCGCCTTTGAATTTTGGTGTTACGGAAGAATCCTACGAATATCATGGATTCAAAGAATGTCAAACATGGAAGTAACTAGAAGGATAGGAAATGAGGCGGAAATAATATTAACTATTAAAAGACGAAAACTTAAGTACTTGGGACATGTGATGAGAGGGCAAAAATACGCATTATTACAACTTATTATGCAGGCCACAATCGAGGAAAGCGAAATGTGGGAAGACAAAGAATATCCTGTCTTAAGAACTTAAGAGAATGGTTTGAATGCAGTAGTGCAGAACTTTTTAGAGCGGCAGTCAACAGAGTCCGCATATCTATATATCTATATAGAGTCCCATGATGATTTCCAACCTTTGATAGAAGATGGAACTTAAAGAAGAAGACCTGTTACGTATGAGATTTCTATGAAATACTTTACGCAAAGATCTCTAGTTCGCGAATATTTAATAGAAAATAAACTTTCAATTGCACGAAAATTACCTTTTTGTTAGGTTACAATCATTTTCCTTTCTGTAATCTATTTCGGACTATCTATATCTGTTTTGGCTACGGAAGAATTATTAACAAATAATGAAAATTAAATCATAGTTGTAGCAAAAGATCCCTAGTTCGCAAAAAAATAATAGAAAATAACTTTAAATTGCACGAAAAATTATTCCTATTAAAAATATACGACACACACACATCAAAATAAATCCCAGCTCCAGTTTAAAATAAATAAAATATAGATGTTATACCTACACAAATCTTTAAAAACTATAATTTTTTCCTACATCTTAAAAAGTCATAAAAATCAAGAGTTGAAAAAATTAATTAGTTCAGCCCTAGACAAATAACTAGAGAAACGAAACCTAATTTTTAAACATACATATCATAACATACACATAAGGATAACAAGCACAATGCTGCCATTTTCCTTCTCCTAATTATATTTTGCGTAGTGTTTATTCGATACATTTTTGGTTAAGCGATATACACCATCGTGAAAACAACCTAGAACTGAAGTTGGACCGCTAGTTGGATAGAAAGTCGGAGCGTGAGTGGAGACGAATATCCAACTAGTAGTCCTACTAAGTGGGATCACAAGTCGGAACGTGAATGGCCTGTCTTAGACAAGGCCATTCACGTTCCGACCTTTAGTCCAACTAGTGGTCCAACTTCTGCAGTTGGATCTAAAATCAGACCGTGAGTGGCTAGTTGGATTAGTTGGACAACTAGTGGTACAAATCGGAACATCTAGTGGGACGACTTGAAGGTCCGACTTCCGACTGGCAACGAAGTCAAAGCGTGAAGAAGTTGGAAGTCGGATCACAGATCAGACCGAAAATTTCCTCAGTCAGTTGATCTTCGGCACCTGGTACGTATGAGATTTCTAGAAAATACTTTACGCAAATATCTCTAGTTCGCGAATATGTAATAGAAAATAAACTTTCAATTGCACGAAAAAAAATTTTTGTTAGAGAAAATCATTTTCCTGTAGATCTATTTCGAACATTCCCATATAGGTACAATTTTCAACACTCCGGATTGGCTACGGAAGAATTATCAACAAAAAACGAAAATTAAATCATAATTGTACTGAAATTAGGCGTAACTGTTTCCTTATATTTTTCTGAAGTTATTTTCTTGTGGCAACTTATGCAAATTTACTATTTTAATTAGAAATAAGCCTGAATATTAGTTAAAAATTAAATTTATTTGACGTTGAACTGAAGTTGGACCGCTTGTTGGATAGCAAGTCGAAGCGTGAGTGGAGACGAATATCCAATTAGTAGTCCTACTAAGTGGGACCGCAAATCGGAACGTGAATGGCCTGCATTTTTTTAGTAAAATATTTATGTACTTTGTAAAATATAATAAAATATAAGATATAAAAAGTTATATTAATTAAGAAACATAATAAAATATAAATAAACTGAGAACCAAAAGAAATAAACTGTGAACCAAAAGGTCATTTCAATTTAAAGTTTATTTGGTAAATTAACGTTTTTTGATACAAAGAAATAACTTACCATAATCCATAAAAATAAATGTTCATAACATAATAATTTAAGTTACACCACTCCTTACACATAACTTTACAATAAATCAATAGAATCCATCACGATTCGATTGAAAAGCGCCGGAAGTAAATTGCGGAACCAAATATTCTTATCCAACAGTTTAAACAAATTAATATCCGACAATTAATAAGCATTTCTTGAGAAGATTATAGCGAACAATAGAAGAATACTATATTTGAAGGTTGTATTTTGGCTTTTAATTCGGTAAGAGTGATTAATATTTATTAGGAGATATTTATTGATGTAATTATTAAATAATTATCTTTATAAATCTGTACAGTCGACGCGTAAGAGTACTAATCAGCAATTATATCAGTGAAAATTGTGGCATTATAACTGGAATTTTAATGGAAATTTACATTTTACTTTTGAGGAATATAAACAGGTGATTTATTTAAAGGTACTTGCTTTGGTGAGGATTTAATAGAAGATCGTTCATGGATTGCGTCACACGACGCTGCATTTTTGTTCAGTATTGTTTGAAATTTCATCAGGAAAATATTTAGCTCGGTGCAGCGTGTAGAAATTATTCAGCTTTATTACGAATATGGGCGTTCTAGTAGGAATGTGTTTCGTGCGTTTGGAGCAACTTATGGTCCATATAATCAGCTTATCGAATGCACAACTCATTGGATAACACGCGACCAAATAGACCACAATCACCATGTAGTGAAGAAAATATAGTGGCAGTAGCGGAGAGTGTACTGGTGGTATTGGTGAATTCACGAATTTTACCTAAGGATCTGGGTTTAAAAATTCAGTAAATGGGCTCTTGATAAGCTTGCAGAAGATCTGTTTTCGAAAAAAAAAAATATATATTTCCGATGAGGCCCATTTTTCACTTAATGGTACATGAATAAACAAAATGCCTCTATTTGGGGTGATGAGCAACCCGAAGATGTTTAAAAGTTACCATTACATCCATAAAAAAACTGTTTCGTTTGGTTGATGGGCTGGTGGAATCGTCGATTCATAGGCCGACCACAATGGTACCATGAGTGGAGAGTGGTATCGTACCATGATAAGGTAAGGATGAAGCTTGTGGTCGACCAAACGGCACTTGATTCGAACAAGATGGCGCCACTTGCCATGCAGCCACTGCGAGAACGATTCGGTGAACAATTTATTTCACACTTCGAACCAGTGAATTGGCTGCCTAGATCCTGTGACATCACACCTTAAGTGAGAGCGCCCACCAAAGTGGCATGGCACGTGGTAAGTAGCACGCGTCTAGCATGTTTCTTAAAATGTAACCAATGAAAACAAATGATTCAGCGTACATCAAAATGACGGTGACTCAATGATGGTGACGTCATTCAATTTCTAATCATTCGTTTTCATTGGTTACATTTAAGAAACTGGTAGACGCGGTGCTATTGTTACGTGCTACTTGCACGTGCTACTTGCCACGCAAGTTTGGTGGGCGCTCTCCCTAAGACTTTTCTTTTGAGGCTACGTAAAGTCCAAAGTATACATGAATAAACCAACTATGATTGAGGCATTGAAGGCCAATATTACTCGTTAGTGAAATACCAATGCTCGAACGCGTCATGGAAAATTGGAACTTCACAATTGACCATCTCAACCGCAGTCACGGCTAACGTTTAAAAGAAATTATTTTAAAATCTTTTTTTTTGTAAAAAATTGTTCTTTTGTAGGATGGTAATATGTTCTCAAAATAAAAATTTATGTTTTTCATTTCTTTTCTTTTGAAAAAGTACTCTAAAAGAATTAACTTTTACTAAAGCATCCAATCTAAATCAAATGATTTGTAAGATAATGTACGTCTGCTGCTTTTAGTATTTCAATAATTTAAATATTATCATATCTCTCCACTTACCCCCCTTTCAGTTCACTGACTTCTTCTTCCTCTTTTTATGTAGAAAGGACTCTGTCTGTTTTTCAATGTGTCTCCAGTAAGTTGTCGTTCCATCGTTTTCGTGGTCTTCCTACTAATCCTCTTCCTATTGGTATGATTATTCCATTCTACTCTTCTATTTCTTACCCAGTCCTTAATGTTTTTCACCTTGCATCTACGTCGTATTATTTGAACTTCTAGCTATGTTCCATAGTGTTTTAGATCAAGTGTTTTCATCTCTGCTGTTTCTAACATCCTTTTGCCCTCTCTGTATCAGGTCGTGTTTCTGCCACGTATGTCATCATTGGTATTGAGATGTTTTGTAAATTCTGCCTTTAATTTCTCTCTCGATATTTTTATTTCTCCATATTGTTTCTATTCAGGCAACCTAACCGCTCCGTTTGCTCTATTCACTTGATCTTCCACTTCTGTTTCAATTTTCCGTAGCTAGAACGGAAGATTAATTATTCTATTATCTCACTTTTCAGCTCCAATTTACATCTTAGTAAATTTGCTGTTATATCCATGCATTTTGTCCTTTTGAAGAAATTAACATGTTAAATATTCTGGCGGTTATATTAAATTGGTGCAGCATATGACGTAAATCATCTCCACTCTGAGAGAGTAACATTGCTTCGTCTTCATAGCAGATTATTTTAAGTTGTTTTTCTAACATTTCTGTATCCTTTTTTAGTTCATACTTTTTTTATTATTTTATTTCATAATCAAGTCAAATGCCTTTTGTAGGTCCACGAAATATGCGAGTTTTTAGTATTCTATTAATATCTCATGCACTTGCTGTTTTTCTGCTAGTGTTATAATTTAATTCAGTTTATTTGTTATATATAACACTTTGGCTGTTAATTTTAGTGTCGATAAATTAATTCCTCTGTAATTTTCCGGGTTCGATTTGTCTCTCTTACTGAAGAGAGATATTGAGATTCTTGATCTCCATTAATAAGAAATTCTGTTTTGTTCTATTCTTTTTTGGATTAGTTTTAATAGTTGCATGCTCAGATCTAGTCCTCCTTACTTTAGGGGTTCGTTCGGTATTCTGTCCTCTTCTGGTGATTTTTTTTTTGTTTTTATTTCCTTAACGCTTCTTCCTCAATATTTATTTCTTCGTTTTATGTTTCCTTACGAATGTGTTTCGTTTTTGTTAGTTTATTCATCTGTTTTCTTTGTCCTCTGATTATTCTACATATTTCTTTTCGTGTTCCGTTAGAAGTCGAGGTTTTTATCTATTTTAAGAGAGCTCTGCAAGTGTTCCCTTTTTTTGTCTTACTAAAGTATTCGTTTTACTTCTGATTCGATTATAGTGGTTGTATGCCTGTTGTATTTGTTGTGCTCTGTATTTTAAAAAGACCTCATTTTCTTCACATTTTGACTTTACTTCCTCTCTAAATCATTCTTTTTTGATATGATAATGTTCCTTACTTTCCCACTCCAAGTGATTCTGTTGCTGCGTTAATTATGTCATTTTTGAGTTATTTTGCAACTTTCCTACATTGTTATCGTTTTCTAACATTCCGTGGATTCCGTATTTAGTCGTTCGACTCTGAATTTTGTGTGTTTTGGCGCTGCTCTGTTGTGTGTGAAGTATTTCATGATAATTTTTTCCTTACATAATACTAGGCTATGGTCGCTTCCTACATCTATTGAGTTATGACATCTTACGTTGATTATTTTTGATGGATGTACATTTCTGTTGATTATGGTCCTCTCACTTGCAGAGTGAAATTCACTTCTTTCTTTAATGATGAAGAAAACCTTCCAGTGTTTCTTTTTTTCTCTTAAAATATTACGTTATTTTTTTTATTTTTGCATCGCTCATCATTCATTGTCATTACAAGCACAAACTATAAGAGATGTCCATTCATTGGATGTCATTTTGATGGCTTTCTTTTTTCCTTTCTCCTTTACATTACTTACTTTTACTTAACTCTATTTTTTTTTTGTATTTTCCAGAGTAATGAGTTTAGCATATGAATGTAGCCTTTCCGTTGTATTATTCTATTTTTATTTTATTTTGTATACAATTCCTAGTCCTTCCGAGATTCCTTTGATGGTATTTCTTATAATAAACGTTCCAATGTATTTTTTATCGTTATCTTTTGGTTGACACACCATTGAGTCCACTTTTAACCTACTGACTACCTAATAGAATAAAAGAATAAAATTGCAGAAAAATGCCAGAAGATCCACAAAACCATAAGAACGAAAATTCGAGAAGCCAATGAAAAATGGTTTTCCAACGAATGCGGGAAATAGAACAATACGACAGTTACAATATGCACAAAAAAAAATCGATGACAAACAAGAGGAAATTCAATAAGTCACCCAACATACAAGTTGTCATACAACAGTATGGAATCATACTATAGAAAAATTATTTGCATCTGTCAGGACTGATGATCACCTATATGGAGAAGGGAGACAACAGGACCTTCAATCCTTAAATCGGAGGATAGAAGATGCTATTGCAGGCACTTAAAAAACAATAAGTCAGCAGGTCGGCCAATGTTACCCTGCCGAAAATAATAAAGATCCTATGTAAATCAGACAAACAGTTCCTTGATGATCTAGTTGTACTATTTTTAACAACATCTATAATAGCGGTAAAATCCCGGAGAACTGGCTGCAGTCAACATCTATTACAATCCCGAATGAAACCAAATGCCAGATTTGTGATGTACTTACCGGCTTATAAGCTTGATCAATCATGTCACTAAAGCTTCACTAAGATCATTCATAGAAGAATATATGATAATTGTGAGTCAAATTGATAGATCGCAGTTTGGTTTTCGGACAGCACTTGGAACTAGAAGAAGCAATTTTTCGTCTCCAAGGTGCTTATACAGCGGATTGTAGAGACGGGTTTAATAAGGACGTGTATTTGTGCTTTGTAGATTTTAGAAAGCATTTGACAATGTCAATCATGAACAATTGATAGGTATTCTGCGAAAGACAGGTATTGACGACAAGGACATTCGAATTTGTGGCAAACCTATACTGGGGATCAAACAGCAAGAGCAAAATTGGCAACGAACTCACTGAAAGCGTGCAGATCAAAAGAGGTGTCCGTCAGGGGTGTATATTATCCCCACTCCTATTCAATATGTATTCCGAGGAAAATATTTAACAAATGCATGGAAAATAGCAAATGAGGGCATAAAAATAAACGGCGAGTTAATGAACAATATAAGATATGCCGACGACACGGTGATCTTTGCCAGTACGATAGACGAATTACAACAAGGTAATGAAAAGACTTTATTACGTTAGTGAGGAGTACGGCCTGAGCTTCAACTTCAAGAAGACCCAAATGGATGCTGATAAGCAAAAAGCAACAACCCTACTCGACAATTACAGATAAGTAAACATACTAATTGATCATGTAGAATCTCATGTGTACCTGGGCACCAACGTCAATGAAACAATGGGAACAGAGGGTAAACTAGAAGCATTCGAAATGTGGGTTGTACCGACGCATTCTTGTATATCCTGGACCGAACATTGTCACCAACATAGAGGTACTCCAAAGAATCGGGAAGGCGAAAGAGATCGTGAATACATTAAACAAAGAAAAGCTTGAATATCTAGGCCACATATTGAGACCGATAAGTACCGTCTGCTACAATTGATTGTCCAGGGAAAAGACACTCGTGGCTCCAAAATTGCGGAAGTGGTTCGGGCTCACATCGGTCGAACCTATTCAGAAGCGCCGCAAACAAGATCAAAATTGCCATGTTAATAGCCAACGTTCGCAACGGACAGTTCACTTGAAGAAGAAGAAGAAGACTACCTAATGAGTTTTTCACATTTATTTTTTAGTCCGTGGTTCTAGCTCCTCTGTTGACAAAATTTAATTTATGCGAAACATTTATTTTGAACACCATTATTATAAGATAATTGTTGTTAATATTTTTCTCGTTTATCTTACAATTTGTTGTCTTGTAATGCATGTTTAAACCCTGATCTGAATGTAGATTAAATTAATCAAAATTTCTCAAATGTCAAATACAATAAACATGATTTTTCATTCAAATTGCAATTCATTTTCCAATAATTGATTTCGTTTATCGTTTAATTGATACAATTTATCACACGGTGTATTAAGAAAATCTTGTATTACAACAACTAACGCACTCCTTTTGAACGAAGTGATAACCTTCGAGGCGAACTCTGTTGGTTTAGAAACATTGACCGCTATCAACCTTAGTGCAATATAATTCATTTAATTTATTACTAGAAAGTTAGTTTATTGAATATTTTACGCTTTTATAATCAATTTATAAACTAGGCATATTGAAATAAAATAAAAAAATGAATTATATACAATAATAGTATTTTCTTTTTAAGCAATAATAAAACTATTAAATGATTTGTTTTCATCTGGTTTTCACTCTTGTTAATTAGGCATACCAATGGACGTTTAAATAAAGAAGGACCGGGCTATTCACATCTTTACATGAAACCTGAGATCGTCACTGTCATAGACACAAATCCCTAATTTGACGTTGTCATATTATTTTTTTTTCAAAGTCAATATTTGAAATAATTTTCAATTTTTAGTATAATTTATTTTTAATTTATAAATAAAAATGTACTATCTAGTTAGTATAAACAACTATTTTAGATACTCCTTTCGCAACCAAGGAATTAAAAAAAAACAATAATTTTTTATTTTATTTAAAAGAAAAATATATTCTGATAATCCTAACTTTATGTAAAACTTGGCATTCATTGGTAATATCAACCAATCGTAGCGATTTGAGGAAAGGAATATGGCGTTGTACTGTGCACCTTTGAGTTGATAATTTCCTTATTTGTAACATTTAAGTGAATTTGTTAATATATTTAAAATTTGAATTGAAGAATAGTTAATAATTAAGTATCCTAATGATGCGTAACTGTGTTGTATGCACGAAAACGGCATATTTACATACAGAACTGTCATTTTATTCGTAAGTATTATAAACATTGAATTACGTCCATGGCGTAGTATAGGAATGTGATATTACTTAATTCTTGACATTAATTGAAATTAAATTTTGTGAAATAAAGTAAATTTTGTAGTATTATAAATACATTTATTTATTTTTTCCAATCTACACTATAATTGCTATAAATATAATCATTTCAATGAAATATTATATGTAGGTTCCCAGTAAAGAATCAACAGCTGCTGGATTAATAAAGCAGGCATAATAAAATTAATTAACAGGCTTAAATAAAGAACAAGTAACCAAAACTGCTATGGTCTTCTCAGAACACTTTAAAAATATAATCAATTATACAACCAAGTGGACTTGTTAATACTTGGTTATACTACTAACCAAGTTAATTTGAGGAAAGAAACTGTTCCAAGAAATATTTATTATACATCACCAGAAGTAAGGTAACTATAACGAATTTCTGTGTCATTTACCATACTGAGTATAATAAAATATAATACATACTCATAGTATATTAATTCAACGTTTCAGTTTTACAAAACGATATGGAAAATAAAGAAACAGCTTCCAGTAGTATGATATGGATTATTTTTATGGATATTCAAAAAGGGGAGTTTTGTATCAAATTTGTTAATTAAATTTACAAATAAATCTTAATGTGAATTTTGATTACTTATTTCATTTTAATATTAAAATTACTCACACTATTTTAGGAGTTTTATTGATACTGAAGAATGTAATATGGAGACATACTTCTCCATATGGAATTCTGCTAAACTATTAAAAAGGAGGAGAGTTTTGGCTAAATTTTGTATGAGATTATTTCAATATTAAACCTATTTTAATATGTTGCTTTAATTTAAATAAATTGAATATTCTAGATGTTTAAATGACAATGAAGAAAACAAGGAAAATATAGATATAGAAAACGCATCTTCAAGCACCATTACAGTATCAGAAACTGAAACTGTAGAGTTGTTACGCGGTGATAATACTTTTTCATATTTTCCACGTAATATTTATAAAAAGTGTG
This sequence comes from Diabrotica balteata, assembly GCA_918026665.1. Classification (NCBI taxonomy): domain Eukaryota; kingdom Metazoa; phylum Arthropoda; class Insecta; order Coleoptera; family Chrysomelidae; genus Diabrotica; species Diabrotica balteata. The sequence continues at coordinate 99,578,114 of OU898282.1, forward strand.
TTTTTAGTTTAATTTATACAAGAAAGGATTAGAACTATGAAAATCTAAATTATATCTTTTAGAAATAAAACCGTTGAAGGACATGTCTAGCAGCGATTTTTCAACATCTGAAAAGGCCAAGAAACATTTTAGAGAGTTAAAAATTACTGTTAAGACTCAAAAAAGTTAAATAAAGTATTTACAACAATCTGTAAGAAGACTGAAAACAAAAATTTCTATCCTATTCAAATTTCATCTCTATTAAAATTATTAAAGATTTATAAAAGCCCGACTTATGTCCTTTCTTGTTGAAATCAACCTTTTATCACGAATGAGTTCAGCTTTTTATTTAATAAATGTACTAGTGATGCTAATGTTTTCTCTACTACATGAGGTCTATCAGCACTAAAACAATAAATCTTTACACTGCCACTATTTTTTGTGACTATACCAAATCTTTTGATTGTGTAGTTCACGACATTTTGATAAAAAAAAAACTAAATTTCTACGGAATTCAAGGTATTTCTTTGAATTGGTTCCAATTTTGCTTAAAAAATAGGTAACAAACAGTTAGAGCAAATAATTTACCATTTTTTAACATGAACAAGACAGTAGCATTATCCTATAAAGGAGCTCTTCAACCCTTGCTTCTTAATAACAGCCTGATCAGTATCGTTGTATCTTTAAAATTTCATGGTATTTTTACCGACAGCAACCTTAAATGGTTCCTTTATATCGATTTGTTAAGTAAGAAACTAGTCTCAGCCAGCTATGCAATAAGATGTGTTTTCGAAGCAGAATTTAGAATCTTCCAAAATAACATATTTTGCTTTGTTCGAGTCTCATCTTGGATATGGCCTTCCTTTTTGCAGTTCTAGTACAGCTACCCAATATATTGTTATTTTAAATTACAAAAAAAGAGCAATACGGTATCTTTTTGGCATCAGTAGAATAACACATTGTAGAAGCTACTTAAGAAATCACGAAATTTTAACTCTTTCCTCTTTGTATATTCTAGAAACTGTTTCTTATTGGTAAACACCTATATGTTTTTCCATTAAGAGCAATCAGAGTCCGTCCACTGAGTTAGTAAAGAAATCTATATTATATTCGGCAAAAAAATTATACAATTAACTCCTTTTCAACTTAAATCTACAACTTCTTTCCTTAAGTTCTGTAAATTGACTAAAGCCTATCTATCTGAAAGACAATATTATTTAGTGGAAGAGTTTCTTAACGAGAAACTAAGAAATTACAGTAAGTTTAGGTACAAGCAACTAAAGTATTATATATTTGGGTATCACATGCAGCTTATTCGTAAACGGTTTTATGCAATTTGCAATTTAGTTAAATTTTGCAATGAATTGTATATTTTACTATCTTTTATTATGTGATATGATATTTTTGTAATTTTAGTAAATTTTAATTGTTATTTTTATTTTTTTTTACCTTTTTGTAAGCTTTCTCCATAAAATTGTACAATTTTCAGTGACAATACAGCATATTTCTCGAGAACCCTACCCGTTCCATAAGGTTTAAGGTTTAATGTGTTTATATATATATATATATATATATATAATATATATATATATATATATATATATATATATATATATATGGTTTGTTGTTCATGTTTTGTTAAACAATAGTTTATGTTTTCTTACGTCTATTAATATTTTCTTAAATACTATTCCTGAACTTTTGTCTTACTTCTGTCTACTGCTATGTCTAACGTGACATACTAATGTTGTCAAATAAAAATTAATCTGGAGTAATACACCATAATTCACTATATTTTTTCAACGTATTACTCACTGGATAAAAGAACATACTAAATACCCTGAACAGGTTAATGTTTGGGAAAGATTTTTTTAAACTTTTTATTGCTTGTGTATTATTTTAGTTTAAATTAAATAATATATAAAGTACTTTGCGATTTTAATTACCCATCTTTATTATTTTGTGGAAATCAATTTTTATAAATATATTTATTTCTATACACTGAAAATTAAAATTATTCGTCGTTCGTTGTTTCTCACTTATTAGAAATATTTCATATGTTTACGAGACTAAAAATAAAAGCAATCAAAACCAATAGTCAATATTATTCAAATGAAAAAAAACTGTTTCAAATGCCTTTCAATTATTGAGAGATACGCCTCTGACTAAACGGGAAATATCACAGTCTATCACCTCGCCTCTTTCCCCGCGTCTATAAACTTTTCGACAAATTTAGGCGAACAGAGTACAGGGCATGCCCAGTCGATCTTTATTTTATACGTCCCTGGGCATAACCTATTTAATTCAAATTTATCATATTTTTTAAAACAAATTTAACAGATCACTTTATACATATTATACCTAGTATTTTCCTTTTTTATTAAAGGTTTTTTTTCTAAGAATTTTCAATTTCATCATGTTTTGCCTGCTTGTAACCCTATTTCAGCATCGCGTTTAAATTAGTATAAATTCGATATGTTCCTTAGCTTATTATAGTCAGAGTTATAGATACATTGATTTTTGGATGCCCATTAATTTATTCGTGTCGTAATTTATTGAATACTTTATTATAGTCAATAAAACATACATATATATGTAGGATATCTTATTATGTTTTATAATAATCTACTTAGTATTATCTTATTACTTATTATAATCTTATTATTTTATAATAAGTTTAGTCTACAATGACAATAAAATTTATTTATTACGCTCCTGAAATGCATACATGAACGTGAATCGAAACATGTGGCTTAAAAAGTAAGAAATTATAATTACCAGATAACACATCCCCTCGCCAAATTCTTAAGTACCATAAAAAGAAGGCATTTTAGATATGAGGGTCAAAAGGCAGATTGAGGAGTCGATATTCAGCGTTCGAAAGATTAATCGATGTGTTTTGAATTAATCTTTAAGATGAATGACGATTTATTTCAAAATCATTTTCATTTTAAGAACAAATAATTTTGGTCGAATTAGTTCACAACAAAAAATCTAAGTACTTTAGTAATTTAGTAATTTACAGTATATATACGTAACCATCATTTATTTGTCTATATTTGTGCTAATTAAAAACTGTTTAACAACATACGGACTTTTACTTCACGTGTATTCACTTCATACTTCACGTATACTTCATATATATGTCTTGATTGCCGTCCAGTCACCTTTGAGTCACATATTAGTATGAACAGATAAGTAAAAAAAGAGCCTCACAAGTTGCAAGATCTTTACGAAACCCAAATTGTATTTCATTAATAGCTCCACAAGGAATCCAAGTTCCTGTAGATCCAAGTCCTGTATATCATTTATTACAAATTTTTTTATTAAAAATTCTTTATAAAAGTTATATAATTTAAAAACCCAATTAGGCTATATCACACAACGTTTTCGGAATCCATATTCCATCATCAGTGTCTAGATGTACATGAATTGAGCCAATAAATATCTGGGTAAAAACCCGTTAAAAATTATCTGTTTAAATTTGGTTTACATTATGTGGTATTAAATATTAGGATGTTAAAGCTACCAGTGGATTTGGTAATATGGCGACATATGACTTCACATGAAGTTGCTGGTCCTGAGACGATATGTCTACGAGGACTTGATGAAGTTTCTTTCATACAGACTACCGTTCGAAGAATACTAAAACACCACAAATTACATCCTTAATAAAATTAGTTTAATTCACAAACTACATGAAAATAATCCGCGTTTATAAAATAACCACTGAATTCTAATTATCTTAATTATGTTTCGAATACGGATTTTTCTGAAAAGTGTCCTTTTACCCTAAATGGTAAAATTAACCATCATAACTTTCGTTATTGTTCAGACAACAATCAGAAAATATTCAGACTAAACATCCACAGCCACTCAACGTTTGGACAAGAATTTGTGGGGATCACATTATTGGACCAATATTTTTACCTACTCGAAATGTACCTAATGTCAAAATGTATCTGAATATGTTCGAAAATTGGGGTGAGAGTTGATTTATACAGGTAGCACCTTTTATCTGAACGACCACATCGAGCCTCATAGACGGGAGATGGTTCTTGATAACTGGTCCTCATGAGACAGCTAACTCTCACTTATGGCTCCACGTGCCACACCCCGGGCAACTGCATTGGTCTGCAGGCTAAACTAAGTGAGGGTAGCCAGATATGGCAAAAATTCCACCGAACGATTGCCGGTATAAGCAATCCCCCACTTACTGACCAACGGCTTCGGACGGATGAGTTGGTAAGTGGTAGGGCACTCTTTTGTCCTTGGGCTGAGAAATCGACCCTAAAGGCGGATGAGCCAAGTATACGGTCAACGGCATAAGGATGCAGAAGGCAAGGGGAAACCACTGCATTAAAGGTTCAAAAGAACATCCTTAGTAAGTCAACATGGCTAGTAAAGACCTACTCAAAAATGTTACTGATCATGGAATACGGATACCAAGATCCGGCAGGAGAGGGCAATCGCAAGACTATGGGGCCTCTCCGGTCGTCAACATGCAAAATCCCTGTAAAAACATGAACAAGTCGAACAAAACTAGACTAGGTATTAGAGTTGGGACATGGAATGTTAGAAGTCTGTTTATGGCTGGAAAACTAGACAATGCCATCTTAGAAATGGAACGTTTGAATGTAAATGTATTAGGAATTAGCGATGTGAGATGGCAAGGAACAGGTAAATGTATAACAAACAACGGAATGCTATACTACTCAGGAAACGATGACCCATCACATTTGTATGGCGTAGGAATTCTCGTTGATTACAAAATTAATAGAACAGTAATAAGCTTTACTCCAATATCAGACAGAGTCGCGATTCTGAAACTTAATTCAAAGACTGTTCCAATAAACATAGTACAGGTGTATGCTCCAACAGCCGACAAAGATGAGGAGGAAATTGAAATATTCTATAATCAACTCAATGCCGCTCTAAAATTGACAAAAAAATGTGAGATAACAATCATCCTAGGGGATTTTAACGCCAAAATTGGTAAAGGAGCAGTGGCACCATGGATTGGTGAGTTTGGATTGGGCGTTAGAAATGAACGTGGAGATAGACTCTTAGAATTTTGCCAAAATGAAGATCTGGTTATAGTAAATACCTTATTTGATCTACCTAAACGTAGACTATACACGTGGAAATCACCAGCAGACCGAGAATCACACATCGTCAGAAACCAAATAGACTTTGTCTTGATCAGAAATAGGTTTAAAAATTCAATAAAATCAGCAAAAACTTATCCAGGTGCCGATATATACTCGGATCACGTCCCTATTATTGTCGAAATGGAAGCAAAATTAAAAAAGTTAAAAAACAAAAAGATTAGAAAAGAATTCGATGTGACAAGATTAAAAGATACTCAGATAGAACAAAGAGTTAGACAGAAAATCAATGATAATCTTAAACCCATCAAGTCAAAAAACACCAACTCTAAAGACGTAAATGAAAATTGGAGAGAGGTTCAACAAGCTTTAAAAGAAGCGGGAGAAGAAATACGTGGACCAATACCAAAGAAAAGACATATGTGGATGACAGACGAAATACTAACTCTCATGAATGAAAGAAGAAAATATAAAAACATAAACACTAGCAAATACAAATCCTTAAACAGCAGGATTAGAAAAGACATAATAACAGCAAAAGAAAGATGGCTAACTGAACAGTGTCACGAAATAGAAGAATATGAAAAGAAATATGATAGTTTCAATATTCATCGGAAAGTGAAGGAAATGACGTCGGGAAAACAAAATAATATACATGTTATAAAAGACTCGAATGGTAACATTCTCACAGATACAAAACAACAACTAAACAGATGGACAGAATACATAAAAGAACTATTCGGGGATGACAGACAACAAATCATAGATGAGGACTCTGGTGAATCGGGACCAAAAATTTTAAAACAGGAAGTTCAATACGCATTAAAACAGACAAAAGGGAAAAAGGCCACAGGTCCGGATGAAATCCCGATTGAGTTTCTTAAACTGATCGATGATGAAATGATAGACATTCTAGTAGAACTTTATGATCATATTTATCAAACAGGTATTTTACCAAAGGAGTGGTTAGTATCCACATTCGTAATTATTCCCAAAAAGCAAAATGCAAAAGAATGCTCAGAACACCGTACAATTGCATTAATGAGCCATGTTTTGAAAGTATTTCTACGAATAGTCCACAACAGAATTTACAGAAAGCTGGATGATGAAATTAGTGATAGTCAGTTAGGCTTTAGAAACGGCACGGGAACCAGGGAAGCATTGTTCGGTATAAATGTGCTCATGCAAAGAAATCTGGATATGAACCAAGACATGTATACATGTTTTATTGATTTTGAAAAAGCATTTGACAAGGTACAGCACAATAAACTAATTAATATTTTAAAAATGAAAAACATCGATAGCCGCGACATCAGAGTAATCTCGAACCTCTACTGGAACCAGAAAGTCAAAATAAGAATTGAAAATCAAATGTCGGAAGAAATAGAAATTCTTCGGGGTGTGAGACAGGGCTGTGTATTGTCACCACTGCTGTTTAATATATATAGCGAAGCCATTTTCCAAGAAGCTTTAGGAGAGTGTAACGATGGAATGATAATAAATGGTGAAATTATTAATAATATAAGATATGCCGATGATACTGTCATATTCACTTCAACTCTGCAAAGTCTAACAAACATACTGGAACGGCTGAATGAAAAGTGTACCATATATGGTATTAAAATGAACTTAAAGAAAACAAAATTCATGGTCATTACAAAACATCCAAAAGACAACGAGACACTCCATATTAATAATATCCAGATAGAAAGGGTAGATAAATACAAATATCTAGGAACATTGGTTAGTCAAAACGCAGAACAAACGCAAGAGATTAAAAGCCGTATAGAAATAGCAAGGGCAAAATTTGTAAAAATGAAACATCTATTGTGTAGTAGAGACCTAAGAATGGATCTAAGGATAAGGTTATTGCGCTGCTACATTTTTACAACTTTGCTCTACGGATCTGAGGCATGGACATTGAAACAACTGGAGATTAAGAAATTGGAAGCTTTTGAGCGTTGGTGTTATCGAAGGATGCTACGAATAGCATGGGTAGACAAAATTACCAATATTGAAGTCCTTGATAGGGTTAATAAGAGGGAAGAAATTGTACAGACAATTAAGAGGCGGAAACTTGAATATTTCGGTCATATATTAAGAGGTCCTCGTTATGGGCTACTACGTTTGATTATAGAGGGCAAAATAAAAGGTAAAAGAGATGTAGGAAGAAGACGAACCTCCTGGCTACGAAATCTAAGGGAATGGTTTAGTCTGAGCTCTAGCCAACTATTTAGAGCTGCTGTAAGTAAAATAAGAATTGCCATGTTGATATCCAACCTTCGTTAGAAGATGGAACCTTAAGAAGAAGATGTTCGAAAATCTCATTAATCTCCGTTTATCAGCCTGAGCAAGACGACATTTATCGTGAAGAAAACATTATTTTTCCTCTACATTTCGCTGTACCTGTCAGACAATTTTTAAACGAGACATGTCAAGAATTGATCAGAAATAGGATATCTACTGAATGACCCACGTTTACCAGATTTATTTTCATTGGATCTTTCGTTAAGGGATCATTTAATGACAAAAAGTTATGCAGCACAGCTCGAATCATTACAAGATTCTCAAAATGCTTCACAATGTTAAAGAACATTTATATTATTAACATTTGATAATCTGAATATTGCAGTTAACTTAAAACTGATCATTTAAGATAAAAACACCGTTTCTACTTAAAATCTTAGAGATGAAGATCACTCATGCTTTGTGGGTTTGAATTTAAGAATAAAAAATATATTTACAAAACTATGTCTCATCCTATATATAAAAGATATTAATTTATGCATGTTTGCAAAATTATCATTTAATATAGTGATAATATATTTATGGTAATATTATCAGCGTCAATAATTAATTTGGTCATTTATTGAGATATAGTAGTTTTCGTATTAGTTTTATCAAGTTTTGACATTACTGTTATCAACATCTGCGTAAGAGTAGTGACGTCTGACATGTTAACTAAAACTAATATTTATTTTCAAAACACATTTAGTTCATTAAAAAAGTGTTTTATTATTATTTTTTATACATACAAGTGACGGAAAGCCTATCATAGTAATTGTGTGTTTTTTTCATATATGAACAACCAGGCAAATATATGTGTTCATGTTTGTTGAAGTAGATGTTTTGATTATCCCTACACATTTTGTTTTAAAATATTTGTTCGTTTATTTTTTGTAAAGCAGTGGCAAAATTTAAAATACTGTCACTCTTTGAAATGATAGGCAAAAATAAAAAATTCTGTTATAAGATTTACATTTTATACCATTTTCAGCGCTATTGCTGCTCCAGCTTTTTTTTTCTAAGGAAGCCGTCTATAATGTATTTTATAATCAATTGGTGGTCTACAAAAAGTGTTTGTCGCTTGCAGTCATACAAAATACGGTTTTCTGCTTCGGGTTCTCTACTACAGAGTTTACAGCTTAGATTTCCATAAAACAGCTTCTTTATATACAGGTGCCTTCTGACTGACATGTGTCCAATAAGGCAATTTGTTATGATTCTAATTTGATTCATGCTTGTTTTTGGCAGTACTTTATCCTATTAGTGGATGTTAGTCGAATATACACGTTGTCATGTACTTCACCGGGTATAATTACCTAGTGGGACGTGTTGTAGGTATGTTGTGTTTATATCCATGCTTTTTTGGGGTCGCGAAGTGTTTTCTATTCTAGTTCTGTTTGCGATACCGTGTATTCCACGATGACCTGGTACCTATATGGTTTCTGAAGTTAATTTATTTCCCTTCGGTATCCCCGTATTAATCTAGAGACCAGCTGTAAATGTATTAATTATTAGTGTTAATTTTTTTTGCACAACGCAAGATTGCATCAATTTCTGCTTAAAATATGGTCGTATATTCTGCTAATGAAATAGAAGTTTTTATATATCCACCGCTACTTTAGATTGATGCATCATCATCTCATGGCGCTACAACTATTCGAAGTCTTTGCCACGTTTACTATTGCTTCCATGTTTGTCGTCCTGTGCCGTAATTCCCATTGTCGCACTACCATCTTCTCTAGATCTTCTCTGACTGCATCTTTCACCTTTTTCTAGGCGCCTACAGACCTTCTTCATCTGCCTTCCAGAACACATTGTTTATAAGATCGATTGTTTAAGACAGATTGATGCACCTTCCATATTTTAGTCTGTGTAATAGCAGGTGTAACCTGCACCTTCGTCTGTATTCTTTTGCCATCTCTCTGGCATCTATTTTAACGTAAAGGTACTTTAGACTTGTATGGTTAAAAGTCATCATCCATATGGTATGTGTAATTTTATTTCTACGCCCTGATCGAACTATTAGGTTGCTTAGATTTCTCTTAGTTTTTAATAATATCGCATTCCTGCTTTTCCCAATATAACGGTGTACAGAAAAGGGAAGTCTAGTATGACCTCCATCGATGTAGTTAGTGTGTCTCTCAGAGCCCACTGCTTAATTTATTTATGGCACTTTATTGCTGTAACTTTAGCCACTATACCACTGACGCATATTTTAATAATTCTGCCTTTGGTAAATTTTATAATTTCAAACTTCTGGAGGCCTATGGACCATATATTTAAGGTTCATTATCTAGCAACATCTATGCAACTTAAGAAATATAACCTTTGATCATTTCTGTCCTAATTGGAAGAAATTACAGGTACAAGTAATTCCTAAGCAAGATCTATAAATTTCAGTAACACTTTACCTTTAAAGATAATTTTATTAATTTTTGTTTATAATTAATTCAGGCGTTGTGTCTATCAAAATAATATTAAATTTCGCGATGAAACTGTTATGCTACAGGATCGAATTTTAAGAGAACGTAAAGGCCTTCATCCCCTTGGACTGTAGTGCATAGACACTAGCTACCTGAAACGGTTAAAGATGCAAATTGCGTCGGAACAATCAGAAAAGATCTTCCCGACAAAAATGCCTTGTGAAAAATTTAACAAGCGTTGTGAGGACCTCTGTCCCGAGAGTTTGTAAGTCCCGAGTGCATATACGTCTATTAATACCCGCGGTGAATACAAACTTTATGTCATACTAGTTTGTTATTGCATCTACAAATAAATAAGTTCTAAATAATCCGAAAATTCAATTTTATTTTGATAATATATTTACTAGTAGACATTCTATCGTCCGTGTTATGTTGCTACACTACGGAAATTCGGATTGTTGAGATCTCTAACTGGATCTAATATCACTGGATCCTTTCACTATTGCCAGTTTTATGTAAATTCTAAATATTGCTTTGAAATGGTGTTAAATAAATATGTTTTTAATAAGTTATATTTTGGTTTGTATCTTTACGACCGTCTGGCCATAAAGTACACTATTACGTATGGTAACTAAGTAATAAAAACACAATAAAAAACTAGCATGATATAAAATAATTTAAAATATTGCAAAAAGTTTATTGCACGTGAAATTGGTTAAAAATTAAATTAAAACACAACTCTCCATCCAAATAGCCAAGTATTATTATTTGTATAAAAATAACAAATTTATTCTCTAATTAAATATACATTTCTTCTTATTAAATTTGAATCTAATCGACATAATAATAAAAATTGTGGCATTGCCTCTTGAGCTCAAAAAATGGTTTTTAAGTGTAATATTAATAATACGAAAATCGCATGCCGCTTAATTTGATTTTTCTTTGTCATTGTATTCTATTAGATAAATCTTATCATATCATCATCTTATCAGGTCGTAAATCAGAGAAATCCCTGTGGACTTAAGACATTGAAAATAGCAACCTGGAATGTCAGAAGTTTATATGCAAGTGGTAAATTAGCGAACGTAGTGCTTGAAATGGAAAACCTCCAAATTGATGTTTTAGGTATAAGTGACGTACAGTGGCCAGGTTCAGGCAAACAAACTACAAATAATGGAACCATGTATTATTCAGGTAACAACGAGGTCAATCATCGCTATGGTGTTGCTATCTTAGTTGCAAAATAGGTCAATTACTCTGTGAGAAGTTTAATTCCTTATTCTGATACGATCTTATCAATAAAACTTCAGTCTAAAAAAGTATAGTAAATTTCATTCAAATTTATGCTCCTACAGCAGATAAAGATGACGACGATATCGAACTATTTTACCATGATTTGGAACAAGTCTTAAAATCAATGAAGAAATATCACACTACAATAGTAATGGACGACTTCAATGCCAAAGTTGGCCAGGGAAGAGTGGATGGGTATGTGGGGAATATGGTCTAGGAAATAGAAATGAACGTGGTTACCGTTTGATACAATTTTGCCAGACGGAAGCATTTGTAATAGCTAATACACTTTTTAAGCTATTAAAAATAATATTGTATACATGGAAATCTCCCGGTGATACAACGAATATAATAATCCGAAATCAATGACTTTGTCCTCATTAGATAAAGATTTCGTAATTCTATACTATCTGCCAAAACTTACCCTAGAGCAGACATCGGTTCAGACCATAACCTGGTTAAAAAACACACACAAACTAGAATTGACATTAAGAGATTAAGGGAACCACAAACAAAGCAACAAACTGTAAAAGCTCTTACTGAAAATCTACGAAATGCCCAAGAACTGAATAAAAGTAGCTATACCATTGATCAGAAATGGGAAAATATAAAAGTAGCAATAATTAAAACAGCAAATGAAAACTTAAAACCAAAGAATAGAAAACATAAAGACTGGATGTCTAAAGAAATACTACTATTAATGAATGAAAGAAAATCATTCAAAACAAAAAATCGAATTAAATATAATTAAACTGATTGATTAATTAAAAAGAGAATAAAAGAAGCTAAGGAGAGAATGTTACATGAGCAGTGCCAAGATCTAGAAGAAATTGAGAAAAAATATGACTTTTTTAACATGCATAAAAGAATTAGAGAATTAACAGGAATGAGAAAAACACTTCAAACTAGGCAACTAAGAGATGAAAGTGGTGTACTTATAACAGATAGAAACCAAAAAATGCAGAGATGGACACAATATATAGCACAACTTTTTGAAGACAAAGAGAGAACAGAAGCAGCCAAAAGAATTTAAGGATGATACTGAGCCTGGCATTATATGAGAGAAATTGAATATGCAATGAAACAAGCTAAAGGTGGTAAATCTTCCGGGCCTGATGAAGTTTCTATCGAATTACTCAAAATTGTGAATACTGAATCTATTGATCTTCTTTTGGATCTATTCAATACCATATATAGAACAGGTATAATACCTAAAGAATGGCTCCAATCAACATTCATACTGCTTCCCAAAAAAGCCAATGCAAAGGAGTACAATAAACATTGCACCATAGCCTTAATGAGTCATGTGTTGAAATTGTTTTTAAAAGTAATTCACAATAGAATACATAAGAAATTAAATGAAGGCATAAGTAATACATAAATGGGATTTAGGAAAGGACTGGAAACACGAGATGCACTGTTTGCAGTAAGTGTTCTTTCGCAGAGATGCTTAGATATTAATTAGGAAGTATATGCCTGTTTCATTGATTTTGAGAAGGCATTTGACAGAGTGCAGCATAATCGGCTTAAAGAAATTTTATTAAATAAAAACATAGACAGTAGAGACATTAGAATCATATGTAACCTCTATTGGAACCAAACAGCAAAAGTGAAAGTTGAAAATGAACTGACCGGGGATATCCAGATCCGCCAAGGATGTATTTTATCACCCTTGTTATTCAATTTATACAGTGAAGCCATCTCAGAATTAGCGCTTGCCGAGATCAGTAAGGGCCTTATAATAAACGGTGAGCCACTATTAACGAGCTATGCTGACGACACCGTCCTTCTGGCAGGAACACTAGAAGAATTGCAACACCTTGCTGAACAACTAAATATATATTGCAACGATTATGGACTAAAAATAAATTTGAGAAAACCAGTTCATGGTATTTACAAAAGCATAAACAATCAAAGTTAAGCTAGTTCTAGATAATAGAGAAATTGCACAAATATCTTCGTACAAATACCTTGGAGCATGGATTGCAAAAGATACTGATCAGACAAAAGAAATAAAATGCTTCGATGTTATATTTTCTTTACCCTTCTGTGTGGGGCTGAAGCTTGGACTTGGGTGAAAAATACGAACTACTAAGGAATATAATGCAGGGTAAAATCAAAGGTAGAAGAAGCGTAGGAAGACGTAAATCTCGTGGCTACGCAATCTCCGTGAATGGTTTGGATGCAGTTCAATTGAACTATTCAGGTGCGTAACCAACAAAATTATAATTTCCAGAATGATTTCCAATTTCCGATAGGAGGGGAACGTAAAGAAGAAGATCATATAATAACTCACACGTCACAAAGAAACGTGTCTAAAACCCGTTTGACATGACGCCATGTTTTATTTTCCTTTTTCATTATACTGTATTGATGAATAAATGAAGAATGAATAAGTTAAAAATGTTTTAATGTATACGAAGCGCTGTAGTTTAATTAATTAATAACGCAAAAGTCGCCCCTATTTCATAGTAATCAATAGAGGTTAGAAGAATTGTTTGAGAAAATATTTTTATTCCTACATAAATATATAATTACAGAGAAGAGATTTCGTTTAAAATTAATGTCTTTATCTTAAAAACAAACTTCTGGTACTACAAAATTCATCAACATTTAAGAATTTTTATAAACATTTAAACGTATCGCGAAAAGTAATTGATCAAATCTAACGCACTCTCATTCGATTTGTAATTAAAAGAGCTATCATAAAAGAGCTTTTTGCATAAAAAAATAATTTTTGCAAAAGCTGTTCAAAATTAAAAACTTACGAAAAATTCACATTTTCGGACCTTCAATTGTTAATTTTGTATAAACTATTGGGTCTAATTTAATGTAGCATAGCTCAAGTTGAAGATTTTTTTATGTACTTTTTTAATACTGTACTCATTTTACCCTAAAATATTGATTTGATGCAATAAAAATAAAAATATTCTAAAAACATCGTTTTTTGCTCCTTAAAAGTACCATAAAAATTATACAGTTTGGAGTTGAACGCACTTGGAGGTTACTACAGGCATTGCCTTTCATAACGCTGTGCTGATTCCAAAAATTCCATACATCTTAATGTAGGTAACATAAAAAATTAGTCCCATACTAATAATAATCCTCATCAATTTAGCTGTGCGAATAAAGCAAACGTTAAAGATTTATTTTATAGACGTCTTTGCTAGTTGCACCTAAAATTTTCCATAATGTTATTGAAGCATTTATTACTTTAGATAAAGGATTATTTTAACGGTCTTGATTCATTACATTATTATTAAAAAAATAATAACGCATTGGAGAAAGGACTGGCGGTTGAGATATAAGGTTAAAATAATATTAAATTAAATATCAAGATAATCGAATTATAAAGGTTAATCAAATAACAAAAGGTAGCTGCCATTATTAAAAGAGTTTATCGAAGGTAAGACTTTTTGTTTAAAGTCATTGCTGGTATTGATAAATATTAATCGTTTATAAAATAGACCAAGGACGTAGGTGAGTTAAATACATCCATTTTTTGAAGCCAACCTTAGTGTCTTCACCCTTACTGGCTAAGAGTAAACGTATTACACTGTAGCATAATATTCCAACGATATAATTGGTGAAAAAATTTAGTGATTCAAAATCATAAAAATATATATCAGGATATAAAAATTATATAGACAAAACATACATTTAAAATCATCAAAGCAGTTGTTAATATATCATACATAGAATTGGACAAACTTGTGATGTAAAAGGAGTGGATGACGATGATAATATTGGGTTGGTTTTATCTTAGGACTCAGAGAAGTTTTAGAAGTAATTAAGTCAATGTTGCATACCACAATTACTATTTTAATTTGAATAAGCCACAACAGAAGTTTAAAATAAGTTTATTATCGTTTCAATTTCCATTTCGGAAATGGTTCTCAAAAAACAAACAAAAATTAAACAAGTTTTCTTTTGTTATGTGGTGAAAAATTCTTTTAATAATTTTATTTTATCTCACTTATTTTATTGACAATTCAGACAAATATCATACATTTTAAAGTAGACGACTTTAAAATGATATTGCCAATATTACTGAGTTGCGTTTTTTGGGAAGACTTTATTGTATACTCCATTCCACTTGACTGTTTTAAATTCGCTTTAAGGTCTCGACTTAAATGGTCCAATGTGCTGCATTGTACAATAGTAAATTCTCCCCATTTTTAAAATGCTGTTATGGCAGATATAAACCTTAGATTTAAATATGAAGTCATGATATAAAATATAGAGTTGATAGTTTATATAATAGTTGTAATTCAGAATTTAAATTATATAATTACTATCATTGAGTTTAGTATTTTAAACAAGTTGGTGTTTTAATTAAGTGATTTAAACGAAGTGTAACAATACTTAAGTGATTAAATAGTGTACTTTATTTAGTCGAATATTCAATTAGTATTAAAAAAACGAAAAAAAACTTACTTATTCTCTTATTCACCTAATCTCCTAAAACTATTATCAACCATCAGATTCACAGCCATAATCACTGTCGTTGCTTTCTCATTTGGATGGTAAATTATAATAGGATTAACTGCTTCGATGCGACCTTCACGGATCCACCATTCTTTAATTAAGTCTTCACATTTTTTTTACACTTTTTCCCCAAATTTCAAGAGTGGCAATATCCAATGCTTGTTGAAAGGTTTCCAAGATTGCCTCGTCACTGTAACCCTTGTATCCAATATGGTTATAATAATATGTTTTGCAGATCCCCAAACATATTCAATTGGATTGAATTGGCAGTGATAGGTCGGTAGTCTTAACACACGATGTCCAAAGCTATGTATAATTTCGTCTACTATATATATGTTTGGTTGTGCATGACTTTTAGCTAACGTTAGTAATTGAGGCTTAAACAGTATTGAGGAAATGTAATAGCTTTATTCGTTAACCATTCTTTTATTTTATCTACAGTCCAGGTGTTTGTTGGTTGCTTATTTTAAAATTTCCGAATGATACGCAGCATTATCCAGTACTATAACGGATGGTTCATGTAAACTTGGCAACAGTTTTTCTTTCAACCATTTAACAAACATCTCCGTATTCATATTGTCATGATAATCGGCTGATTTTGATTTTGATGAAAACACAAAATCTGCTCCCTCAATAAAACCATATTTTCCACCTGCATGTACTATAATATATCTCTTTCCCTCGTTATCGATGTGTTTTTTATGGATTTGATACTCTCGTCCTGCCAAATTCGTTTAATACCGCCTTTAGCAAAAATCCATGTTTCGTCTAAATAAACGAAGGAAGAACATTCTTTTTTAAATTTGTTGTAATTTCTTAAAAATTCTATTCTTTTGTGAACGACACTAGCTCTTTCACACAAAGCCTTTCTACTGTCTTCCTTTTTGAACTTAAAGCTAATCTGTCTTAAAACTCTCCAGAGACTTGTTCTGGAAATTTCAAACGACTCGGTACTTTAACTATCAATAGCCGGTATATTATACTCGATACAAAAAACAACTTTCGGAACTTAAGAGTACATCCACTCAAACCAAACAAATATTTAAAACTAACAAAGTGAACTATTATATAGATTCTATTTCTGGTTTCTGAACCATCATTCTGCCAATTTCTTTTCGTTTATAATAAAAATAGTATATTTATTTTTATTACAGTTCTAGTACCTAATAAAGTAATAAAATATAATATCAAAGAAACCCGGCACGCTTCTTTGCATTTATTTACAAATGTTTTACATTTCAAATGTACTTTGTTTACATTTCACAGAAATCCAAACCAAATGTCTGATGAACCCATTTTCGTAAAAATGAGGGTTTGCGTAAAATTTTTGTTATTTTCGGATTAAATTCCACAATAAATTTTGCGTCTATTTGTACATCTATTAACTGAAATTATTTTAGTTCAGATGTAGGTAATACTAACAGTAGATGCTTTTTATTGGAATAATAATTAGACCAATTTACTTTCATACTTCTACTTGCACAGTAAAATATTCGTTGTCGCAATAATCCCAAACAGTCGTATATTCGTGGAATAACCTATAAGATAGTTCATTCGATTAAACGCCGTCTACACTCTCAATTGAAGTTCTTCGGACGAAGTGTCGAAGTGAAGTTAATCGGGCGAAGTGACTCTCTACATACTCGCGAAATCGAGCAATGTAGTGTGGTACTTCGTATTAAAACTTCGGACCCTCTGACTTAACGCGAAAAACCGACACAGAATGGAAGTAGAACGAGGCGAAGCGAAGTCGCATTCGTCATCTGTTTGTTTTAGGACTATACTTGAATCATTTCATTGAACCCTATGTTTATTTTCCCATGCTGTTTACATATTTGAGATCTATCAAATTTCCTATTTTTAATATTTTTTACAAGAGAGAAAGAAGACTGGAACGGATACATTAATAAAATTACTATGTTTATTGGAAATAAGCCACAATTTAAGTGTAAAGTTTATTTTTGACTTTTAGATTTCCACTTCGGACATCGTTCTAAAAATACAAAACAAAATAATAATAAATTAAACAAATTTTGCTTTTTGATATTTGGTGAAAAAATCTTCTAATTTAATATTATCTTCATTCATTTATTTATCATTTATATTGACAATTTAGACATTGGACGACTTTATTGAGGATTAAATTCGATTACATGAAATCAACTTTAACTTGAAAAGACCTGTCAGAAAAATCGTAGAATGTGAATATCCTTTAAAAAGATAACTACATGTAAAATTTACAAAACTCTGATTTTATATATATATAATATATATATATAATATATATAGATATATATATATATATATATATATATATATATATATATATATATATGTTATTTGAAAATATAATATCTGAAAGTTAACGGTTAAAGAAAAACATTTTGACTAAATAGAAAAGAAGAAAATATATAAAAAAATAACGGATGCGGAGGAACCTTATTGCACCTTATTAAAAAATAATATTGCTAAAAAATTATGTTTTGAAAAATGTATCTGTCTTTGAATGCCTAGTCTTAGTAGAGGTAAAGATGCTAAAATAGTAAAAATTGCATTATGTTGGATTATTTTCAAAGTGAACACCTTGTAATTATAAATAGAATGTTGCAATTCTCCACACAAGACTGTACTGGAAATACCAAAGAAAATATAGTCAGCAACTAGATCGACTATATATATATATATATATAATATATATATATATATATATATATATATATATATATATATATATATATATATATTGATCAAAAATAGATACAAAAACTCGTTTAAAAACCTTAAAGGCACACCTAATAGCAGATATTACAAACATAAAGGAAACAGCGATGTATCAATCAATTAGTAATACTAGAATATTAATAATAAAAAAGTAAGATTAATATCCGGAAACGTCAGTAAAGTGGTACAAAATACAAAAAACGTTGTTAATTCGAAGAAAATAAACGCTACAACTAGAAATGATAAATAAAACAAAGAGGAAATAAAAAAATAAAACAAAGACTTATGGAAGGAAACAAAAATGTTGAGGGAGAAAACGCATTGAAATACAAAGAACCACAAATGAAAATAAGAGTAAAAATAAAGGGGTCAAAGAAAAGAAGTGTTTAACGATGTATTAAAATAGAACCGATATGATAAAATATACGACAGCTTAAAAAACAAAGTTATTAACAAAAATAATAAAAAGTTAGTGCAGTACTGAATACTTCGGTTGCTTTACTCAACCTTAAATACAGTACATTTATTACAGATATCTAGAAGAGAACATATATTATGGAAGAAACACATAAAAAGTCAAGAAAGAGACCAACAAGGGCCAAAAATAATAGAACAATCGCCTAAAAATACACTAAATGGAAAAGCAGTAGTTTCCAAAGTGTTATTTAAGTACATTGACGATTGTATGTTATATATACTCGTTTACCTACATATTTAACATGATTTACATAACAAGAGTTATCCTCTACTAATGCTTGCTATGTTCCCAATACGAAACACTATGCTTAATAGGCCACACTCTTGACATTTTAGCTTGTACAAAAGCTAAAAGAAGGTATGGATGCTCATATAAAAATATTTGGTAATAATCATAATCACTATGACTGCTTCATTTATTTTTAGAAGGCTTTCGATAAAATACCTTCTGATGACTACAGGCCCAGAATGTTGGCTCAAAAGACATCCCAGATATCCCAGCAAAGGAAATTAAAGAACTCTATTGGAGATGAAAAACAATGAATTATCTGCAGAGGATAGAACAAATCAAAGAAGGAAGACAAACGCAAATAAATGTTTTAAGATTTTCAATGTTTATTGATGCATAATGCAATAATAATTATAGCCATAATGCACAAAAAATGACGTTTCAGAGCTAAAGAACTACAGGTCTATTAATTTGCTCTCCCAAACATACAAATTATTCATGAAGATAATAACAAAACGGCTTGTGAACAAACTGGATAGTTACCAACAGGCTGGATTCGCTCCAGATACGGAACAAATGATCATCTACAGGTTATTAAAACACTAATAGAAAAGTGCACAGAATACAACAAGCCTATCATTCTTAAATTCGTAGACTATAAAAAGGAGTTTAATACTATATAGATCTTTATTTAATGATAATTGATTAAGAGTATCTACGAAACTGGTACAGCTTGTGTCCGATTTCATGAAGATACCAAAAAGTTCTGAATAGAACGTGAAATTAGACAATGTGATACTATCTCCCCGAAATTGTTTACAGCTTCACTCGAATATAATGATCAAGCAAGTGGTACGTGACACGAGAGGATAATTAGGAGGAATTAATATAAATAAAGATGATCTGAACCACCTAATATTTGCCGATGACACCTTAATAATATCTGATAGAGTTGATAAAGCTACAAAAATGTTAGAAATGCTCTATGGAGCATGAAAAACAATTGGTCTTGAAATTAACACCTCAAATACAAAATATGTGACCAACCTTGTAGTTAGCGATAAAATTCAGATTGAAAGCCATATCATCGATCAAGTAATAGCTTACAAATTTCCAGGTGAATTTCTTTTAGGCCGAGATAATTATTATAAGATAAAGAATATTTTTAAGTCTAATTTCAGTTTCTTAAAAAAAAGGTTTTAACTAATTGATGGATTCGACCGTTATTTGTTTGAACCGTTATAACCGTTTGGACCGTTATATATTTGAAAACTTTGTTTTCAAAACATCCACAAAATTTATTGTAAAATCTCATCACTACAGCTATTTCTGCAGAGTGCCTTTCTCAAGTGATCTATTTTTGACATGCGTTTACACTTTATAGTTTTTAATCAAATAGGTTGAGGAAGGTTGAACGGTTTGTCTCAAGTTGGTCATTCAAAATTATATCTGTGTTTTTCAATGTGTTAATTTCTATTGTTAGAATCTATGGAAATTAACAAATTAAAAAACATCAGATATCATTCTGAATGAACAACTTGACACAAACAGTTTTCCCCTCCTCGAGCTATTTTATTAAAGAATATAAAGTGTAAACGCATGCCAAAAAATGATCACTTAAGAAAGGCGGTCTGCCGAAACTGCTGTAGTGATAAGATTATATAATAAATTTTGTGGAAGTTTTGAAAACAAAGTTTTCAGAGTTTTATTGTTAGAGAAAGGTTTTAACCAATGTGTTTTACAGGTCCTTACATATGGTGTAGAAACCCTAACTATGATAAAACGAACAATAAATATAATAATAGTTTAATACTTTTACAGAGAAGTTATCTTTAAGAAAGATTATCAGAGAAGGAATACGGTATAGTAGTAAATAAAAAAAAAAATCTTTAAAAAAGCATAACATCGTTATTTCAGCTGATAGTCTTAGACTCACTACAACTCATAGTAAATAAAGCAAAACAATGGCATATTAAGCCCGGATTGAAAATAAACGTGAATCAAACCAAGTTCAGATCATTACAAAGCAAACTATACTAGGAAGTCTAGCCATCGAAAGAGAACAACTAGAAAGAATTAACAACTACAATTATCTAGGAACTGTACATAACCAACGTGTAGAAATAAAGACAAGAATTGAAATTGCGAGCAAACATTTGTATAAATAATAAAGATATTTGCTAGTTGCGACCTAGCTATGGCCCTAAGATGTTATGTATTTTCTACAATAAATATAGAACATATAAAGAAGTTTAAAGTATTTGAAATGTGATTCTACATGTGGATATTGATAATACCATGGATTCAACGAGTGCAGAGCAAACTATAAAATAATTAAGAAGTCATGAGAACTATTAAAGTGAGTAAATTTTAATATTTAGGACATACTACCAAAGGAATAAGTCGGAAGTACTACGAGTTATTATGCAAGGAAAGGTTAAGGGTAAAAGAAGAAAAAGGCCAAAGTAGGTTGAAGGCTGAAGGACTTTCTAGCAGACAAATTTTTGAGAGTGTTATAATTGCAGCTTAGTAGATATTTTCAGAGCTGCTACCAATTAGATACGAGTATTTATGATGATATCAAACATGATAGCAAACCTCCTATATAGGAATGAATCACACAAAGAAGTAAGTAATTCAATATTTAAAATGCTTTATTCTAAAATATGATTTAAAGAAATAAAGGATGTGTTACTTAGTTATCGGTATTGGAATACCTACGTACTTTTAATAAATGTACTAGTAAGTCCAGCTCTGTTTTAAACAATTGACATTAAAAATATCCCATTTTTTGAACTATGCTCTACTCTCGGCATTATAAAACATGACTTGAAGTATGTCTACTATGTGAATATCATAAATACTAAAATACGATATTAAAAGATTACCTGCCGTCATAGTTCTTCCTCTTTTTCCATTTACTGAAGACCTAAGGATATCCACCTAGGTCGCACCTTAACTAAATGCAAACTAAAGGTTTAAAAATAGAAGAATGTCAATAGAAAAACGTCCGTTTATTATGAATATATTAATAAATTATGAATTTTTTACTTTAATAATAAATAATCACACTGGAGGTAAAAAAGATTGTTTTTACAAATTTGCAATCTATGTTTTCTGCAATACCTCAATTTGTTGGTGGATATTTTTTAGAAGGAAGTTTACACAAAGTTATTAATCATCTGAGGACAGATGATATTATTTAGTAAACATATTTTTTATATTGATGTCTAGCTTTAAAAAGCAATAAGATAAATGTGAAAGGTCACTGGAAACTGCCTAGGAGACTAACATTCGGTTATCTTATATATAATACTTTAACATTCAATTCATGCTAATGTTATAAATAAAATGAACTGGAATCGGTCAAAGATCATTGTTAGTTATCAAAGTAAAAAATGTTGTTATTACACCTATTTATATCGTTCAGATAAGATTCAAAAATAATTCGAGAAATAGTACATTGTTTACCGGGTAGGAAAAGCTTAACATTCCTGGACGACTGTGAAGATTGCTAAGTCGAGGCGCAAGCCGAGACTTAGCAACACAGAGTCCAGGAATGTGGCTTTTCCTACGAGGTAAACATACTATTTTTCCGCAAATCGTTTAAAATTCGACAGATATTGATTGATTTAAAAAAAAACGCGATAATTTTATTCCCAAATAAATGGTGCTTTGAAATTCCTAATAAAATTACTTGGGTTACTATGGAAACGTATTGAGGTTGGATTGTCAAACTTGACACTTATAAATTTAATTGCTGGTGTTCTCGAAAGTAAAATGATAAGTGATGATGAAATTTCCATTCCTGGGACTCCTCCAGAGCTAGTTGAGACAGTAAATACTGCTTCATTAGAATTATTGCCAAAGAAATCAAGAGAAAAGTACGAAAATGCATACAGACGTTTTATGGATTATCGCATGAGTAAAAATACGAGTTCTTTCTCAGAAAATGTTGTAATGGCATACTTTCTAGACCTTTGTTTAAAGATGAAATCTTCAACATCATGGGCCAATTATTCAATGCTGAAGTCAACCCTTGCACTTAAACACAATGTAGATATATCTACATACTCAAAACTTCGTTCTTTATTGAAACGGCAAGATCAAGGTTATAGGGCAAAGAAATCTAAGATTTTAACGAAGGAAGAAATTGAAAAATTTATCCAGAAGCTCCAGATAAAGAAAATTTAATGATTAAGGTAATTTACAAGGTTTTAATTTCTATTTAGATTATAGCTTTATTTATTTTTTAGGTGGCTGTAATATTTGGTATTTCTGGGGCCTGTAGAATGGATGAGTTAGTCCGAATGACTGTACACGATATAGAAGACTTAGAATCTAAGCTTTTAATCAGCATACTTGATTCGAAAACCAACAAACCAAGATCATTTGTAATTAATCAGATCTACTTGAATGTTTATCGAAAGTATGTTTCGTTAAGACCAGAAAATATGAACAGTGACCGATTTTTCTTTAAATATTAAAGCGGAAAGGGTTGTAGACAAGTGGTAGAATTCATCAATTTGAGAAAAATGCCCAAAATAATTGCTACTTATTTGAACTTAGTAAATCCGACAGAATATACTGGTCACTGCTTTCGTCGGTATTCTGCAACAATATGGGTTGACTCTGGTGCCGACATAACTAGTTTAAAGAGGCATGGCGGATGGAAGTCATCAAACGTTGCTGAAGGATATATCGAAGAATTGCTTAACAATAAGGTTGAGGTGGCAAATAAAATTTTCACAGTACAAAATATTCAACAAAATGACACTTCCACCCTGCATGTTGTCCAAAATGTTTCTCATATTTCTAAGAGTGTTCCTCCAATGTTCAATAATTGTACTAACTGTCAAATTACTGTAAATATAACAAATTGATCTTAAAAATGTATTTAGCAATGACTTGATGTTTTCAAAATATAAATTAATTCCTTATAAGCAATGTGTTTTCTATCATTTATGTAGAACACTAACAACTGTACGGAAATATCATTTCCTTACAGTAAGAAATGACATTTCCTTACAGTAAGGAAGTCCTGACTTTTTCTTCAAGAAATTTTGACAGGAATGTCAAAATTTCCTTGGCGATTTGCGGAAAAAGTTGTTTTCTGGAAAGTTTTAGCAAGTACTAATAGCTTTGTTCGTTTTATGCCAGATTGCGCTGTACAGAAATGTGTACTACGCAGTCAAAACATTTTTTATTACAGTGTTCTAGTGATAAGCACCTAAAAAAGGTTCCGGGTTAGCAAAGAACATACCACGGTTAGGAGATAATTCCATACTGAATAAAGCAAAAATAATTATCTAAATGAATTAATCAATAACGAAGATATTTAACAAAATTTATCCAAATGAGAATTCTATTTTTACTACGCAATTTGCTTTGTTAAAGCAGCAGCAGTTTGTAATCAATAATGTGAATATCATTAATTTGACAGTTAAATAGTTTTTCAAAAACATAGTTTTTTGGATATTACAAAATGTCTTAAGATTTTTTATATTTGTATTTGGGTTACAATTTGCGTTTTTATTTTTGTTAAAATTGTTCGCACAAGTGAATATAGACTTACATACAACTTTTCTAAATGCACAAACAACTTTGTGAATTCACGTGAGAATGCAGACAATATCACAAATATTCAGCTACAAAAATTTCAATAAGTTTAAATCTACATGAATTTGGAAAGCGCTAAATTGAAGAGAAAGGCTTATATAATAAAATTAAATCATTTTTAACGATTTTTAAAATGATTTAATCATTTTTAAGGCAAATTTGTCCTTCATCCACGTTCATGGGCAAATTGTCCTTCCCGAGTACCCATTCCATTTCGGAACCCAAACTACATCTCGCTAATATCCTCTCCTAGCTTTTCATATATTCTCTTATGTATTACTTTCAGCAGTACTTTTAACGTATGACTCATGAGGATCAGTGTTCAATATAAACAGAGCGCTCTTTTGCTGTTTGTTTTTTAGGGATGGTTATAAATGCTGACTTCAGCCCCTCTTTGTGGTATTAATCCCGTATCGTACACCGTGTTGAATAAATCTGCCAATACTTCCAAGTTATCCTCTTCCACTAGTTTTAACAGTTCTACTAATATTTCATCTAATCCAGCTGCCTTATTGTCATAAAATTTTTGATAGCATATTTGATTGCATCTATCGTGATCTTCTGTCTCTCTAAAGGATTTAATTCTTGTATTTTCCTTTACATTTCCTTCTTTCTTCTCATCTATAGTAGTATTTCTTCTGTATTCCACTGTTTTTTACCCTCTGAGCTATGTTGTATCAAACTTTCCTTGAGCTGGTTTCAGTAAAGTGTTTTTTATATTATACAACTTTTTATTTACATCAATAATTTGTTTGTTGTCAGTTAGTGTTTTTTTGCATATTAACATTCACATTATTTTTTAATTCGTTTTCTATTTCTTCGTTTTTTAGCATTCTTACATTAATTTTTGGTTGTTGTTTTCTTTCAATTCTTTTTAATTTTATTTTCACGTCAGCTACTAACGGACTGTGGTCTGAGTTAACATCTGCTCCAGGATAAGTTTTAGCTGAAGTTATAGAGTTTTTATATCTGCTATTTACGAGTATAAAGGCAATGTGGTTTTCTGTATGTGAAGAAGACGTCCATGTATATAGTCTTCTTTTAGGAAGCTGGAACCAAGTATTGGCAATTACCATATGTTTTTCTTAGCAGAATTCTATGAGCCTTTCTCCTCTCTCGTTTCTGGTTTCTAGTCCGAACTGTCCAACTATATTTTCAACTGTACCTACTTCTATGTTACACGAATTAAATACAATGTCCAACGACCCTTAGATCCCCATTTAGCCTTATAATAAAACGAACAATAAATCCAATAATAGTTTAATACTTTTACTGCGAAGCTATCTTTAAGAAAGCATTACTCAGAGGAGGAATACGGCTAGAGCAATAAAATACAAATAATCTTAAAAACAGCATAAGATTCACAGATGACACCATTAATTTTAGCTGGTAGTCTTAGGACTATATGGAATGTACGAAGTTATATTCCAAACCGAAAAAGTGAATAACGTAATTAAAAAACTGCGAAGACTCAATATTGACATACTTGGGATGCAGTGGAAGTTAGATGGCCCAATTTAGGCCAGTGCGAAATAGCAAACTACACAATATACTACTGTGGATATACTACAACAAGAAACAGAAACGGAGTGGCTACAGTAAATAAACAGTAAATAAAGAAATTAACAAAATTGTGTACATGAATTTTATAGGAATATCAGATAGAGTTGCAGTACTCAAAATTAATTCTATACCAGTTAACGTGAACATTATTCAAGCATATGCTCCAACTTCAGAAAGTTCAGAAGCAGGAAATAAAAGTAGACAAAGGAGGTGTTGGCAATACTGTAGGGCACTTTGGAACGCAAAATGATAGAGGAGACCGCCTTGTTCAGTTCTACCAGGAAACGAATAGTGCAATAATGAACACCTTTTCCAATTACCACCTCGAAGACTCTACACCTAAAAATCTCCAGCTGATTGTCCAAAAAAAATTGATTAGAAACCAGATTGACTACTTTATCATCAACAAACGATTTCCGACTTCCGTAAAAATCCTCAAAAAACATATCTGGGAGCAGATGTTCAATCAGAACCAGACAGAAATGTGTACTACGCAGTCAGAAATTTTTTATTAGTGTTCTAGTAATAATCACCTAAAAAAGTCTCTGGAGTGGGCAAAGAACATACCTTGGTTAGGAGATAAGTCCATTCTAAATAAAGCAAAACTAATTATTCAAATGAGTTAATAGATGACGAGGATATTTAACAAAATGTATTTAAATGAGAATGCGATTTTATTATGCAATTTGCTTTGTTAAAGCAGCCAGCAATTTGTAATCTATAATATGAATATCATTTGACAGTTAAATAGTTTTTCAAAAAGACAGTTTTTTGGATATTACAAAAAGTTTAAGATTTTTTTTACTATTTTTATATTTTTGTATTTGAGTTACAATTTGAGTTATTATTTTAATTAAAATTATTCGTACAAGTGAATATATACTTACAAAACTTTTCTAAATGCACAAACAACTTTGTGAATTCACGTGAGAATGCAGACAATATCACAAATGTTCAGCCATAAAAATTTCAATAAGTTTAAATCTACATGAATTCTGAAAGAGCCAAATTGAAGAAAAATGCTTATATAATCAAATTAAATCATTTTTAAACGATTAAAAAGTTAAATGTTCTAAAAAAGGTTTTCAAAATCTTTGTACTGAGATTTTAAAATTCTAATCATTTATGAAGTAATTTTTTTTATTCAAAATGCTGGCATTTTTACACAAATTAAATACAATGTCCAACGACCATTAGAACCCGTTTTTTTAGCCTTTTTTTAATTTCACACTATTTTAAAACATTGAATCCATAACTTTAAAACAGGAAGACGGTTTTAGATTTAATTTCAATGTAGGGCATCTGACATCAGCTTATACGTATTTTAACCTTATTAGGTTTCATCATCATCAGGTGAGACATATGCTCTAGCTTATCTTAGAGCCTCTGCATATAATGATACCTAATCTAATAAATTTAAAATACGTATAAGAGAATGGCAGATATACTGCATTAAAATTAATTATAAAACCGTCGTTCTTTTCGAGTACTAGAAAACTAATTTACTAAGGATTTTTGCCGTGATGAACGACATGTGGAATGCAAATTGTATATTCCTTTGTCAACTAATTCATCAATCTGTCTGCATTGCAATTTGCAGAAAGCTCAGTGATAAAAATTTGAATTTAGTTTCGCAAGAAGGAAATCTTAGGACTTCTAATGTCATAACTTAACAATAACTATAAATGAAAATTGATGTTTCTTCTCGTTTCACAGAAATTAGAAATGCAATTAGTTAATTTATGAATTGTTTATTTCACCAAGTAATTTGTTTAAACCATTTAAAATATTTATTTATTGTACACCAATTTTACTTTTCTTCTATTATTATTAGTAGAAAAGGTAATGAACTGATGGGTAACTTAAATAATTATATATTATAATAATAAATAATATCTCAGCTATAAAATTTACAAAAAAAAAATTAATTTTTATTTGACTATCAAAATTGCTCTTTTCAAGTTTATGTAAAATTGCATAACATATTTTGCGTAACATAACATGTTACATGATATGAAAAGTAAAATTTTTTTAATAGTTAAATGATTTAATTTGATATTATATGCCTCTCTTTACAATTTAGTGCTTTTAGAATACATGTAGACCTAGTTTACGCACAATAACTTTGTAAATAAAAGCCTTCTGACATAAAAAAATTTAGTTTTGCAATAAGTATTAAGTGAAACTCCTTAAAATTTGAAATTTTTGTAGCTTAATATTTGTGATATGTATTGTCCTCACTCTTACATAAAATTAAAGTTTTTTGTGCATTTTTAAATAAGTTTTATACCTTTCAAGTTATTTTTGCCATTATTAAGCAACAAATTACCAAAAATAAACTTTTTCAGTAAAAAAAATGTTGTTTTACTTTTCCCTATAATTGACCGGTCTTAATTTTTAGTATTTAAAATATAATAGAGATTTTAAATTGTTTATATATTGTTGCTCAATTATTATGTTCCTAAACCTCAAATAGTAATAGAAGAAATACCAAAGCCCACAAGAGAAGAAATTGAAGAAACAACAAAAGATATGAAAAATCAAAAAAGCCCCGGGGAGAGCGGTATTGTGGTAGAGAACATAAAATATGGAGTCCTTAATAAACGAATAAGTCGATTACATTTCCTATATACAAAAAAGGATGTAGAACCTAATGCACAAAACTACAAAGGAATATCCTTCTTATTAGAGGTAATATATAAAGTACTCGCATACTAATTAAAAAACGATAATATATATATAGAATAATCTAGGAGAATACCAGGGAGGATTTCGGAAAGGAAATGACCAACCGATCAAAATTTTTATGCTAAAACAAATCCTGATCAATTGCTATGAATACAACATTTCAGCACAAGTACTTTTCATTAATTACAAAGCTGCCTACGATACAATAGACAAAAACAAATTAATATAAATGCTAAGGAATTCCAAGAATTCCTACGATACAATAGACAAAAACAAATTAATATAAATGCTAAGGAATTCCAAGTATCAGAAAAAATAATAAGATTCTTAAAAATGACAATTAGGCAAACCATTTATGCTGTGAGATGCAACTATACAGTCTCAGAAGAATTTGAAGTAAAAAAAGGTGTTCGCCAAGGAGACCCATTGTCTACATTGCTGTTCAATATAGTTCTAGACAAAATTGTAAGGGTTAGTGGGATAAATAGGTCCGAAACTATTTTATACAAGGAGCACAATGCTTAGCATAGGCTGATGATGTGATTACCATTGCAAGAAATGGAAAACAACTATCAAACATAGCACAAATACTGATTAGGAAAAGCTGTATAATAAGACTAAAAGTTAATATTAATAAATCGCAGTACATAGAGATCTCGACCACAAATGAAATAAACACCAGAGATCCTTTAAATTCTAGGTGGAGGATGAATCAATTGTAGAATTCGAGAAGGTGGACAAATATATGTACTTAGGTACTCTTATTGATCAGACATGTGAGGAAGAAACTGAAATCAACCTGAGACTGATCAAGAGCAACAGGTGTGGTAGAGCCATAAGCAAAATAATTAGGGCCAAAGGTATATCTCAGAACACATTGGAAGCATGGGAAAGAAAGATAATTCGCAGAATGTTCGGTGGAAAAGTAGTAGAGGGAGAATGGAGAAAACGAACTAATGCAAAAGTGTACCATTTGCATGCTAACCCTACAATAACAAAAGTGGTGAAAAAACGTAGACTACAATGGCTCGGTCAACTAGAAAGAATGCAAGGTAATAGACTAGTCAAGAGTATTGCTTGGAGAGTACCTGAGAAAAAAAAGAGGAAGACCAAGAAAGAAATGGAGAGATGTAGTGATGGAAAATGTCAGAGAGATGGGAATCAGAGATTGGAAGCTGATAGCTAAGAACAGAAAACGATGGAAATGCATACGTATTGTTTTCACCAAATTTATCAAAAGCAGTTATTAGATACCTGTGTTAATGAATTTCACGAGAAAATCCTTAGTTCTCTGGTCTATAAGATGCCACCAGAACTCCCTAGTGGTGCGGCATAAGTTGGCAAACGGAAATGTTGGAAAAATTTGTTATTATAGTACACTTATTACATGTGTAGGTATGTAATAGAGACAAAAGAAAATATACGAAGAAGGTTGCGTTTCGATTTAATTTCAGCAAACCAAACCAAATCAAAACGCATTGATTACTCTGACAATTACATGAAAATAACTGCCAGAGTATGCAACTAGAGCCCCCTAGTGAGGAAAGATGAACGAAGGAAAATGAACAAAAGAACATGTTTGAGCTCTTTTTGTAAAGTATAACTGTTAACATAAATCTCTAATTAATTTTTCAATTTTATTAAGTCTATGGGACGTTTCAAATTTGGAAGGACTGTCGTAAAAATCAGGCTAAATCTGTATATTATATATTTAAATCATTAACTAATACTGTAATAAACTACTTTTAATTTTTCAGTTAAAAAGATTATGAATTTGGCTTTTAACGCAAGGATAAAAAAGAACAGTAAGGGAAATTGTAAATGTACCAATGAAACAATTTTGAGTATTAGCTTTTTAATGTAAATATTAGCTAAAATCACCCATAATACTACGAGATATTTTAAAATTCGTAGATTTACTTTAGTTTGTTTTTTGTTGAATTTTTGTGAATTTATTTAAGAATTCATCTGTTACAAGTATTTAATCGTTTGTAGTGTTAAAAAAAGTTCTTCATACTAATTGTACATAAATTTAATAAAATTTTTCTTAGTTTAATGTGTATTATATCGTGGAATAAAGTAGTTTAAATAAATATATTGTAATATATTCTGCTGTTCTTCTGCAATGATTTACCTGCCGGACCAAAGTAAATTTTGTCATATTCTGTTATCCATAAGGGTTTCTGTTAACATCAACTCCTTCTTTATATAGCACAAAATCACTGTGTAATGCTCTTTGCTCTTTTATTTATTTAATCAGCCAATCAAATATTTCCATGCAGATAAAATATCACCATTGATCAATCCGGTATAAAAATTCAATAAAACGTGTTATCAGCTATAATACTTTCACCTTCATTATGACAAACAATTCCTGCTTAGTATGACCGATTACGCTATACATATACTTTTATCAAAAAGACAAGTAACTGATCTATTTTGATTGTTTTTTTTTGTATAATTTTTTATTTTTTCTTGTAGAATTAACTAACCAAAAAGTGCTTTATTGTTAAGATAACAGATATTCAGTAAGATAGTTTTTTTTTAAATTTTTTAAAGTTTTTTTTTCAGCCAAAAAGATAGTTTTTTTATTAAGCTGATCTCGATAAATCGAATATTTACTTAATATGAAAAATGTTTTTCAAGGGTAAACTGCATATACATATATACTACTGTCCAAAATTAACGCACCACCTCAAATGGACTATGATTTTGAAACAATATTTCTTCAGGATGTAAAACTAAAGTTGTGTTTTTTTCATCTAATTTTGCAACACCCTGTGGAATGTATTAGAAGCAAACACTACATATTATTAATATTTTAAGATAGCTTTATCCTTTCTCAACATTTTGGTAAAAAAATCATCTCGGTATCTCTATTATCAAAAAAGAAAAGTACGTTCAAAGCATAACGTGATTTTATATTCTCCAAAATTAACGCACCACCTCAACTATACCATAATTTTTAAGCTATTTTTCTTTTGAATCCTTAATTGGATTTCGAAAATTTTTTTTAGCATTGTATCTAAGTAATTACTATATTATCATTTTCTAGGACATATCAACGTTTTACCCGTATGCGGGGCGTAAAAATAAAGCAAACGCTACATCTTCTTTTCAACATTTCTGAAAAAAAAATTGATATCTTTACTATCAAAAAAGAAAAGGGCGTTTAAAGCATACCGTGATTTTATTGAATTTTAATAATTATTAATGGAAGCAGTTACCCCCTCTGTGGCTCAGTGGTAAGAGCGCCTACCTTTAAACCTAAAGGTCGTGAGTTCGAATCCCATCTGGTGGAGAAATTTTTCGTTTATTAAAAATTAATGAATGAAAATAATTTTCTATCCTTGTGCGATCGGTACTCACCGGAGGGACCGCAGACGTTCGGATACAATTAGCGTCTCTTAGCAAAGACAATGACGTCGACTTTGCTAAGTATCAAGAAATTACTCTACACACACATACACACACTACACTATGTACCTGAATGTACCATGTCAATGATCTTAGTTGTCGAGGCATTAACTCAATAATATATATATATATATATATATATATATTATATATATATATACATATATATATAACATATTTATATATATATATATATATATATATATATATATATATATATATATATATATTATATATATATATATAATATATATATATAATGGAAGCAGTTAGTGGGCTACGAAAAATCAAACAATTTAACAGGACAGTTTTGGACTGTCAATATTATTTACAATGCAATACGCTGTTTTCTATTTTGCGTATTTAGTTAGTTGACATGAACCGTATTTCAAGAAATCTGAGCCTAGATGAATGTGTGCAGGCAATTATTACTAGCTGATATAGGGTTAAGTTATACTGAAATAGGCTTAAAGTTAGGAGTATCTTATACTACAATATCTCGAGTCATTCAACGTTTTAGAGAAACAACCGACCATACAAGACGGTGTGAAAAAGGAAAAGAAAGACTTTAACACCACGCTAAGATAAGTTTATCAGGCTTCGTGCTCTAATAGCACGTTTTGTCACAATGAGACATTTACAAATACAAGTTGTAGATGTTCATAATATTTAAATTAGTAGAAACAATATACAAAGGCGTCCCGTTGAACAAGATCTACATGTGAGTATACCAGTCAGAGCACTAGCTTTAAACGTAAATCATCGTAGAAGTATATTACAATTTCCTAGAGAACACCTTGACTGGAATGTTGATGACTGGAATCACGTGTTGTTTACTGATCAATCGAGGTATTGTTTATATACCTTGGAAACACATCTAAAACTTATTCGACGGCCAAGAGAATGCTATGCAAAGTGCAACATATTACTTTATTCATTGAAGGATCTGTAATTGTTTGGGAAGGAATATCTCCTACAGCGAGAGACTTTGTTGCTTTACGAAGAGGTTCGTTAAACAAGTGAATGGTATGTCATAGAAATTTTGTCTAACCATTAGTTCCATTTGCTCCTTACACAGAAAATAATTTTCTTTTAATGCATCCTGTAGTCCTGTTTTAAATCCCATTTTTGATGTTGTAATATGTATAAAGCTCATAACTGACTTATATTTGTATTATTTGTGCTCTATAATAATGTAACTCAAATATATTATTATAGGTATTTTAAGTAGACAGTACATAAAATATAATTTGTTTCTTATTGGAAGCAGCTACTAAGTATGTAAACCATAATGTCACAATAATACTTTTAAGGTAAGTATATTAAAACAAGACATTAATCTAATCTATAAAAACACTTTGTTCACTCGATAGCATGAACAAAGGTGAATACCGATTAAAATCAAATATCTAAAATCAACAAACTTAAGTATTTTGAGATATAACTTAGTATACTACTTCTGAACAAAGGTGAATACCGATTAAAATCAAATATCTAAAATCAACAAACTTAAGTATTTTGAAATATAACTTAGCATACTACTTCTAGCTTGAAAACTATTTAAGTAATTACGATTATACACATATGGTTTGTCTTTACAATAAATGTCTCAGTTTTTTTATACCTTGAAACTGTTTTTTCTTTACAAAATGTTCTAGAAAGTAATTTCTATATAACCAATATAGATCTTCTAAGCCACAATACAAAATAAAATCTCAGATTACAAGATCTTCATTAATACAATAATAAAAAAAAATGACTTATAGCAAAAGTTATAAACATTCAAAATAGCAGGGCAGATATACAAAATAAAATTCTAAGACCAAATCTCTAGCGGGTGCAAGTGAACCCACATCGTACAAAATAGAAACTAACTACTAAACAATCAAATATCGAGTATCTTAAAACAAAAAATAGATTGCTACGGATACCTTAGAGAAAGTATAGGAAAACAAGCAAATAAAGCAGCTTAAAAATCTTAGAGATGTCATATGAATGAAAAAGGATATGCGAGTAGATGGATCGATATGCGATTAGATCAATAACCTTACATATACGATAGAAACAAAAGTGGATACAGCCTAAACGAAAAGAATGCCGAAAACGTTAGAAATAAGAACCTTGCCATCAGTAGCTGAAAAATCACTAAGAAATATAATAACAAATATCCAGACAAAAAATACGTGTACATCTAGCATATTCTATGTTAAGCGCGATCGAGAAGACGGGAGTTGAAGTATTTTCCACGTGGATAGTAAAACACTTGCTAGATCAACAGGCAACAGACTTTTATTAAGAGATATCCTTTATACCTATTATATATCCTATACCCTCAACAGATATCGACATAACTGCCAGTGAACGTCACAAACCCCGCTTTATTCTTAAGAACTGATCCAACTATAAAAGTATCAGAAGAATATTATAAACTGAATTAAATATTCACTTTTACTTTTACTTTTTAAGTTTTACTTATACATAAAAATATTTTTTGCTACTTTTAACTGTTTTCAACTTAATTATATGCAACATTTATGCCTTTATGTCTTTAAGCAACCATAAGCTTTAAAGATCTTAATAGGCTTCTTCTTGGAAAACAATATCGTATACAAACCTTCGACTTTTCCCATTTTCAAAGTAATTTGCTCTTAATCACTTAAATAGTATCACAACAAATTACACTCACACGATGTTATTAAGTCTGCGGTGCCCGATTTAGTGAAATTTTAATCTGCTACATACATATTTATTTATAAAATTGTTTTATCTTAATTTCGTTAAATTATAAATGGGACCTCTCGATAGATTAGGTATCTTTTATCATTGTTTGTGGCGTCACTTTACATGAAGAGTAGTTCATTTTATCTGCAGCGCAAATTCAAACATTATTGGATTTTTTTAGTCAGTACAATATTACAAAATACAGATACGAAGTAATTGATTATTTGGTATAAAACTTTTTTTATCTCGAAATATTTAATAACCGTAAAGAATGGGGTATAGAATAACTGAAGATGGTAAGCTACAAAATATGATGCATAAATGCGTATGTGTAATGTTTTTAGTTTTCGCAATACGAAGTAGAAAAAAAAAATAATAATATTAACGTTATTCATTTTTCTACGCGGTTAAATATTTATATGTTATAGTTAAATATTATTAATATTAATCCAATATAACAGTAATATTTACATAATTTAATATCTGAAAAAACTTTGGGCTAGTTTCAGTTCAGAAAATGTAAAGTACAGAGCAAGGTATTGTCCTTTCTGTTCATATTCCAGTCACTCGGGCTATTCACCTCCCAATTTTGTCGGACTGAACCAATTCACTTAATGGTGAGTTAATAAGAAAATGCTCAAATAACAAAAGTTATATAACGCCGATGTCTGCTTCCTCACCAGGAGTGGTTATCACCTCTACTCGGGGATTAAAATTATTTTGCTTAAAGTAATCACGGGAATCTATAGATAATTAAATTCAAAGCAATTTTTGTACTACAGAGTTTTTCAGAAGGTTAATACTATTTGAGTTAATGTATTGATAATACCGAAAAAGTACAACGATAATGAAAATCTAATGACGAAAAAATTTGAAACAGACGCATTGAAAAACTTGTAAGATATATAAAACATTGTAGATACCCTAGAGGAGTACAATATTGCAGCTATCCAAGAAACCGAACAAAAGGGAATTTTCTGCAAAGATATTAAGAACTTTATATTCTATAACAGTGGAGACAATGAAAAATTTGAAACACGCGCATTGAAAAACTTGTAAATACCCTAGAGTAGTACGATATTGCAGCTATCCAAGAAATCAAACACAAGGGAATTTTCTATACAGAGATGCCGCCGGGAACATGCCCTTGTCAGAGAATTTACAAAAATCAATACTGATCCTGAGCTCCGCTCCCATGTCGGAACTTCCGCTAGAGACATAAATAGGCTCCGTTCAAGACACCCGCCTCTAAAAACAGCAAAAAGGCTAGTAGATCAAAAACTTTAATGTAACTGAACGGTGGAGAGAACAATGGGAGAATAACGCTGCACCAGCTAACTGGAACATGCCATGTATTACAAGCAAACCTGAGGGCTTCAACCAACCGAGACGAATTTGGATCACACTCAATAGAGTAAGGACGAACTGTGGCAGATATTCCGACTCATTTTTTAGATGGGGAAAAATACAATCACCAAATTGCGACTGCGGCGCCGAAAGGCAAACAGTAAAACACATGGTAGAGGAATGCCCGATTAGATCCTATAACGGCAACCCTTCAGATTTCCTGGCTGCTACAAAAGAGTCAATCGAATATATTTATAATCGAGATGTTTGTTTGTAGAATAATATTTTAATATTTAATGTTGTTTGTAATTTATATAATTTATATTATATGTATATATATATGAACCTGTGATGTAGCCATACGGTAAATAAATAAATGCACAGAGATTAAGAACTTTATATTCTATAACAGTGGAGGCAATGAAAAATTATTTGGGGTAGGGTTTTTGGTTAAAAAAAAGTTGCAGAACTAGTGGTCAACTTAAAGCCAATAACAAGCAGATTATGTCCGTTAAGAATTAGGGGAAGTATAAAAAAAACAACATTTATAAATGTACATGCCTCAACAGAGATAGGGATGAGGATATTAAAGATTACTTTTATAAACAACTCGAAAAACTGTTGCACGAAATACTATCGTATAATATAAAAATAATTATAGTAGATTTTAACGCAACAGTTGGTAGGGAGGATACTTACAGAAAAATAACCGGCGGAAAAAGCAAACATAGAGACATCCATCTAAATGGAACACGATTGCTTGAATTTGCTTTTAAAAATAATATGCGTATTGTGAGCTCATAGTTTGACCATAAGGAGATTTATAAAGGTACTTGCATATCACCAGATGGTAAAAAAATTAATCATGTAAACCATATATTAATTGAAGCGAAACTTAGGAAGGCCGTTAAAGAGAGTAGAAGTTATAGAGGAGCAGATGCAAATTCAGACCACTACCTGGTAAAAGTAAAAATGAAACAAATGATGCGCACATATACTAGGACGAATAGCCAACAGGTAAAACAATATCGTGGTATACTATTTCTGAACGAAGAAATTAGGAAAAAATTCCAAGAACAAGGAGAGGGGCAATTATCAGGGAAAGATGTAGAAAAGTAGAAGTACAACACATAGACAGTATATGGGAACTAGTTAGAGAAACGATTCAACAAGCAGTCGATTTAGCACTACGAAAATCCTCTCGAAGAAGAAAAAAAGATTGGTATGATAATGCTTGTAAGAGAGTATTTGAGTAGGCGAATATAAGTACCAGAATCAATAGCACAAAGAAAAATAATTTGAACAATAGAGATATGCTAAAGGTCGTGAGTTCGAATCTCACCTGGGTGGAGAAATTTTCGTTTATTAAAAATTAATGAATGAAAATAATTTCTATCCTTGTGCGATCGGTACTCACCGGAGGGACCGCAGACGTTCGGATACAATTAGCGTCACTTAGCAAAGACAATGACGTCGACTTTGCTAAGTTTCAAGACAATTACCCTACACACACACACTACACTAGGTACCTGACTGTAAAAATTCACTGTACCATGCCAATGACCATTAGTTGTCGACGCATTAAACTCAATAAAAAAAAGCAAAGGTTATACCTGGAAGAAAAATGAAATATTATTAAAAAAGATTTTATAAATAACAAAGTGAGGAAGCTTCACCAAAAAATAAAAAAAAAAACGAAGTCAATATAAAATACCACCAAATTATTTTAAAGATATAGACGGACATTAAGTAGGACGAAGAGACAAAAAACTGGGCAGAGGGTCAAATATTTAAAAACTGTACTAAACACCGATGAAGAACAATTTCTTCAAAGACAGCAGCCACTAGAAGAAACAATAAACCGGAATAACAATGATGAAATAGCAATAAAAGGAGAAATAGTAGACCTAATAAAGAGTGTAAAAAATAATAATGTACCTGGTAAAAATGGCATTGTCGTTTAACATTAATAAAACATAATCGCATTGTATACTTTTCGTTAGAAAAAATCAGGAAAACTCATCTTGAACTTGTACTTACAAATAATGGAAACAAAAAATTTATATAAAGTTCTGTTTGAAAGTGGTCCTCTCTTGGAAAATGCGGATTTTCAGTTGCCCAAAAATAATTGTTTCGTTAGTTATCAACTACTTTTGGCGAGTCACCCTAGCCTTACCACTGTAGAGTTTACTGAGTATTGTGATATTATACAGTTTTTGAAAGAGTTTCCTGTGGTTTCAGCATCATAAATGGGGCGTTAAGATCTAAAAATACTGCCACGAATACTGAGGTTTGGAATTTTTTATTTCCCCTGTTAAAACTACAGAGTTTTTTGTCTATTCTCTCTGAATATTCTAAGGATCATACATTTCAGTAGTTTAAACTGGTGACACAGCAAAAATAGCGGTCAAAACCTTTTGAGATTGTTGGTATCTGTGTTAAGTGTAAGCATGAAATAATTTTAGCTTGTCTCAATGCTTTCGGTATATAAATAGTAAAAAAAAACTGTTCATTATCTCAAGAAGTCACTCTAATGATTTCGACCTAAACTTCTTGATTTGCTTTGTAGACAAATCATCAATTTCATGGGCTTTTTTTAATTTTTATGATATGGATAGATGATTTTAAACTCAACATTATTAAAATGCTCGCTTAACTGACTGGTTTCATTTTGTTTCATTCTAAATTTTTTTGTCAGTCCTTCTAGCTGGTTTTTCATTTTTAATGTGCTTTGAGGTCACAAAATTAAAAATTTTTAATATTAGTTGAAAAACAGGTTTTCTTATTTTCTGTATATTGGTATCTTCATAATTTTTGTGTGATTAAATTACTAAGCAGAAGTCCCCAAAATTTGAATATCTATCAACAAGATAATTCAAATAAGTAGATAATTTATCTTTAAAATAAAAAATTAGAACAGTTCACGTAAGGATTAGGACGCCAGTTAAAATTATGTACATATGTCTAGACACAAATTATTGGTTTTTTCTCACTTAAAATATGTGTAAATGCCTAAAAAACAGTTGTGATAAAACAATTTTAGTTTAATTCATAGAAAAGGATTGTATATAAAAGAGCATGTCAGTCATGTTCACCATATAAATACAGAAAATACTTACACGTGCTTCGTGGACCTTACGAATGCATGTGACAGAGTGTACTTGTAGATGTCCTTAAACTATCAAGTTCTAGAACTATAGACCCCGAAACATTTGTAAGAGCAGAAAAATAAGACAATACCTATATAGACAGATATAAGACAGGCAGACAATTCCCTTTAATTAAGTTCAATTCTCTTTATTTGGTAATGGATGAAATCATAAAAGAAGAAACAGAAGGAAGAAGTCATTCTTCTTCTTCTAATGGCGCTACAACCCTTTGTGAGTCTTGGCCGTTTAACAATGTTATTCCATTCTGCCCTGTCGGATACTTTCCTTCGCCACTGCCTGATGTTTATGGTTTTAAGATCCCTTTCTACGTAGTCTATCCATCTTTTACGGGGCCTTTCACTTGTTCTGTTTCCTTGGGGCTTCCATCTCTAGACTACTTTACAGCTCGATTATCTGGCATTCTTTCTAGGTGACCAAGCCAGTTTAGTCTTTGGGACTTTACAAATCTAACAATATTTGTTATTAGTTCATTAATTCATAACCGAAAAGCTCATTAGAATGAACGATGAGAGGTTCATAAAAATTTTAAGGTCCGAATAACCCAATACATCGAGACCACCTGTGATAAGACCTCCAAAAATGGTACAAGCTGGACATATGAGCCCTAAGACTTAGTTGCAAGAATGAACAGTAGTAAACTAAGAGAAAGAAAAAGCATTCTATTGATACAATAATATAAATCTTCTTCTTCTTCTTCTTTCTCTTTATAAGCAATTCTGCTTGTTCATTGGCGGATTAATACTTGTATGGAATGTTGTAAC
Source organism: Diabrotica balteata (assembly GCA_918026665.1). Classification (NCBI taxonomy): domain Eukaryota; kingdom Metazoa; phylum Arthropoda; class Insecta; order Coleoptera; family Chrysomelidae; genus Diabrotica; species Diabrotica balteata. Next base: position 99,618,404 of record OU898282.1, read on the forward strand.
TCCAACTTTTTAGTGGTAGTCCGATACTCTTTTGCTGTTTGGTAACTTATCTCTTGCTATTTTGACTATATGAGTCTTCTCCATTCTGCTTATGTGGTTATTCCATTCTTTTTTCTATTTTGTGTCCATTAATTTATACACTGTACGTTATATTTTCTTCTAACATCTTCACCGATCTCTCAGCATAGTTTCTATAATTCTTTCCAGTACTCTTATCTAGTAGCGTAGCAGTTTCCAGTAGCCTTTGCCTTGTGGCTATGTCGGGTCTTATTTTTAAGGCATATGTGATTATTGATCTTACACTGCCTTTATCAATTCTTGACTTCATATCAGTGTTAATGTGTCTGTTTTGCTACATAATGTTATTAAGGCATCCTGCCAATCTATTTTCTTCTTGTACTTGATCTCTCACTTCTTTTTCCAGGTCTCCATAGCTAGACAGTGTAATTCCCATTTTCCATTACTTGTTTCAAACTGATACCGTCAATTTCTATTCTACATCTGGTTGGTTCTTTGCTGACTACTATTGTTTTAGTTTTCTGAGATGAGATTGTCGTATTAAATTATTTTGCTCTTATGTTAAATCTGTGGACGCAGTCTTTGCAGACTATCTTCATCTTAAGCTATCAATATTGCGTCTTTTGCGTAACAGAGTATTTTTATTTCTTTGTTTCAAATTCTGTATCCTCTTTCTTTGTTAACGCTTTTGATAATTTCATCCATGATCAAATTGAAGAGCATGGGGCTTAATGAATCCCTTGTCTTATTCCGCTGCCTATTTCTATAGGTTCTGTAAGTTGTCCATCTATTCTGACTTCCATTTTGTTGTTTTGGTAGATGTTTTCGATAGTTTTTATAATATTTAGGGGAACTTCTCTATTATACAGAAGATGGATTACATCTTGAAGTCTTACTCTGTCAAACGCTTTCTTTAGGTCAATCAGACACAGAAATGCTGGTATATTATACTCTAATGATTTCTCAGTAATTTGCTTTATAACGAATATTGCATCTGTACACGATCTTCTACTACGAAAACCCTGTTGTTCATCTGCTAAACTTATCCTCTGATTTATTAGCACTTGTAAACTTTTAGTTGTAAGTTTTAGCGTATATTTAACAAGTTTATACCTCTGTAGTTTTCTGGCTCCTTTTATCTCCTTTTTTGAATAGTAGAATTACTTCACTCGTTCTCCATTCTTTCGGTATTTTTTGTGTTTTAGTATTTTATAATGTTATTAATTAATGTTGATAATTGTTCTGTCATTGCTGCTCCACAATATTTCAGTAATTTGTTTAAATAAATACAAATGTGCGAATTTAATTATTTGTCTTTTTTTATTTTAGTGATAATAGCATCAACCACTATGGTTGATTAGCTGTACTATAATTAATACGTAGATATTTGAATCTAAACAGTATTTTTGATTAATTATAGGTTCACAATTAGGTAAGAATGTCATTTTTTACAATTTGTAAATACAGTTTACAAAACATTAATAGTATTAATATCTTTGAAGTATTTAAACATATTTGTAAATTTACAAAATGCTCCTAAAGCTCTGGTTTGTTAGAATAGTGAGCGACGCATAACTCACAGTCAGTCGAACGCCGCGCACGTTCGTCACAATCAAAGGAATGGTTCTCTATTAGGGATGTGTAGTTCACCATCGAAATAGTTCTAATGAACGATTCTTTCAACTGAACTAATTGATCTAGTTCATTAATTTTCATAGAACTAGTTCAATGCAAACGATTTGCATTACAAATTATGTCTCAACTTCTAAAGAAGAAAATAATGAATGAATAAATTAGAACATATATTTATTATTTTGTGAATGGATGGACTAACTAGTTTAAAAAAATGCCGATTAGCCTCAGATAACAGATTCATAATTCTTATGAATGTGACAATAACATTAAGTCTTATCTTAATGTCATAATGGTTTGGATCTTATGCCCATGTATTGGCTTGGATGTTGCCATGCTGTGTTGTTTCTTGTATTGTAATTTTGAAATAAAAATTTTAGTTGTGGTTAAAATGATTGAGGCATTTACATAAAATATAATTTTATGTAAAAGTGAGAATGAAAATGTGTTATTTAATGTTCCTAGAAAATTCACTGATTTTTTTTGTAAAGGTTCTTTTAGAAATAACCTAATTATAAATACCTATGAGTTTAAATATACGTAAATATAAAAATAAATCATACTTGAACCATATTTATATTTAAAACGGTTAATAAAAAACAAATCTTAATAATTTTTTGCAAATAAAAACTAACTAATCATATAATAATTTAAACCATTTAAACCTAAACATACGATCGAAAGAAATAGTTCCGAACTACTTGTACGGTAGTGAACTAAGTGAACTAGTGAAAGACTGAAAGAAAACGGGCGGCTGGCGCCGAGCTTGTGTGATGATTGAGACGAGACATCTGGCAACCAGTTCTGTTAGGGTTGGATTTCGATGTCGGTCCTACAAATAGTTCTTTCGCGAACTAGTTCACTGAACTAGTTCATTTTTGTGAAATACTTCTGTTGAACTAGTTCGTCTAAAAGAACTAATAAGCACACCTCTATTCTCTATAATAACGGTTTGTTAGGTTTTGCTGAACTGCGCGCACTGCAGAACAATAGCCGTGTACGTCGACGGTGTGCGCTGGAATCAACTAAGATTTCATTTGGACGCAAACGTTCAGCTGAGCTCACAGCATACACATCTATACCGAAATTATAATTGTATTTTCATAAAGTTATTATTATTATAATAATTAATTGACTTCTATTGTAGGGTTTTTTTATAATACCATCCCTTATAAATTATAACAGTTACAAATAAATCCTTGGAAAGTCTAAAATATTCTCGAAATTTTTCCTCGTTTTGAAACAATATTTCTTTAACTGTTAATTTAAAAGCACCTATTGTATAACATGAAAATATTTCGTTTACATTGTTAATTATTTTATTTAAATCTGACATTATCATTTCTTTTCTTCCTGGAGTAATAAAATTATTGCGGTAAGTTTGCGTGAATTAATTTTTTTAAAGATACAACCGAATAAGAGAACAAACGTGAAACTAAAATTTCTAAACTTGTTTTGATCATAACAGAATATATGTATGCGAACTAGTCTAACAAACCGACTCACCCAAAACTGCGGTGAGTTGAGTACAACAGATTCTGCTGTACGTGTATGCTGTGCACTGCGCACTGTTCTAACAAACCGTAGCTTTTGACTGCTTTTATATTGTTAGGTAGTAAGTATTTTTGTCTTTCACTAATAGGGCACTCTAGTGTTACATTAATGTCGCAGTTACATAAGTGACAAACAGGGCGATTTGATTTGGATATTAGGTAGCTGTGAGTTAGTCTACTCTGACCTATACTTTAACAGGTTAGGTTAACAAACAGCTGGCGATTTAAATATATCTCGCACCAAGATTCGGTTTAGGGCTTACGATGCGTAGAGTTGATTGTGAAAGGCTCCATTCGTTTTCCATTTAGTTTTCACTTTTTCTTTAAGGAACGATTTGTAGTCGGAAACAGACACTAAGTTCACTAACAAACAAGCACTAAAAAGGCACTATATATTGCTTCCCTGGTATGAAAATCTGCTTGATGGTTTCGTTGAAGTCCAATGTGTGATGGAACCATATAAAGCGTACTTGCCTTTGTGTTGTCTAGCAAATGTAATTTTTCTTTTACTAAAATACCTATAGGATTACTTGTATATAATTGTTCTATCGTATGTAATGCACTGAGAGAGTCAGTAATTATGACAGAATTTGGTATTTTTTGGGTACGTATATAAATGAGGGTTTGCAGATAATTTGTCTTTCTTTCAACGTTTATCTAATTTTATACATAACTATATTTTCAGATTTCTATAACAACAATAAATTTAAGATACTTTATATCTCCTTTTGCGGTCTACTGTCTCAACAATTTCACACGCATTAACCTATTTTTCTCTAGGCATCAATCTTTCTACCTCTCGTTTTTTATTTAATTTGGAGCATTGACCCTTGTCAAGTTTACAGTTAATATGTGTTTAAAATCCACCCATTCAAAATTAACCAAAATCTTTTGACTCCTTAATTTATGTTGTTACGCCATTACCTGTTAGCAACAAGGTCAACAAATTAACTTGGTGCATATTATTTTTTTATTTTGTAACATTCTGTGAGAAATTAATTTTAAAGCGTGTAGTAGTCCAGTTGTAATGATTGATTTTCATGCCACTTCAGATGTTTTTTGTCTACATGTTGCAATCAGGAGCAATATTGTAATACCTGTGTCTTTTATTAGAAATTTTGGTAGTCATAACGGATTAAATTGATATGCTTATGATGGTAAAGAAGTTTAATTAAGCAATACCTTCGGTTAATCGTAAAAATAAATAATTATATGTTTCGATTTGTTCTTCATATACCTCGCAGAATTAGTACCAATTTTTAAAGCACTACCATATATGAAAAATAACCGCATTAAAAAACAAGTGACAGTTAAAAGCTCTATAGCATTAAAAACATAACAATATAATACATGAAAAACTGGCAAAATGATACACAAACTGGCATTAGCCCAGTCTGGTTATGTAAAAATCCTCGATTTCGCAGATATCGGAAGCTTTTTAGACATAGCTGGGGGTTACTAGATGAAAAAGTACTCTTAGTTTTACCTTGGTTTTTTTAACAATAATTATGGTCACAATTTGATTTTTTTTCTATAAGTTTTTTCCCTTATATTTTACTTAAACAATATTGATATCATTTTTTTTATATCAAGAATATCTTTATTTTCTCGTTTTTTAAATCAAAATTGATAAATAATTCACGGACATTTGCAAAAAGACAGTATTTTGCACCAATTCATAAGTTTTATTATTTTTTTATTAACAAAATAAAATGTTATTAGTACATTTGAACATCAAGGAATTATCGTTTTTTAAATTTGTGTGAAATTTCCCTCCGATCGGTCAAATAATTTAAAAGTTATTTCATTTATCCCTGAGGCTTAATATTTAAATTATTGAACTTGCTCTATTAATGATGCTAGATGCATTTAGCAAATTTCATATGATCTTTAAGACTTAAAGTATCTCAGAAATGAAATACATATTGCGTTTTCCTCGAAATTATCTACAAAATTTACGTTTGAAAACGGGGTATATTTTTTACTTATAAACAATTGTAATATCTTCTATATTTTTCAAGCTACAGACTTGTACGTACAACCATTGGATAGCTAGTAAAAAACTCACATTAAAAAATAAACTTTCTATTACCAATAGGAACGAAGTTAGAATTAAAAAAAATCATATTTCCATTGCTTATATACATTAAGAAGTAAAATTTGCACTAATTTTGAATAAAAATCTAAACGTTATATTGAAACTTATAGCTATAAAATTCATCCACTTTTTCGAAACTTACAGCAATTCGAAACGAAGGTACTGTCGAAAGATCGACATAGAAAAGTGGATGGAATAACTGTTTTAGCTCCGTTTTTTTTTTCGAGATCGAAACTTCAAATTGAAGCACGTAGGAAAAATTAGAACCTGTAGGAAAAATAGAAGCCCCTTTTTTAATCTGAGATATCTCGTCGAAATATGAATAACTACATAGTTTTCACTGGCCGGGAAATATGAGAAACCTCGGAAAAATTTAGTCTATTTGAAATTCACGTAAAAAGTTACTTTTTTTAATTTTTTTTAAATTTGCCTTGAATAGTCTGTTGCAGTATTAATAATGATGACATAACTTTCCTCCCATTCAATCAAAGAAAATCAATATATTAATTAATTTTATATCAATGATGTAATAATACTTATATATTTTATAAATTAAATGTCAGGTAATTTTTTTACACATTATATATTATTATATTCCTTTTCTCTTTACCAGCTATCCAATGGATGTACGTACAAGTAGGTAGCTTAAAAAATAGTTAAAGATGAAGTTATTACAATTGTTTATAAGTAAAAAACATACCCCTGTTTCAAACGTTTATTTTGTAGATAATTTCGAAGAAAACGCAATATGCATTTAACTTCTGAGATAGTTTGAGTCTTAAAGAAGCCTATGAAATTTATTAAATTTGTCTAGCATCATTAATAGAGCAAGTTTAATAGTTTAAATATTTCGCCTCAGGGATAAATAAATTAAATAACTTTTAACCCTTTCAATGCGGAAAGCGCACACGGTGCGCTTTGTTCATTTTTAATAAAATGCGAACGGCGCACCGGCGCGCTCTCGAAACACATACTTTTATATGCTTATTTAAAAACGTCGCAGTTATCAGAAGTATTTTAAATATGTTTCGCACTTACATAAATATATGTAATGCTGATATGTGAAATCCGTTTTTCGGGGTTTCACATAGGTAGCTAGTAATGGATTTTCTAATATAACCTGTTTATTTATCGTTTAAACGTTAGTCAGTGAGTGACTTATTTGTTCTATTTTTACAATAATGGCAGAATTATGTGAAGCTGGTCCCTCAGGGATAAAAAAACGTAAAATTATTCAAGTTAGAAATCCAAAAAAAGTAACGGAGGAGGAACTGATGCAATTTTTATATAATTCAGACACTGAAAGCGATTATGAATTGGACGATTGTAAGTAAATAAATTTCTAAAATTTGTGATTTTGACAAAACTTATTTTTTAAGCTTTTGATGAAGATTATTCGGAGAGGGAATCATCGGAAAGTGAAACTGAAGACAATGTGCAAGAGGAATTAGCAAATACTTTGGAAAATAACATTGAGAATAATACTTTTGACGAAAATACTGAATTACGTCCCAGGATCAATCAGGATACATGGACAGAAACTAGTGAAGGTATGACTCAAATTCCTTTTAACAAAGTAAATCAATTACTAGTAGATTCTCCTGGCCAAGAACCTTACGAGTGGTTTAGGTTATTAGTGGACGATTCACTGTTAAATATGATAGTATTGCAGACTAATAATTATGCCCTAGAAGTACTCTCTGTTAGTAGTGGACAACGTTCAAGAATTTCTGCGTGGAAACCGCTAACTGTATCGGAATTACTTATTTTTATAGCATTAACTCTACACACGGGAACCATCAAATTGCCTCGTATAAACGACTACTGGAAAAAGCATAGGCTATTTTCAAATTGTTTTCCTAGGTATATGAGTAGAGACCGATATTTTTTAATAATGAGGTGTTTACATTTTTGTGAAAATGTACCAGCTACTGAGCTACCTCCTGCAGATCGTCTGTATAAAGTACGACCTTTGATGAACCATTTTAATATGAAAATGCAGACATTATATTATCCTGGGAAGCATTTGTCTTTGGACGAGTCAATGGTACTTTGGAAAGGCAAACTTGCTTTTAGACAATATCTTCCAAAAAAAAAGCATAGATATGGTGTAAAACTCTATATGTTAACGGAGACAGATGGAACTGTGTTGGATTTTACTATATATGCTGGTGCAAACGATACTCTAAGTGGTAAAAATCATACAGAAAAAGTTGTGCTGTTCTTGATGAGGAACTTTTTGAATAGTGGTCATTCCCTATACATGGATAATTATTATAATAGTGTTACCCTAGCCAAAGAGTTGTTAAATCGAAATACCTTCTGTACAGGAACCATTCGTAAGGATAGGATCGGTAATCCATCTGAAGTCACAAAAGCAAACTTAAAAAAAGGAGAATCCAAAGGTATGTACTGCAAAAAAGTTTTAGTAGGTAAATGGAAAGATAAAAGGGATGTGGTGTATATTTCAACCGAATACGAGAATATAATGAAAACTACAACAAATAGAAGGGGAAATGAAGTAGAAAAACCTTTGCCTGTACTTATGTATAACAGACATATGGGAGGAATAGATCACAGAGATCAGATGTGTGCTTATTATCCAATGCTACGTAAAACTTTAAGATGGTATAAGAAAATTGGCATTCACATGTTTCAATTATATTTGCAAAACTCTCATAGCCTTTTCAATAAGTACTCTGGTAAAAAATTATCTCTGTATCAGTTTCGTCTAGAAATTTTAGAAAAACTGTTACCAGATGAGCCGCAACAAATAAAGGTACATCAAAACTTAGAACATTTACCTACAAAAATGACAGTTCGAAATGATAAGAACAGAATTCTGAGAAAAAAATGTCGGATGTGTGCTAAAAATAATATACGAAAAGATACTCCATATCACTGCACAACATGTCCAGAACAGCCCGGTCTCTGCATAGGAAGTTGCTTCCAGAAATATCACGATAACTAATAAGTTTTTTTAATTCACGCTATTATATATGTTTTTGCCAAAGGATGTTGCTAATTTGAAATAATATTGTTATTTTTTTTGTAAAATTTGTATTTGTTTACTTAAAACTTTTGTCAATTCTGTTGTAACACTTTTCGCTGTTATGTTTCTAGTTTGTAGGTTATGAAATAAAAATTAATTTTTCTGCATTTTTATTTTTTTGATCACGGCGCACCGGTGCGCTTTACGCATTTTATTAAATTTTCTTTAAAGAAATGCGGCGGACGCACCGGTGCGCTTTACAAAAAATTACCTTAAAATCAGTTGAACTATCTTCCTATAAGACGTTACAACTCAGTAAACTAAAACTTTTAAAATTTACTTTAAAAAAAATATTGCCGCACAGGGCAACATCCTACTATGATACTCCGCATTGAAAGGGTTAAACTATTTGACCGATCAGGCGGAAATTTCACACAAATTTAAAAGACGGTAATTTCTCGATGTTCAAATGTATTAATGACATTTTATTTTGTTAATAAAAAAATTAATTAAATTCATAAACTAGTGCAAAAAACCGCTTTTTTGCAAATATCTCCGTAAATTATTTATCAATTTTAATTTATAAAAATATTCTTGATATAAAAAATTATATAAATATTGTTTATGTAAAATATGAGAAAAAAACTTATAGTCAAAGGTTTCAGATGTGGGAGCCTACATTATTATTTACAGGGTACTTTAAGTCAGATTTAAGATTTTTGTTTCCTACTGTATTAAAATTAAACTTAAATTGGATAAATCCTTAGATTTTAGAAATCTATAATCGAAACGTAAATCGTTAGTTATCACCTTTTTAAAAATCATTAATATTATGGTTAAAGTTAGTTGGTAAAACCAACAATAAAAACAATTATACTGTAGGATTACAGGGACTTGGTGCCTGCAACTACCAGTTAGTATTTTAATCAGTAAGGATTTACTCTCTTAAAAATTTTGTTTTTTTTTCTGAAAAATAGTTAAAAAAACAAAATTCTTAATGATGAGTGAATTCTGACTGATCAAAATACTAACTGGAAGATTAGTTTTATAATATAACAAAAGTCGTTGTCATATACAGGGTGTTTTATTAGGAATTGTTCAAATGATAACTGGGGAAACTTTAGCACAAAATATGAACATTTAACCTAAAATACGTTGATAAAATATTCCTCGTTACCGAGTTACACAATGTTTTATTACATATATTCCAAAATTATTTTAGCCCATTGTTTTAAAACCCTGCAATATTTTTTGTTCAAACTTGGCAAACAGTTTACACATGTTAGGATACTATAACTAGTGTTAAAAGATAGTTTTTCGCTATTACCAGGGGCTAATTAGGTACCAGTAGGGATATTTACTTCCTTTTTTTTTCCTTACAATCGACGTCACTACCTATAATTATCATTTCAGCATGTTTTTTTAATTCTTCGTTACTTTTAACGTACTGTAGCGAGATTAAATAAAACGAGCGGTTCGAATTTATATAAATATATTTATTTATAACTTCACAGTTCGGTACTATCTTATCAACTAAACTTAACATCGTTACTTATATATATATATATATATATATATATATATATATATATATATATATATATATATATATATACCAAAGTTATTATGCTCTAGAACATTCCCACCTCTAATTCTAATTCAGTCATATACGTGACGGATTGTTCTCTTGCGTTCGAGAGATCTATGGATGTTTCTCGATGCCTGAGATGCAACCGTTACACGGGCTACGCTGAATGCATGTTCGTAACAGTACATATTAGCCTTATGTCTCAATGCGATAGAGTAGAGTAAGTAGTTTTTAAGTTATTCGCGTTTAAAGGTTACATAAAATACATAATGTTATTTTATTGATTACATCCATTTCACACGAGTCATAACTATGTCACCAATAAAGTCATATAATTTAATAGATTCAGTAAATTTCATTTCAAATGATTTTTTATATTAATGTTTTAGTTTATAAAAAATCAGGACTATGCTTTTTATTACACCAAAACAATTTTTATTGGTAAGTTTTCGGATCGAACTTGTTAATAAAATGATGGTTCTTTAAGACAAAACTGATGAAAACATATTTACTTAGATTACTGTAACAATAAATCAATTTAATAATTTGTCAAAGTGGCCTCCATTCACTTGAACACATTTCTGAATTCTACCAGAAAATTTTCTCCTAACCTCCAGAAATATGATCGATTGATTTCTAATAAAATTTGCAGCATTCTTTATTTGTTGCCGTAATTCTTGTCGGGTATTAATTTCTTGTGTATTCACAAGTGTCTTCATATGTCCCCAAAACTAAATAAAATCAAAACTCCCAGCATGCCATGGAAACTCACTTCCTCACCCTATCCACCTATGATGAAACTGATTGTTTAAATAATTTCGCATCACCAAGGAAAAATTTGGTGGGGCGCCATCTTACATAAACCACATATCTCTTCCAATATTCCAGATACTTTCTTTAATTTCTTTTGAGATTGTTCTTTATTGTACTTATCAACAATTATTTTCTTTAATTTCTTGTTTAATAGAACTAGCCTGAATAAGCTACCGAGTTCTTTTCAGAATACTTCTAGCTAGAGGAATCGTGTTTTACTTTCTTAATGTAATTTAACTGTACTTTTAGCTGGTTTTATTTATATTAGTATTTATGAAGTTGCTCTCCGAAGTTTAAATTTGACAGATAACAATTGTTCTTATCTGTCCATTGTAATATTATGTGTTTGGCATTTTAAAAACTTTCAACTTTAATTGAACTTGATAGTAAGACCATCGATTTGATCCCAGCCACTCAAGTCTATAGAGTTCTCTAACATAGTTAATAGTATTCTTTGATACCAGTAATATTCTAATATCTGTTCTGTGTTTTGCTGTTTTACTATAACATTTCTCTCTTTAGCATTTGTCATTGCTTTATTTAAAATCTTTTCCTGGACACCAAAGCCGTTTTTGTTCCTTATCCAATTCCAAAAACTTGCTTTTAAATTTGATTTTGAAATTCTAAAACACTTAGTATAATGAAGTGGTAAAATGTGTTTTCCCAATGTACGTTTTTAATATTGTTATTTTAAACATTCGAATTAAATGTTTTGGTACTTCTTGTATGCACTCTAATCCTTATCAATTAGTTTTTTGAAGATTAGTAAAGGTATCTAAGCTAATTGTACGGAGACAAGGAGAAATTTAAATACGTTCTTGACTCATTAACGATTTAACTTTTTATCATTATCAAAAAATTTCTTTATTTATGAAAATATATCTGACATTATGATCGATACATTTGATTTCAACATATCTTTAAAATCACTGTAAGGCAAGTACACTACTAAAAAATATAGCATATAATACACTCTTGATTATAACATATTATTAAGGAAAATTTAGCTAAAAATATTGAATTGAACTATTTCCCGAAAGAAAAAGTTAGTCAGCTAATTTGAATGTAATGTACCTAATAAATTAGTTTTAACAGAAAATATTATACCAAAGATTGTCTATTTAATATAAATATTATTATTACTACTAAATAGTCCGTTTTCATCTGTAACTTTTAATGTCATTAAGAAGCTTGTTTAAATTGTAGAAAGTTTGGTCATTTTAGAACATTTAATTGAACAGGAAATTACAACAAACATGTCAAATATGTGAAGAAAAGTACATAAATATGATTTGATTTTCTCTGATGCCACTGAGAAGAAAATAGTCATTTAAAGATGTCGACTTTATATCTTATCTTTGTATCTTGATATTGTTAGTCATTATTATATCAATTTTCGTGAAGTATTTATTAAACCATCAACAAATTTCAAATCTATCTATCTATCTAACTAGCCTTCTTTGGTCCATCTTTGGACACAGGCCTCCCAATCCCTTTCCATTCTTCTCGGTATCTCGCTAAAGTCATCGACCTATAGCCCACGTGCTTCTTGATATCATCTGTCCATCTCATTTGGGGCCTTTCTCTGCTTCGTTTATATTCCCACGGTCTCCAATTTATAAGAATTTTATTCCATCCGTCTTCTTTTTGTTTTATATTGTGTCCGGCAAATCTCCATTTCTATTTTGCAACTTCTTGTCTAAAATCCCTCACTTTTGTTTTCTCTCTTATTCACTCATTTCTCTTTTGATCCATTAGTCGTATGTGCAACATTTGTCTTTCCATTGCTCTTTGGGTTTTTATGATTTTGTCCATGTTTGCTTTTGTGAATGTCCACGTTTGGGAACCATGAGTGAAAACAGGGAGTACGCATTGATTGTATACTTTGGTCTTAAGATGTTGTGGATATCTTTTGTTTTTAAGAATGTAGCTTAGTTTGCCAAATGCCGCCCATGCCAGTCTAACTCGTCTCTTTATCTCTGCTATTTGGTTCTCTTTGTTAAGTTTTATAGCTTGACCAAGATATATATATATATATATATATATATATATATATATATAAATATATATATATAGATATATATATATATATATATTATATATATATATATATATATATATATTTATAATCCTGAACTTGTTCTATTTCATCTTGTCCGATCCTCATTGTTATGTCTTCATCTGTATTTGTTATGATTTTGGTCTTGCTATAATTCGTATTAAGGCCTATCTTTCCAGCTTCTACGTCCAGTTCTTTCATCATTTCAAACAAGTCTTCTTCTTTATCAGTTACCGATACGATGTCATAATCGTAACTTAGATGGTTCAAGCGTTGTCCACAAATTTGTATACCTTTTTCTTCCCATTCTAATCTTCTAAAAATTTTTTCCAGAGCCTGACTGAAAAGTTTTGGTGGTATTGTGCCACCCTGTGTCACGCCTCTGTGGTCAATTATGCGGTTAATCAAAGAACTTCTCACTGCCTAATGACAGTTTTCGAAATCTATGAACGCTATATATAGAGGAATGTGGTATTCATTTGTTCGTTCTAAAAGTATTTTTATACTTAGAAAATGTTCACTTGTGCTGAATCCCTTTCTAAAACCAGCTTGTTCTTTTGACTGATATCAGTCGAATTTTGTCGTCAATCTATTGGTTAAAATTTTTGTTAGAAGTTCATACATTACATTGAGAAGTGTTATAGGACGGTAGTTTTTTATATCTGCTTTATCCCCTTTCTTGTGTAGGATAATGGTTACGGATTCCTTCCAGTTGTTTGGGATTCTTTTTTCTTTTATTATATTGTTAAAAAGGTAATGTAAAGTATTAGTTATCACTTTTTCATCATATTTCAGCATCTCCGCAGTTATTCCATCTTTTCCAGGCGATTTGTTGTTCTTCATTTCTTTCAATGCCTTTTTTTATTTCTGATTTGCTTATTTTTGGTTGTAGCTCTGAGTTGACAATTTTTATTTTAGCCTTAAGTTGGTTTTTAATTTCTTCTGGTGGTTCCTTTTTTGTTTTATATAATTCTGGGTAGAAATGATGAATTATATTTATGATGTCTGAGTAAAATTGTTTTCGTTTCAATTTAAGTTGTTACCGTTTATTGAAGGTGTGGTGTCTCCAAGCCGTTATCAAGAAGAATGTCGAGGTATTTTGCAGATTGATTTTCATCAGATTGTGGTATATCTCGACTATTTATTTGTATAGACGGGCATGTAAGACATTTTGTTGTAAAAGTTAGATGGCTTGATTTACTTTCACTAATCCTGATTCGCCAGTTTCTCAACCACATTTGAATGAATCTTAAGTGGACTTATAACCTTCTAGATGGTTCGATCGAATTAACGTGAGACGAGAGAATGACATTGTTATCAGAAAATGTTGCCAAAGAACACTGATCACAAGTTGATAGGTCGGCCGTGTACAATAGATATAAGAGTTGACCAAGCACACTACCTTAATTTACGCCGAAATTTATAGGTCTCAATACTATTACTACCGTACCGTATTTTGTCAGGAAATATCTGTCTGATATATATGATTTAAATATCCTATAGTATTCAGTTGTTTAATTTTATACAACAAACCTGTGTAACACTTTTTCAAAAGCTTGTGTGATGTCCAAGAAACTACAACAATAGCGTTTTTCCTTCAAATCCTGGTTTATGACTCTGTGTACTTGGTCGCAGCTTGTTTTTGTCGAAAACCAAATAGGTAGTAAAGACCTAAGTTCGCTTCTAGGAAAGAAATCTATTTGTTTATTAGCAGTTTCTCAAGAATTTTAGCGAGAATTGGTAATAAACTGACGGGTCTACATGAAGAATATTAAAGGTTTGTCTATTTTATTGAATCAAATAACTTAAGCAACTTTCCATTGTGAAGCAAAATATCCTAATGTTAATACCACGCTAGAGATTGGCTCAAGATAAATCCAGTACTCAGCTCATAACAAGGAGCTTTCCTTTTATTCGTATTAAGTATGGCCTAAATAATTTCGTTTTTTTTTTAATAGGCGGATATATCTTGTACGGGCAGTTCAAATATCTATGAATATTTTTCTTTTCTTCTGATTGTAACTCAAAGAGAAAGGAGTAAAGGTAGTTTCCAGGTGTTGGAGAAATATATTTGCCCTTTCGTCATCAGTGCTTATCCAATGTCCGTTACTTGTTTTGATAGGTAGTATATGTTGTTATGGTTGTAAAAATTTTCTAGAAGTCTTCCAAAGGGTGTAATCTGTGGCTTCTAATGGTGATAACTCTCTAAGGTATTTTGCAGTTGATTTATTTTTAGCTCACTTTGTGTTCGGATGAATAAATTATATTAAATTATAAATATACAAACGACATTACAGTTCCTATAATTTACTCCATTTACTCCTAAGACTAAAAATATGCTATTTTGCAGAAATTATTGGTAAAATTGGTAGAAAGGTTGGACGATGAAACGATTTAGATATCTAAAATACATATTACAAAGTAATGGATAAAGGGCAGTATTTTGTGACAGCAGTAAGATAGTAGCAACAGAGATGGAATACCTGCGAAGATGCTGCAGAGTAACAAGAATGGATAGAAGTAATAACGAAATAAAACAAAGAACATAAATCGAAACAGACATACTAACATATATAACAAAAAAAGACTAAAGTGGTAAGGACATGTAAGAAGAACTAGCGAAAGCAGATGAATTAAGAGAATAACCGAATGAAGCTTCATAGAAAAAAGGAAAAGAGGACGACCCTGAAGATCCTGGAAGAACAAAGTAGGCGACGCTATGAGTAAGAGAGGCGTAAACGTTGGAGAATGGGACAACAGAGAGAGATGGAAAGGGTTGAATAACACAACAGAGAGAGATGGACTTGAGCGAGGAAAAGCAGTGAATAGTGTAGAATCCCTGAATATATATATATTTTATGACAATAACTTTTTGAATTATATATAAATGTTAATTTATTATTATTTCCTGACTATAATAAATTTAATTTAAAATAAAAAAAGACAACCGATATATGCAGAAATAGGAATGGAATTAATATATGTATGAACCAAGAAAATCAACTAAAAATATTTGAGCCAAAATACTAAGAAAGATATTTGGGCCAACCCAATGCGGCGATGGTTCGTGGAGAATTAAAATGAACCACGAGCTGGACGAATTAATGCAGAGCGCAGATATTGTTAGATTTGTAATGTCACAAAGACTAGACTGGCTTGTTCACCTAGAAATAATGCCAGATAATCGAGCTATAAAAGTAGTCCAGAGATAACAGCCCCAAGAAAACAGAACAAGAAAAAGGCCCCGTAAAAGATGGATAAACGACGTAAAGAGGGATTTTAAAACCATGACCATCAGGCAGTGGCAAAGGAAGTATCCGACAGGGCAGAATGGAAGAACATAGTTAAGCAGGCCAAGACTCACAAAGAGTTGTCCTGCCATTAGAAGAAGAAGATGAACCAAGATAGAAATTGCAATTAAAAAATCTGCCCTGCAGGGGCATAATGGAAAAGAAACAATAATATTTAGTTGCTGATAATAGTTTCTAATTGTTTTTTGTTGAGTAACAAAATAAACAGAAGTATTCATCTTTTTAGATAACGAAGAGGGAAAGTAATTTCCCCAACAACATAATCGTTGCAACACTCATAGAAAATGTATTTTAATAAATGAATTGATTCACTGGTCTAAAGTTCTCTTTTTTATAGGATTATATTGAATTTAATTTACTGTGACTCATAATTTTAAACACCTGTTTCTATGTGTTTAAAACGAGATTATTTAAATGTAAATAGATATAATTGAAGTTTCATAGAGAACAGATTGAAAATTGGTAATACCATCTACAAAAATACGAAACAAAGTTCGTGGGGGGCATCTCCTTGATTTATTTGTAAATTAGTATATATTTTCGTTTAGCTTAATCTTTTAATGAACTTGACCGTTATCAAGATAAATATAACGTTTTCATAATTATATAGCAGTTTGAACTATCATATATATGTTGTCGACATTTCGTCTCATAGACCTAGTGTAGTATAGTTTTAGATTAATAAGTTAAATAAAAAATGTTTTGTAAACTACAATCAGAGTAAACCCAAATCTCAATAAGAAATTATTTTTGATGGAGATTAACTTTTTCAACAAACGAAATAAAGTAACTTAGATTGTTTATCCTAAGAAATGTAATGAATTTTTGGAATAAGAAATAAGGAATATTAAGCAATATTTATTTATAAAAGTTTTTTCAATAAAAAGTTTTACTGACTACTACCAGAATAAAAAGTAAAAAAGAAAACTGAAACGATTTTTAGCATTTTTACGTATTCTGCAAACGAATAAGGCTGGGTGAGATGTAAGACCTTATCCTGATGATGTGAGCTGATGATTTCTAAAATGTATCGAAAGCTTAAGGAATTCTTTGCATATATTTATAGAATTTTCTTAAAAAATAAACAAATACAGATTCTTAATAGAACATCCTTTGTTTCTTTGTTTGTGATGCATGAAAGCAAGACATGGAAATGTCTTGGAAATTGAAAGTCAAGACATGGAAAATTCTCAGAGAACGGAGGAGGAAATATCTATTAAGAAGGTGTTTCTGAGTGGCACAGCAGGAAGAAGCAGTTAAGAAAGATCCCGTCCCAGATGGATGGACAGCGTTCATAAGAATCTAAAAGATTAAGAATAGATGATAGCGGCAGCGAGCAAACAAGCAAAGAAAAATGAAGAGATTTCTTAAGCAGGCGAAGGTTGTGTAACTACTACAGCACCACAAGATAAGCGTAAAAAAGAAGCTGGTTCAAAGTAGGTTATTCTTTAATATTGCGCGTTTGTCTTATGTAATCGCTTAGGAGTTTTGAAATTAAAAAAAAAACAAGCAAATTCAAGAAAAGAAATATCTTGATTTTTTTTACACCACCTCTATGAAAGAAATCGGGAGAGTGTTTAACCATATAAAACTTATTTAAAAGAAAAACAAAAAAAAACAAAATTCTTTAAATAATCGCAATGCTTAGCGTACGCTGCTGATTATGTGGTTTTCATTGCAGGAAATGAAAAAGAACTGGCAAGTCCAGCAAGAAGACATTCGAGAAAGCTGTAAAATGGGACTGAAAGTTGATATTAATAAATGCAAGGACATGGAAATCTCGAACAAAAAAGGAATAAACACCGGAGGCTTCTTTAAATTGGATATGGAGGATGGATCAGCTGGATCAAAGTTAAATCAACTTGAGACTAACCAAGAGCAATATATCTACTTGGGCCGTAAACAAAATAAATAAGGCCAAAAATATATCTCGTAATACAAAAATAAAAGTATTAAAAACTATAATTAGACCTCCAATGCTATATGCATGCTGTCGCTGCCGAGAGATGGACTTTGAACAAAACAATACAGAACAGATTGGAAGCATGAGAAAGAAAGATACTTCGCAGAATGTTAGGTAGAAAAGTAGTAGAGGGAGAATGGAGAAGACAAATTAATGTAGAAGCGTACTGAGTGTATACTAACCCTTCAATATCAAAAGTAGTGAAAAAAGGTCTTAACAAAAATATTGGTTAAAGAGTACCAAAGCGCAACAAAAAAAGAGGAAGACCAAGAAAAAAATTGAGAGATGTAGTGATGGAAGATCCTACAGGGAAGTAAGCTGTAACATGGAAGATTGAAGGGTCGTCCAGCAATGGGCCTAAAGGGCCTGTTAACGCTATACATATTTACATACGTTTACTAAAAAAATGTCACATGCATATAAAAAGGTAAATCAAAGAAATTTATATCTTTTTTATAATTTCTGAAGAATATCTCAAAAGCTGTTACAACGCTTATTTTTACAGGGTCAATAAAATATTCAGCAATAAAGCAAAAGGACTAAAACTTCTTTGAACTTCCAAGACGTTTTAAATCAAAACTTAATTTGTGGCGAAATATAAGACTGAAAAATAAAATATTATTTAAAATTTTTTTAATTAAAATGTACGAGATTTCAAAATGTACCTATCAGCTACAGATCTATTAAGATTATCTTAATTCAATATGTTACCAATAAAATCTTTAAAAATAATTACAAAATATATTTATTACATTCAGTATTCCGTGACAATGAAACTATCACTATTTTGATTAAAAAAGTTTAGTCATCTAATTGAATTACTTATCTAGAAATCACTGCCTATCTTAACTTACAATCGATATTACCCAGTAAATAAAATGTATAGTAAATATTTTTAACTTGGTTGTTATTCACTTTTAGATAATATTGTTATGACGATATTTTTAAAGTTAAAATACCAAAACGATAACGCTAAAATCAGAGTACTATTGGCAGAGCTTTAATAAAAAAAATACATTCCAGATTACTTACCCTTTTTTGTCATTTTATCAGGTGAAACGTCTTTTTCTTTTTCTTTAGATTTGTCACACTTTTCCACTTTTTGCAAATCACAAACTTGTAGTAAAATGCCATTTGTAATATTCCTAGCAGTGTTTTTAGTTACTTCTTCCAACATTCCTGTACTGAAAAAAAATTAAAAGAATATATCACTATTTATCTTATCGTAAGGTACAGTCAATCTTTACTCAAAAAACGTATATTCAAACCACACTTTAAAAAAATGGATATAAAGATGACGTAACAGAGAAAAAATGTTCATAAAGTACAATATAAGTAAAAGTCCTCTATATATTATGACGTAAAAGTCTTAAGTGTTGGTTTTGTTCTTAAATACAAAATGTTTGATAAGGCTGATACTATACTGCATAAACGTATTATTTTAGAATATTTACATAATACAACAAAATATAATCTCGCACAAAAATTGTTTATTTGTAATATATTGAAAAACAATATTATATTAAAACAACAATCATTGAAATTTCAAAATTTATTTAATAATAATAGATATTTTGAAAACTACTTTTACTATTTTAAACTATAATTACTATTATTATTATTAAAATTTTATCCAAATTTTGCAATTTAGGAATAACAAATTTACAGTCAAATTTGCTCCAACTGCACGTGCCAATAAGGTATGCAAGAATGGCTGAAGGCCTCAATGGATATCGGAACGGCATACTTGCCAAATATGACAACGTAACTGCGGATACTGATAGAAGACCTCCACTTGCAAAACAACCAATCTCCACTTTTTGGACAATCGGACCTAAATACGCCATTGGATTCCTTGTAAAAAGACGCATCCAGCTATGCATAAATTTCATAACATATCTACCAAACTCTCATTGAAATTAAATGGAGAAAATTGGTTGTTGTTTCACAACTACCATTCTCCAAGATCGTGTAGGTTTCAAAACAATTAATATCCCTCTGCACCAATCAGAGCACTAGATTTTATCACGTGGTCGGTGATTTTTAAGATGGCGGTCATACTAGTGTCAAAGCTGAGAAAAGGAACATTATTCTCTAAAGTTTTTGCAATTTAGTAATAAATAGAGGCAACAACAAAAGCATTAACGCCTACAAAGTGTAGAAAAAGAGTCGCACAGCCAGAGAAATGAGCGAGAAATGTGAGAAAACGGCTGAGGTTAATATATTTTTAGATCTATATAGAAGAAAAAATGTCATCTATCGTTAGTGCAGGCAGTTCTATTAAAAAACATGGAACATGTATAATTTTCACTGTGTTTTATATTCAAAAAATGATTTGCATATAAATAGATATTTGTAGGTACGGGGAAACAAAGGCGCCTAAAATGCCAACGTGCAAGCACGAAGGGAGAGCCCATCAGTGCACAAAACTCAATATTGCGGATGTAATGGCATTTTATAAAGCTTTTCATAAAAATGAAGAGAAAGTTAAATAAGACACCTTTATACTGCAATTCTTAGAGTTAAACCCTGTTAGCAGACGTCGCCCAAAAATTGGAGACAATCGTAATAAGACGACTACATGCAAGTGTTTCATAAAAGGTCAGATGGCAAGTTACCCAGTTACCAAAAGACTTTCACGAATGCCTTGAGAAGTACAAGGGGCCGACTCCGAACTATAATGAACAATTTTAGAGGAGAAGTAATCTTTCATCTGAGAAAAGGGGAGAAGACAAACGAACGCATTTATATAAAGAGAAACTGATGAGCGTGGCTGAATTTATTAAAAATATATATAATATATATTATAAATTCGTGGGGTTGAAGTGAGCACACGATATTTTCGAATGATTTTTAATAGAAAATTCAACATTTCATTTAAGGCGCCACAGACGGACATGTGTTTCACTTACTGAAGAAATCTCAAAGGAAGCGACACCATCGGTGATGACTTTTATGCATTATTGAAGAAATATAAGTCTGAATTATTGGCTTAATACTTCGGCTTGCAAATAAACCTTCCGCTGTCTAAAGTCCCGGATCAAGCAGCGTACTACAGTAGACAGCTATATATACATACTTTTATAATCGTAGTTGGACATTCTAAAGCCCCATTAACGAAGGAACATTGTTTTAGCTATGTATGGTCAGAGGATTAGTGTGGCAAGGACTCTAATTAAGTGGCTTCGGCAATGTTCACAGGCTGTCTAATACTCATTTAAAAGATATCAGTGTCATAAGATTAATGTGTGACGGATGTGTGCGGAGGCCAAAATAGGAACCAAATAATTTTATCTATGGCAAGTCGCTGGCTGATACAAGCTCCAAAAAACATAAATATATTGAAATAGTACACAATGAAATGAGTACACACAGAATGCACATCGGAACATATAATATCAGAACGATGAGGACAGAAGATAACCTAGAAGAGTTGCAAGAAGAACTTAAGACCATCAAATGGGACATAGTAGGCCTATGCGAGACAAGGCTTAAAGGCGAAGAATCGACTCTACTAAAATCAGGGCACACTTTGTACCAATACAATTCAGGAAATAACCAAGGTATAGGAGGCGTGGGCTTTTTAGTACATAAGAGAATTGAAAACATGGTAACCAAATTCCAAGCAATTTCTAATAGAGTTATCTATATGGTAATAAAACTAAATCGTAGATACAGCATTCAAATAATCCACTGTTATGCACCAACTTCTTTTGCAGATGATGAAGAGGTAGAACAACTTTATGAAGACATTACAAGAGCCAGAAACCTAGAGAAAACATATTACGTAATAATTACGGGAGATTTCAACGCTAAAATAGGAAAGAACGAAAATAACAACGACAACGAATATATTGGAAATTTTGGACTGGGAAGTAGAAATCACAGGGGAGATATGCTCGTAAATTTCCTCAGCAAAGAAAAACTATTCTGCTTAAATACCTTCTACAAGAAAAAGATGCAGAGAAAATGGACGTGGTTAAGCCCAGACGGCAAAGTAAAAAATGAAATTGACTTTATACTCTCTAACTTCAAAAACATTGCTAAAGATCTTACTGTACTAAATTCTTTCAACACTGGTAGTGATCATCGATTAGTTAGGACGCGAATAGAAATAAATACGAAATTAGATAGAAGAAAATTATTAACACAGGATAAATTGCCAAACATAGAAGTACTCGAAATGAATCAAGAGGAATATCAAAGTGAACTAAAAAAGAAACTAGGACCTCTACCAGTATTCAACACGAAAGATATAAATGAAATAACACAAAAATTAACGAACGACATAACATCAACTGCAAAAAAGATCTTTGATAAAAATAAAAATCCCAGAAAAACGAAACTGAAACAAACAACACTTAATTTAATGGAAGAAAGAAGAAGAACATCGAAAGAATTACCAGAGTATAAAGCTATCAACAATAAAGTTAAAAAGAGCATAAGGTCAGACATGCGGGCTTATAAAACAAAACAAATATTGCAAACCATCGAAAACAATAGAAACATGAGAGTATTGAAATCAAATTTAACTAAAGGAAAATCAAATATAACTAAAATCAAAAATCAACAGGGGAATACGGTGACCGAAAAAACTCAAATAATCAAGGAAATACAAACGTTCTATAAGAATCTTTATACATCTACTATACAGAACCCCGAAACAGACCACAGAACAATTCTAAACGTCGGCTCGAAAACCCTCCCTAAAATAACCTCTTCGGAAATTAGACATGCCTTACAGCAAATGAAAAACAAAAAAGCTCCCGGCGAGGATCGTATAACGTCTGAAATGTTAAAAATGGGCGGCAACATCGTTGTAGAAGTTGTGGAAGTCTTACTGAATAAGTGTCTAACAGAAAAAAGAATACCCAGCCTATGGGAAAACGCCGAAATAATACTTTTACACAAGAAAGGAGACACTACTAATATTGAAAACTACAGACCTATAAGTTTGTTATCACACTTATACAAATTGTTAACAAGAATAATAACCAACCGCATAACACAAAAACTTGATTTATATCAACCGGTTGAACAGGCGGGATTTAGAAAAGGGTTTGGCGCTAATGATCACTTACAAACCATCAGAACACTAGTAGAAAAAACCACAGAATATAATGTACCTTTACATATGGCATTTATCGACTTTCACAAGGCTTTCGATAGTATTGAGACTTGGTCCTTTTTGTCAGCCCTGAAGGATGCTCGAATAGACTCACGGTACACTACACTCATTAAAAACATTTATGAACAGGCCACATTCCACATCAAAATCAATGAAGACGAAAAAAACTGAAAAAATGCGCCTTGATAAAGGTATTAGACAAGGTGATACTATTTCACCAAAGCTTTTTACCTTAGCATTGGAAAATGTATTCAAACAGCTTGACTGGGAGGAAAAAGGTCTAAACATTGATGGTGTACGTTTGAGTCATTTGAGGTTTGCGGATGACATAGTATTATTTAGTACAGATATCAAGGAACTGGAGCAAATGTTGAAGGAATTAAACCAGCAGTCAAATAAAATAGGTCTCAAAATGAACCTTCAGAAAACAAAAATAATGAGTAATCTACAAACTAATCTTGTTATTGACAACGTCAGTCTTGAAAATGTAGACCACTATATATATCTTGGACATACCATTAAAATCGGCAAAGAAAATCAAATAGCCGAAATAAAAAGACGCATACAACTGTCTTGGGGAGCTTTCGGCAAATTAAGCTTTATTTTGAAGAATAAAGATATACCAATGTGTCTAAAACGTGGAGTTTATGACAAATGTATCTTGCCTGTAACTACATATGGACTGGAGACCATGGCCTTCACAAAGAAAACCTTAGAGCAGCTCAGTACAACCCAAAGAGCAATGGAGAGGGCCATGCTAGGGATTAGTTTGAGAGACAGGATTCGAAATAACGTCATTCGTGAAAGAACAAAAATTACTGATGTCTCAGAACGTATTGCAAGGCTCAAGTGGCAATGGGTTGGACACGTTGCCCGAGATAATCCCGAAAAATGGACACAAAGATTAACAAACTGGAGACCAAGAGAGAACAGGCGAGGAGTAGGCAGACCGCAGAAGAGGTGGACAGACGATATCAAACAAGTCGCGGGCAAGCAGTGGATGAGAATTGCCAAAAGTAGAAATCGATGGAAGCAAATGGAAGAGGCCTATGTCCAGTAGTGGACGAACACAGGCTGAAGAAGAAGAAGATATTGAAATAGTATATCCCGTTCGAGGGCATTCATTCTTGCCATCGGACAGGGTGTTTGGGACGATCGAGAAAAAACTTCTTATTCCGACATCTGAGGACTATTTTTAAATAATATCTGAAAGTACAACTTTGCAGCTCCCCAATATGGATTTCAACTTCTACGATTGGAAAACCGAAACATTGTCTACATTCAAAGCACTGACTTTCAGATATCGAAAATAAAAAGGATTTATTTCGCAAGATCAGAAAAACAAAATAACGTCGTATTGGTTAGAGGAGACAAAAGCTACTCAAGCATCGGTTCATTTAGAAGTATTTTAAATAAAAGTAGATCGGCCACTAAATCAATCCAAATGAAATAGGAGTCGGCTATTAAGCTACTGGAAAGTCACTACGGCGAAGAATGGCAAAAAACTGGCTTATTTCAAAAACGTCCTACATTACGAAAACGTTCCAAACGTCCCTAAAGAATACGACGTTTATTGCGAACCACTTGATAATGACAACGACAAAGAAGTCTTAATAGTATATAATTTTGGTATTAATAATTATTTTAATGTATTAAGTACTGTTATTAAACATTTGTCTTTTTACTATAAAATAACCAATCTCCTGGTCTGTTTACAAAAACAAAATACTTTATATTAAAATAAACAGAACAAACGCATTTTTAAATTGATTGGTAATTTCATTGATTGATAAAGAAATATTAACTTTTTTCTTACCGGTATCATTTCAAACTTCGACGTAGCATTGTATGGTAAGATGGCATCTGGTGAGAATGGTCTACGTCTTTCTTTGCAGAGTTTATTCAATTATAAACTTCCGTTTCACAATATCCTCTTCTTTTGCCTGTTCTGCTTTTCTGTTGGAATTAACTGTTTAGTATGGGCTGGGACACTTGAAATCATTAACATAGGTCTCTTATCCATCCACTTAGTAATTCTTAATCCATTTTTTTCAATGACCTCAATGACCTCTGTTGGTTTCATCTTTATGGACTGGTTAAAAATAGGTGATATTTCTTTTCTGTTTCCTCTTAGATTTCCACCGTACATATTATCTGCTAGCAATTTTTTAACGAGAGGTATTCCTGAATACAAGCTATCAGCAAATAATATTTGGCCAGCTTTATCTGTGATTGACTGAAGTAGTTTAACAACAACTGCTTCATAGTTGTTCATTAACTGGTTGTTGTTTATTTTTTCCTGTGTAAATACCCTCATTAAAAGTATAGCCGTCAGGACAACAGTGTTGGTATAGTTTCACTCCATATTTATGAGTCTTGTTGGGGATGTACTGACGAAAATGGAGTCTCTCTCTAAAAGGTACCAAAGATTCATCTATAAAGAGAAGGTGGCCAAGCTCCATTATTTTTTGAAAATATTGAATCAAATTCGTAACTAATATTTTTTGCATAATCTATTAGTGGTATCAAATGTTTCATTATTTTTAAAATTAAAAAGTTTCAATAAAAGCGAAAAGCGGTCTCGACTTAAAACTTTTGCAATAAATTTATTATAAAATATATCATCTTTAGACCAATATAAATATAAATGTGGTACCTTAGTGAGATCCATTGCAATTATCATCCCTAGGAAGGCTCTTATTTCAATTTTGTTTGAGGCTGTTCATAATTAACTTGAGTATCGCATACTTAATTGTTGAATAGATAAATGTTGATTTCATTAACAATAGTATCCAATATTTCATCAGTTACGAAATGATTAAAAACGTCTATTTGTTTCTATACCGCATGTGGTTAAATACCAACTAATGTATTATTTCTCACTACAAAATCTTCATCATCTACATCTTCTTCCAAATCACACCATTTATCACTGTCACTATTCTCAGCACTCTGTTAATTTTTTTTACTTTTTTATCGAGGACGATTTTTCATCGAAAATTATCAAGGCTTATTTGATCTTAGCGGTTACGTTAATAAACAACATTGTGGTCTTTGGGGCATCAAAAATCCATATGTCTACCACGAATGGCCATTTCGTTCGCTTAAAGTTACTGCGTGGTATGCTGTTAACAGACCCAAAATTACCGATTTTTTTTCTCAATTAGATTTTTGGGACTGTAGAGCACGTGGTTTCAGCAGAACGGTATAACGGCGCACACTGCTAGATTTTACATAATATAATGAAAACCATATGAGCATATTTATAAAATAGATAATATTGAAGATTTTATATATCTAGTTCCAAAATCATACTACTTAAATTCTTTTCATCGCTTCCTGTCAGGAAGACATCATTGGCGTATGTTAGATGGTTAAGAAGATAGTCTGCATTTATTCCTATTGGTTTGTATTGCCAACTTAGTATCTTGAACACATCCTCTAGGGCTTAGTTAAACAACCTTGGTGATATTGTGTCACCTTGCATTTTTCCTTTGTTCAGTGCTATTGGGTAATTCATGCATCTTAATTCGTGTTTTTGCTTTCTCGTATATGTTTTATACTGTAATAAATTTAGTATGTCTGCAATCTATCCTACTACTAGTTAGATAGCATTTTCTTGACCAGTGTTCCACACCCTCAAAAGAATTATCAAAGTCAACAGAAGCTGCATATATCGGGAAGTTATATTAATTTGCTGTTTTGATTAGAATTTTAACAAGTGGTCACTAGAGTAAAATCTCTTTCTGAATCCTACCTGTTCTCGTGTCTGATATTATCTAACTTTGTTGTTAACCTGTTATCAGAGCATTTGGTGAAGCTTAGTCGTATTGAGTAATGTTATTAGATGAACATTTTGTAAAAAGCGTTTGTGGCTTTTTTGTATAATTATTACTTTGTTTCAGTCTTTGTGATCTGTTATTCTCGTAATATTGTATTTATCAGGTGGTGAATGTGTTGATAACGGCGTTTCCACCATTCTTTAACATTTCTGTAGTGACTATCCTATATCTGGCGATTTGTTGTTTTTAATTTGCTTAAGTGCTTTTCTTATATCTGCTTTACTAATTACTGGCTGGAGCGCGAGGGTTACATTCTTAATTTTAGAGTTCAATAACCTATTTAGTTCTTCAGGTGGTTTTTCTGTCTTGGATAATATGCTTGCGTGGCCATGAAAATCTCATTCCTGCTACAGATCATTTCTCCATTATTTTTCTTTATATTATTTATTTCTGTAAAGCGTAGTATATGTTTCTTTTTCTTTCTATTATGGTTTCAATTTTTGTCTCATTTCTACACTTCGTCTTTTGCCCACCTATCTTTTCAAGTTTTCTTCTTTCTCTCATTAACATTCAGGTTGTATTAGAAATGTAATTTTTCTGAGCTTTGTGTTTTAGAGCTATTTTTTCACAAGTTTGGAATAGAATA
This sequence comes from Diabrotica balteata, assembly GCA_918026665.1. Lineage (NCBI taxonomy): Eukaryota > Metazoa > Arthropoda > Insecta > Coleoptera > Chrysomelidae > Diabrotica > Diabrotica balteata. Next base: position 99,645,987 of record OU898282.1, read on the forward strand.
TTTGTTAAGGCGGTAATTAGTTCTTAAATATCTGTTTATTGTGTTTCTTTCTATTGCGGTCAGTTCGTCTTGTATATTTTTATACCAAAGTGGAACAGGATGTAACAGAATTGATAGAATATAAGGTATATGTTGGTACATTTTGTAGATATTTAATAAACTAAGTAATCTTAAAAATTATCTGTAGTCGGAAACTTTTCAGATTTAGATCAATTGATTACTTATTTGATTAGTAAGTAATTACAGTAGAACGTTTTAACATATAGATAACATAGAATAGCTTGATATATTGTTTATCTAATAGTATTTTTTAGATATATATTTTTGACCTTGATATGTTACATAAATAAAAAAACACATTAAAAAAATAAACCCATAAACGTTTGATATTCTTATAAGTTCTCACCGATTTACTTTATAAATCAGTTAAGTTGATGTTCTTGTCTAATAAAAGTGGCAGTTAATTAACGCAAAAAAATCTGTTTCATCACAATCGCTATTATTTATGATTTTGCTGTTCTTGTACGAAATATAGGATTATATATACTTACTAGTGTTTTACTTTTACCATTGTTTAATACTTATGGTGTTTATTATTATAAACAGTAAAGAGAACAGAGACAGATGGAACAATAAAAAATATAGACAAATAACTAGTTACCATAAATTCAATCGTAAATGCGGATATTACCGAATAATAAGGAATAAAGTATAAAAATACTGCACTTTATTTATCATATTATTATTGATGAAGAATTTTATCTGTAAAATATTTTGTTTAAATTTTACGAAATTCAAGAAATCTTAGTCCACAAACTAGCAAAAATTACAATATTAAAGTAGTAGTCTAGGCAGGATCTGTTTTGGATTGGACATCTTCCATAGGAAGCTATTTCTTGCTGGAATTCCTTCATGATGTGCCCAATATCGATAATCACGATATGCGCTAGTCGCAAACCCTGTGCTAAATTATTTATTTAACAAAATCTGAAAACAATTGAATATTTGTCATTTTTTTGCTCCTATTTTCGTTTATAATTCGGAAAATATTGATCCTAGAGAAAAAATTATAAGAAGTTAAAAGTTTCGTTATTTAATTTTACACAATATTTCGTTAGCTAGAAATTAAAAATTTATTGTTTATTGTTGAAAAAAATAGGAATAATTGGAAAAAAAGTACAAAAAAATGAAGTTAATCCTTTAAATGTTTTCGACTTTCTAAACTTGACTTACAAGCTCCATATTCCGCCTAGAAAAACTTTTTAATATGTTTAAAACGTGTCTAAATTTTGTTAAGATCGGTCGGATAGGTTTTGCATAATAATTTTGAAATCCAGCCTACTGGAAAAATCGCAAATTTTCGAATTTATAGTAGGCCCTAAATAAGGCCCTCAGATAGTTGCAAATTTTTTTACATATGCTATTTGAAATCCTTGTCGTCCGAGACATCGATTTAAAAGAAATGAGCAAAATTGGTTAACAAAAAGTCGAGATAATGCAATTTTTAGCGCGCGCTATGATTTTGAACTCGCCGATTCTCATTTCGAGTGAACATGACCCACCACCACCTCTCATGCATCCCAAGCGACATTTTACGCAAAAATGGTTTTTTATTTGTCATTTTTATGGATGTTGCCATAAAGCGCATTACGTAAAACTTTTCATATAAAAAATACTTGATAAGACGAGGGTATTTGTTTAAAAACGAGCCCTCTATCACTTATGGTTACACGGCAAATGTATGTCAACTTCAATATCTCGGCAACCAGTAAGCCGAAAGTATCTTTCTAAAGTTATTCTATGTTTAAAGCCCGTAAAAGGGCTAAAAAATGTTTAAAACTTTAAAACATTTTCTAGGCTCTCCTAGTGAACCGATTTTAATTTTACAAAACGCGTTTGATAGTTTGAGCCTTCGTTTATGTGTAAAAAAATTTGCAACTATCTGAGGACCTTATTTAGGGCGTACTATAAATTTGAAAATATACGATTTTTTTCCAGTAGGCCGGATTGCAAAATTATTATGCAAAACCTATCCAACCGATCTTAACAAAATTTAGTACACGTTTTAAACATATTAAAAAGTTTTTAAAAAGTTTTTCTAGGCGGAATATGGAGCTTGTAAGTCAAGTTTAGAAAGTCGAAAACATTTAAAGGATTAACTTCATTTTTTGTACTTTTTTTTCCAATTATTGCTATTTTTTTTCAATAATAAACAATAAATTTTTAATTTCTAGCTAACGAAATATTGTGTAAAATAAATAACCAAACTTTTAAACTTCTTATAATTTTTTCTCTAGGATCAATATTTTCCGAATTATAAACGAAAATAGGACCAAAAAAATGAGAAATTTTTAATTTTCAGATTTTGTTAAATAAAAAATTTAGCACAGGGTTTGCTACTGGCGCATATCGTGATTATCGATATTGGGCACATCCTAAAGGGATTCCAGCAAAAAATAGTTTTTTGAGAAACAAAAATAGAATTTTGGGTTTTTTATGACGAGAGTTGTAGAGAGGTAAAAAGCAAAACTGCTAAGCCAGTTTAAAGAATCGATTGAATTAAAGTTTAGCTTGAAAGGGGGAACCAAAGTGAACGGTCTTCGTTATAAGTCACCAGAAGCCGGCATAATTTGTTAAAAATAGTGGAATTTTACTCTCTGTTAATATGTCAAATTTGGAAGATTAATCACTATTTATTTGTCTAAGTATCTAAGAGATTTGTGTCTGTACAAGAGATTTGAAAAGTAAATAAGATGGTTCCAGTTTTGTAAGTAGCCGTTTCTAGGGTGTATTTAGTTTTACATTTTTCTGTTTTTTTTTAAGAAGGCCGGTCCAAAGTTTGTGTTCCAGACTTTCAACCTAAAGTTTGTATTATTTGTCCTAAGAAGCCGTCTCAGAGTATATCTCACATTATGGAAATGGATTTGATCGTGTGGCAGAGAAAGTAACCCCAGAAATTCTAGAGTGTGTTTAGTGAAACCAAGGTAACTCTTTTTGTTTTAAGCTTTTAAAGGAAAATAAACAATAAAATAATAATTACTTTCATGACGGTTTTCAAGATGGTTCCAGTTTTGTAAGAAGCCGTTTCTAGGGTGTGTTTAGTTTTAAATATTCCTGTTTTTTTAAGAAGCCCAGTCCAAAATTTGTGTTCCAGACTTTCAACCTCAAGTTTGTATTATTTGTCCTAAGAAGCCGTCTTAGAGTATCTCTCACATTATGGAAATGGATTTGATCGTGTGGCAGAGAAGGTAACCCCAGAAATTCTAGAATGTATTTGGCGAAACCAAGGTAACTCTTTTTTGTTTTAAGCTTTTAAAGGCAAATAAACATTAAAATAATAATTGCTTTCATAGAATTTAAAATATTAATAGTTTAATAGAAAATTTATAGCCCAGTAACTGATAGCCCAGTAACAATCTATTGTAAGTTTTGTAGCATATCCCACTTATAAACAGAGTTTGTAAACGAATAGGACTCTCTCTCTCTTCAATCCTGACCTCCCAAGGGGAGTGTAGTGGTCGACGTGATGTCGTGTATTGTTCGTTTCCAGAGATCTCTATCTCTGGTCATTTCTTTTAATTCATGCATAGGTCTTTGGCATATTCCTGTAATTTGATCTATCCATCTTGTTGGGGATCTTCCTCGTGATCTTCGGCCTTCTACCTTTCCTTGTATTATGAGTCTTTCCATGTTTTCTGTGTTTGCTCTCATAACATGCCCAAAATATTTTAATTGTTGGAGATGGACTTTACTAGAGAGTCGTTGGCTAACTTTTAGCTCTCTTAAAATTGAATTATTTGTTCTACGGTCGGTCCAAGGAATTCGTAACATTCGTCTCCAACAGAACATTTCAGTGGCATCTATCTTTCTTCTCTCCGATTGTCTCAGAGTCCAAGATTCACATCCGTAGGTCAGTATTGGGAATATTAAGCAGTTGATCAACCTCATCTTTATCGCTCTTGAAATTTGACATTCCTTCCATATTTTGGTCATTTTTTCTGTGGCAACTTTTGCTAGATCACATCTACGTTTAATCTCTTCTTGTAATGACCCTGTGTTTGTGATTAATGATCCCAGATATAAGTATGAGCTCACAACCTCGAACCGGTCAATTGTGGTTATGTGTGGATGATTGTTGTGTAGTCTATCCACTATCATGATCTTTGTCTTTGATATGTTTAATTGCAGACCAAATATTTGACTTTCGTTTTCGATTAGTCGTATAAGTTCCATCAGCTCTGCTTGACTATTTACAAGAAGGGCTGTGTCATCTGCGAAACGTAGGTTGTTTTGTTTAGTTGTTTAGTTTTAGTTTATAAACGAATAGGACATTTGTAAGTTTTTATTCTTTAATATTTTGATACAAACCTTTGCTATTATTAATATTGTAAGTGTGTATTGGCAGATTTTGTAACTGTTTGTGTTGAGACAACAATAAATGTTTAATTTATTAATTTATTTCCCTAAATCAGTTTTGTTTACCTATTTTAGAAAAGTAACTTCTTTTTTAGGAAGGAAGAGCCTTTTTGCTTCATCCAGCAAGACTAGGATCCTTTAAAGCGGCGTCTTTATTTTAAATATCTAGCGACCTTTCTTGTTATTTTTTTTCGCCTATTTGTTCAGAAAATTTATGTAAGTATCTTCTTTTTTTTCATTTTTGTAGTCGCCCTAATCTGACGCATTTTCAGTCCCTGAGTGCCCTTCGCATAAGTATCTTTAATTTTGCTAGCCCTATCTCTTCCCCCAATAGTTTCTGTCCCAAGATTTCAACCTCCATAGTAATACCCTATGTGATAGACAAAATACTTCGTTACAAAATTGGAAAAGATGATGGCTTTAATTGATATGGAAAATTCTCAATCTTTTTTCCAATTGCAAAAAATCCATACACATCGACGATTGAGTTGATGGTTGAGTTGTGATAGTGCCACAAATTTAAGATCAGTTTTTCATGATTATTTTATTTTTTATTTTTTAATCTGATGGGAGTAATAATATATTCAGGGTCTTCGATGTCTCGGTCGGTGCACTCTGGAATGGTGTAAATCTATCCTGTCGTTGACGAGATGCAGGCCGTGCTGGCTGTGGTAATGCACTAACAGAACTAGTTGATGTTTGTTGTTCTCCCTCCTCAACAATCTTGTTGCCTGATGGTGCTTCGGTTTCAGGTATCGATATCTACCCAATTTTTATAAAAATTTTCCGCGACTGTCCATCCTAGCTTTTTCTCGTGCAGTTTTGTCACCATATTCTTTTCCACTATTATCTCCAATTACTGGCTTCTCCTAAATGCAGGTAATAAATTTGTTGGTGTCGAACATTTTCACTACCGGTACATTTGAACCACCACCAATAGTTTGTAGCGACGACGGGTAGATGTGGCAAGAACGCATTGTGTGACAAATGTCACGCGTTGCCGTCATTTCGTCGAACCGGAGCGTTTTCAACATACCGATCAAAAAGTATAATGTGTAACCATGGCAAACCTCTTAGGAATTTGGAATGTTTGTGGTTTTATTATAGATTATAGAATAGTATCAATATTATTAAAAATCATTGAAACTGAACTGAACCAATTCTTGTTGTTTTACTCGTTACAGATTGTGTATTGATGAACAATAAGGTATTTTATATTTGTGTTATAATAAATAGTAAAACACATTAAGATAGGACGTCTGAGGTGGGCAGGCCATGTAATGCGGATGGAGCAAACCGATTCAGCTAGAAAAACGCTCCTTGATAGACCTATTGGTCAAAGAAGAAGAGGAAGACCCAGAATAAGATTCCTAGATAACATAAACCAAGATATGAGAAATATGGAAATAAGTGCTTGGCGGAGGAAGGCGATGGATAGGGACGACTGGAAGAGAATTCTTGGGGAAGCTAGGATCCACACAGGGTTGTAAAGCCAAAATGATGATGATGATGTTAATTAATAATTTGTATTTCTGTAGAGCATGTATAGGGCAGGACCCAGCAGAATTAGCCATAATAAACCAGTAAAATAGACCTACCCAACAAAATATAAGCCTTGCTTCGTTTTGAAGACCAAGATTTATATTTATCAGACCGAGAGACTGATGAAAATACTTTAAATGTTATAGATGACTCACACGAAGATTCCGACTATGTAATTCAGCAGAGTAAATCTTCTAGCGGTGAAGAATCGAATTCAGATCCTGCACTTTTGCAGTTAGATGGACCTTCGTATGAACCACAGCAATCCATATATCTTTGAAAGCAGTAGTGAAATGTTTGATCATATTTAAAGGAAAAAACCGACTTTCAGTGGCAAGGAACGGAATTTTCGATAAACAAAGGACTCAAAGACATAATATTATCAGATGATTACAAGGCCTTACAGCGTTAAGCAGGATTCTGTAAAATAAGTATTCTATGTCAGGTATTTGGAATTTGTTGTAGCTGTCTTTATAGTATCCATAAACAGTTAACTTAAAAGACCATATTCAGTATAAATACCTGCAATTGGTTAATGTACGTTTAAATTCACACCTAGCAAGAGTCTTTTAGCTGCCTCTATAAAACCTCCCTTTAATATAAGCTAGATATTCTTTAACCAATCTAAACTATTGTAAAAAATATCTGGAATATGTTGACAGATGGTATCATAACAAAAAATTTTAGATATAATTAACAGATTAAGATTAACAAAATCTAAAAAAATAACAAAACACACAAAGATATATAGAAGATCTTTGGGCTAGCGGTTTGATTGAACTAACGGGCAATATCAGATAAGACCCAAGAAAGAGTTGGAAGAGCTGTATGCAGTTGCCAACATAATAAATAAAAAAAAAGTTAAGAAGACTCCATTGGGCAGGATACTTCAGAAGACGTTCTGACGAAATAATGACTAATTATGACGAAAGGCATGCAGGGTCGCCACAGACTAAGTAAGTACTGGGTACTGGGTAATTTTTAACGTGGCTTAATCGATCAGTAAATCCAAAGCCATTAAAAAAATACTAATTAATTTGATAAACAAAAAACACTAAGTAAAACAATGAAAAAGTCTTATGAAAGATGAATATGGGTATAACAACTATTAGGATAATCGAATTAAATACGATCATATATGTTTCTACAACAGGATGATGAAAAATATATTATCCTTATTGAATATACAACTTGAAACAATAAAACTTTTCACGGGTATTCTCAAGGACAAATTGGAAAAGCAAATCACTAATGCTGAAGAACAACAAGGTTTTACAAAAGGGCGGTCTATAACAGACGCAGTATTTATAATAAAACAAATAAAAGAAAAAGCTATAGAGTTCGGCATGCCAGCGTATATTTGCTTCATTGATTTGACATAGTTCGCCTGGGAGACATTCTAAATATATTAATAGAAAATGAAACACCGACCAGTATAACAAAGATACTCCATAAACTAAATAACAACAACGTAACCAAAGTTAGAGCAGGAGACAAATTCACTGAAAATATTCCAACACCGGGAGGAATTAGACAAGGCGACAGTTTAAGCCCCTTCTTGTTTAATCTTCTCATGGGCAAAATTATCAACAAAGTAACATCTCTTAATCTCGGATATAAAATGGGCAACAAAAGAATTGGTATGGTGTGTTACGCAGACGATGCAGCAATTATTGCCGAATCAGAAGATGATATCCAAAGGCAGCTCTTTCAGTTCTTTCAAATAAGCCGACTACTAAATATGAACATCTCTACCAACAAAACTAAATGTATGACAATAGCAAAAGATCCGCTCAGATGTAAGTTAGTGGTTGAGGACAACCCCATAGAACAGGTGATGCAATTCAGATATCTGGGCATAGATATATCAAGCACCCACGACCCAGTAAAGGATCTGAGGAGTCAGATCAACAAAGCATCTGCACTGTCAGGATGTCTGCGGGAGATAGTCTGGTCAAATCCGTATATGCGCACAGATAGTAAAATTAGAATCTATAAGACTTGCATACGACCGATCATGACATATGGCATAGAAGTGCGCGAAGATACTAACAAAACGAAACAGATGCTAAGGGTTGCCGAGATGAAAACCCTAAGAACAATAATGGGGAAAACAAGAAGAGACAGAGCGAGAAATACAAACATTAGAGAGCAGTGCAAAATTCAAGATATTGTAAGATGGGGAAGGCAGCGCAAGAGGATGTGGTACGACCATGTAAGACGAATGGATGAGAATAGACTCCCAAAAATTGCCCTATAAAACAATCCGCCCGGTTCAAGACCCCCCGGAAGACCACCTAAAAGATGGAGGGATAGTTGGCAATCTACCTCCCAAGAAATTAACCAGAGGCAGCTTCAGAATTAAACAGATCGAAAGATCTACAAAAAGTAGAAGAAGAAGAATATACAACTTCATTTTATGAGTCGAAACAGCACTGTTTCCACCCTTCATTTTATTTTATTTGCGCTACGTAAGAGGTATTGTGCCTATTTCATACTATTATGTGCTAATTACTAAATATAACGAAATATTAACTAAAAGACTAATAACGTTTTCAGATACTCCCACAGTATATTCATTATCTTTTTTGGGATGTGAAAAAGTTAAACATACATATTTAAACGTCTTTCTTATATGACCAGTCTGTGCAAATGTCAATGCAATAAATTTTATAACTTTCAGAATAACATTTACAAATAACTTTTTTATGGTTGATTAATAGGAATTTAATAAATTCATCTTCACGATTTAGGTTAAGATTTTCTTATGAAAAACAGAGGTAATCAAAATTGATATGGCAATAAATTTAAATAAAGTTATGTCGATAATATTAGAAATATTTTAATCATTTTAGAAACTATTTCCCACGAGAGTTTATTTTACTTTCCATATTGTACTTTTCAGACGCACTCATAACAAGAAAAATAGCAAAATAAAATGAATAAACAAACTGTTTTATTCTTTACCAAACTTATAATAGTAATTATGTAGTTAAAAAGTGTTTTTAAATTACTAATATAAAACAATAATGTAAGCATATTAAACCAAACAAATTAAGTAAAAAAAGTAGAAGTGCAGTGTATTCTGGACAATAGGATATATAAAGAAGTAATGGAGCTAGTTTTAACTAAAGTGCTTATTTTGTTATAACTGTCGATTTACGGTATTAATGTGTTGTTTACTGGGGCTTGCCCTATGTAGAATAACCCAGTAATTGTTATCTAATTTCTACAATTATCCTGGAATTGGATGCCAATATGAGTCCATTTCAACAAGGTTGCAGAAATAACTTCTCACAATATATTTATTTAGTTTGCGACGACCAGTTTAGACCACTACAATTTTCTGGTCATCATCAGGTCACCGGTAAAGTACAATTTTGAAATGCTGAAACAATAATTACATATTGTAATTTGTAAGTTAAAACACCCTTCATCATAAGAATAATCCTGAAATACTTCTCACCCAAGAGAGCGGCGCCAATACAAACAAAACTCAAAGTCGAAGTAGGTACTAAGTACGGAATTGACGGAATACTTATACAGGAAAAGAATATCGGAGAAAATCGCTAGGAATAAAATATTAGAAAACGATAACATCGAGGAAAGCTGGAAAAAACTCAAAGTAATATAATTAACGCAGCAACAGAATCACTTGGAGAGAGGAAAGTAACGAACACTAACATCAAAAAAGAAAACACCATGGTTTAGAGAGGAAGTGAAGACAAAATGTAAAGAAAAGAAGAAAGCCTTTTTGCAATAAAGAACAAAACAAACACAACATGCATACAACCACTATAAACGAATCAGAAATGAAACGAAACTTTGTTTAGACAAAAAGAACACTGGCAGAGTTTCTCAAAATAGATGGAATACGATTTATACGGAACACAAAAGAAATATGGAGAATGATTAGAGGACAAAGAAAAGAGATGAACGAACTAAAAAAAATGAAACACATTCAGAAGGAAACATGGGTAGACTACTTTCGATACCTGTTTGCTAAAGGTCACGATGATGAACCACCAACACCAGAAGTGACCACAAACGAAGAAATGAATATTGAGGAGAAAGACGTAAAGGAAGCATTAAAGAAATTAAAAAATAGAAAATCACGAGGAGACGACAGAATAATGAACAAACTACTAAAGTACGTAGGACCAGTTCTGACCAAACAACTATTAAAACTAATCCAAAAAATAATAGAACAAAACAGATTTCCTCAAAAATGGAGATCAAGCATCCTAATACATCTTTTCAAAAAAGGAGACAAATGGGAACTGAAAAATTATAGAGAAATTGATTTATTAAATGAAGTGATGAAGTTTATACTGAAATACTTAAATTGATCGAAAGTAATAACATTGATTTGTTAGTAATTTTGTTTAATACAATCTACGATACTGGGGAAATACCAGAGGAATGGTTAGAATCTATTTTTATTCCCATTCCAAAACAAGCTAACTCCAGGCGATGCGCAGATTTTAGATTAATAAGTCTTATGAGCCAAGTGCTTAAAATTCTATTAAAAATACTTCACAATAGGGTATACAAAAGGTGTGAAAAAGAAGTTGGATACGATCAATTTGGATTCAGAGCCGGAATGGGGACCAGAGAGGCCTTGTTTTCATTACAAGTACTGCTGCAGAAGTGTTACGACCAACAAAAGGATGTCTTTCTATGTTTTGTAGACTTTAAAAAGGCATTTGATCGCGTAAACCATAATAAAATGTTAAATTCCTTGCAGAGCATCAACTTGGATAGTAAAGATCTCCGATTAATTAAGAACTTGTATTGGAGGCAGAGTGCCAAGATTAGGATCGACGATCATACATCTAGAAATATTAGTATAAATAAAGGAGTAAGGCAAGGATGCATACTATCCCCTATGCTGTTCAATCTTTACTCGGAACTACTATTCAAGCAAGCCTTGGAAAACCTTTCCACAGGAATAAAAATTAATGGAGAACCAATATCTAGCATAAGATATGCAGATGACACTGTCCTACTGGCTGATACAGACACAAACTTACAGAGGGTTATAGACCACCTTAAGGATGCTTGTCGAGAGTTTGGAATGAAGATCAACGAAAAAAAAAACAAAAGTAATGGTGATCCAAAGAAAACAGAATATCCCCTTACCTATAAAAATAAATGGGAATATTTTAGAACAGGTAAACCAATACAAATACCTTGGCTGTTGGATTAATTGCAAGCTGGACCCAGAACAAGAAATTAAAGCGAGAATTGCTCAAGCTAGGGATAGTTTCTTTAAGATGCGCGTTCTATTCTGCGATACACATATAAATATTAAATTGAGATTAAAACTTGTAAAATGTTTTATCTGGTCTGTTCTTCTCTACGGAGTCGAAACGTGGACTTTAAAAATAAAGAGCCTGAATAGAATCGAGGCATTTGAAATGTGGGTGTACCGTAGAATTTTAAAAATTCCTTGGACAGCACGAAAAACAAATGAAGAAGTACTAGCTAGACTCAATTTAGAAAAAGAATTATTGAGAACAGTCAAAAGAAGAAAAACCAGTTATTTAGGGCATTTGTTGCGCAACGAGAAATACTACATCCCTCAGTTGATAATAAAAGGCAAAATAGAAGGAAAGCGAGGAATTGGAAGAAAAAAAATTGTCCTGGTTACGCAATATCAGAAATTGGACAGGACTTGGATTTGAGGAACTCTTAAGAGCAGCTGAAGATAGACAAACGTTTGCCACCATAACCGCTAACCTCCATTGATGGAGACGGCACTTGAAGAAGAAGAATTTATTAAATACAACACTAAAATTAACAACCAAAGTGATAACACATAAATTGAATGAAATTATAACACTAGCAGAAGAATAACAAGGTTTTAGGTCGGGAATATCATTCACCGACGCTATATTTATAATGAGGCAAGTGCAAGAGAAATCATTAGAATAAATAAACCGGCATATCTATGTTTTGTGGACCTTACAAAGGCATTTGACCTGGTTAAATTAAAAGACTTTATCCACTTACTGTATGCAAGAGAGATACCTCTAGGAATAATCAAAACGATCAAAAATATCTACCAAAACAACACAATAAAAGTAAAAGTAGAAGAACTAACCGACCGTATTGAAGCTCGCAATGGGATATGACAGAGAGATTCCATGATTCCTCTATTGTTCAACCTGATTATGGATGAAATAATAAAAAACGTAATAACTAAAAAAGGATACCAAATGGGAGAAAAACTAATTAAAATAATCTGCTATGCAGACGACGCAATACTACTATATCAAAGTGAAGATGATTTACAACTTATGCTGCACTAATTTAATATAACCGTCAGAAAATTTAACATGTTAATTTCTCCAAAAAAGAAAAATTGTGTGGTTACAACAATTTACTAAGATATAAATTGGAGCTGGAAGGTCAGATAATAGAATAAGTGATGGAGTTTAAATATCTAGGCATCACATTATCCAGCTACGGAAAGCTCAAAACCGAAACGGAAGATCAAGTGAATAGAGCAAACACGGCCGCATGCTTCCTAAATGAAACAATATGGAGAAATAAAATCGAGAAAGAAACGAAAAGCAGAATTTACAAATAGTCATCAGACCAATAATGACATACGCGACAGAAACAAGATACACAGAGAGGACAAAAAGGATGTTAGAAACAGCAGAGATGAAAACACTTAGAAACATTGATGGTAAGACACTATGGGACAGAGCTAGAAGTATAGATATACGACATAGATATAAGGGCAGAACATCAAAAACTGGGTAAGAAATAGAAAAGTAGAATGAAACGATTATATAAGCCGAATGACAACAAATAAAGTAGTAAAGACAGCAATAGACGGTTCTCCAATAGAAAGACGATCAGTAGGAAGACCACAAAAACGATGGAATGACAATTTACTGGAGACACATTGAAAAACCGACACAGTCATGTCTATATAAAAAGAAAAAGAAGAAGAAGAAGAAAATGTAAAAGCTAAGCCATAGTCCAATGATCTTCTTCGTAGGGTGCCTGTCCGTTCTGAATGTTGGCGACAAACATTCTGGCTATGATGATTTTGTTGGTTGCTATACGAAATAGCTGTGTTGAGGTCTTTCTATACCATGCTCTTAGGTTAGCAAGCCAGGATATTCTTCTTCGTCCTGGGACTCTTTTACCTTCAATTTTACCCTGCAAAATGCATTGGAGTAGCTCGTATCTGCCTTGATTTCTCATTATATGTCTCAAGTACTTCAGCTTACGGCTCTTCACGATGTTGGCCAAATCAGCGGTTGTGTTCATCCTCCGCAGTACATCTTCATTGGTGACTTTCAGTCCATGGTATCTTCAGGATTCTTCTGTATAACCAAAGCTCAAAAGCCTGAAGTTTTGATAGAGATTCCGCCTTTGGGCAAACTACTTTTAATATCTATTTGCTAAATGTAATAATATTGAAACGGTAAAACCAGCAGTGACGACAAACAAAGAAATCAACATTGAGGAGAGAGAAAGAAAGGAAGCATTAAAGAAATAAAAAAATATAAATCATTAGAAAAAGAGAAAATGCCAAACAAGCTATAGTAATAACTAACTATAAGCAGGACCAAATCTGACTAAACTATTCAAACTAATCCAAAAAATAATAGAACAAAACAGAATACCATAAGAATGGAGATCAAGTAGATCCTCAGACTCCTCTTTAAAAAGGGGAACAAATCAGACTCTCTGAAAAATTAGCCTACTAAACACAACAATAAAATTAACAAATTTAATAAAATTAACAAAACTAAGTGAAAACAAATAAACTTTTAAATAAATTTTTAACACTACCAGAAAACAAAGTTTTAGATCGGGAAGAGTATGCACCGATGCAATAGGTATAATAAGTCAAGTACAAGAAAAATCACTAGAATACAAAAAACCGACATATTTATGTTTGACTGACTGAAAAGACATTTGACAGAGTTCAATTAAATGACCTTATCTACTTATTATATGCAAGAGAATAGGAATAATTAAAACTGTCGAAAATATATAACAAAATAATACAATAAAAGTAAAAGTAGAAGAAGAACTAACCAACCCAATTGAGGCTAACAACAGGATGAGATAGAGAGAAACTCTAAACTATTTATTGTACAACCTGACTATGGATAAAATAAAAAATCAACAACGAAACTTTTTCTTCTTCTTTCTTCTTGTATGTAGGCTTTAAAGCCTGTTCCTTCTTTAATATTAGTCTTTCAGATTGTTTAAATTATCGCACCATTTTTTTCCTTGGTCTGCCAATACTTATTCATCCATTTGGTAATTTATCTCGTGATATTCGTACTATTCTATCCTCTTCCATTCTACTAATGTATTCGTTCCACTTCTGCTTCCGTTTTGTCACCCATCCATTTATGTCTTCTATATTGCATCATTTTCTTATGTTTTTGCTTCTCTCCCTAACCAACAGACTTTTTCCTAATATTCGTCGGAGTATTTTCATCTTTGTTGTTACTAGTAGTTGTCTCGTTTTATATGTGTCAGGTGTTGTCTCCGCTGTGTATGTTAATAAAGGTCTAAAAGCTTTATAGATTCTTGTTTTTGTATCTTTTCTACATCTTTGCTAAATGTCGTACTTATTCTTTCTCTCTGGAAGTATCTCTGGAACTAGTTATATATAATCCCAGATATCTAAACCTTACTTCCTGTTTTACCATTTTCCCATCAATTTATATTTTACATCGTAGTAGATATTTAGATATTTTCATACATTTAGTTTTTTCTGCTGACATTATCATATTGTATTACTTCGCCCCTTAGGGGGCGATTTGAGATATTCAGGGGGGCGATAAAGTGAAGGGGACGATATGGGGGGCGACAGAGAAAAGCGGGCGATAAGGGGAGCGTTTAGCATCCGGAGAACGAGAAATGGATAATTAAGAAAAATAAGATAAGAGAAAAAAAATACAATATTTTCGATCCCATAGGATAATAAAAAGTAAATATATTTATAGCAATGCAGGTAATAATAACACTCTAGTCTAGTCACAGAGAGCTATGAATAATAATATAATTTGATTCTATACATTATCGTTATAATTATACATTATAACGAATTCTGCATTTTCCTTTGATCGAGCTTTCGTATTGTACGATTATCCGCACAAAAGAGAAAAAGAGAGAAGTTCGATAAGAATGATAAGAAGTAGGTACCGCTCCTGCCGATCTGACTCGAGCAAAAAGCGAACGGCCGAGGTTGTCGTCGGTTCAAATGCAGAGTCTTCCGTTCCCGAGTTTTGTATTGTGGTATATAAAGTTGTTTTGTTTCAACTGACAATCATTGTGTTCAGTGAATTGTTATTTTATTAAAGATACTGTGAATTATTTGTGAAACTGTTAAGTCTGTCTTTCAATTCGGACATAACCTTCCTACAAGGTATCATTGTTAATAGCAAAAAGTGCCAAGCCGCACACAATTGGAGAAGAACTTATCCTCCCAACTATCAAAGAGATAGTTGATACTATGTCGGGACCCAGTCAGACCAGCCAAGTAACAGATGCTGTTGCTCTCAGCAAAAATACTGTCTCCAGAAGGACTGATGAAATGGGAGCGAATGTCGAGGATGTTCTCTGCAGCAAATTGAAAAGTAGGGAGTTTACTGTGCAACTTGACAAGAGTACCCTGAGTGACTGCGCAGCTTTGCTGCTGTCATATGTTTGATTCATTGACGACAATGGAGAAATGCCTGAGTAAATGCTGTTTGCTAGAAGTCTGATTACTGATATAAAAGGATCTTTCATATTTGAGGTCGTTAAGAGATTTTTTGAGAAAAGATTCCCTTATCAAATATCATCGCCTGTGCTACTGACGGTGCAGCAGCAATGACAGGACGCCATCGGGGATTTATTGCACATCTAAAACAAGCAGTACCTGGAATTTTGTGTGTTCACTGCGTCATTCACAAAGAGAATTTGAGAAATTTGCACGATTCTTTTCGACTTGTCACAGATGCGGTAAATAAAATTAAAGCAAACCCAAAGAATGATCGAATATTTCGTACACTCTGTGAAGAAAATGATGAGATATTTAATACATTGATACTACATACGGAAGTCCGCTAGCTTTCTAAAGGCAATTGCTTATGGCGGTTCTTCAGTCTCATTGGCATTGTTATTGAATTTCTTAATACTACTGACCCCACACTGAGTACAGAACTACAAGAGAAGCGAAATGACATCGCTTACTTATCAGATATTTTTCAAAAATTAAATGAAATGAATCTGCAACTACAGGATAAGAACATAAATATGGCCAAAGTGAAGGGAGTAGTCGGAGCATTTATTGACAAACTATCTATTTTTGAAGAAAATATGCAGAGAAGAATTCTGACCAAATTCCTCAACTTGAAATCTTCTTGTGGTGATTCTGAGGATCTTCAAACATACTGCCTCCACCTTCAACCACTAAAAGAAGATCTGCAGTTCCGATTCCAAGATTTGACTGGTCTGAATGTACCAACTTGATTTATCAATTTTTTCGGCGTGGAAGTTTCAACGGTATGTCCTTCTCTTCAAGAAAACTTGAATAATTTGAAACATGATGTTAAAATTGAAAGTTTGTTTCGGGAGTGTGGGTATGAAAGATTTTGGCTGCGGATAAAAGAAGTGTATCCAATCTTGTGGAATGCAATCAAATTAGTATTATTAGCATTCCCCACAACATATCTAGTGAAAAAAGGTTTTAGTTTTGTGTGTATATTGAAAAACAGACAAAGAAATAGGCTAGACATAATAGAAAGTGGGGATTTGAGGTTGTTATTAACCAACATTGAGCCAGACATTAAAAAATTATGCAAGGGACAGCAGGCCCAAGGAAGTCATTAACAATTCTTGGCCGGGGGGGGGGGGGGGGCGATTGTAGTATTCATAACTGGTGAAACCAAGAGGTCGATCACGGGAAAAAGGATGGGAACCACTGGTCGGTCTAAATCATTTATCAAAGACAATATATAGATTATTTTAAACAATATAAATATAAAAATATTTATTAAATATTTCTTTGCAAATTTAGAAACCAGAACGTATGGCGTTTAATGTATATTATAGGTCATTGCCAAATCCATCTGTACGAAAAACAAGGTGGCTGATGAAAAGCTCTATTGCATACATTTATTATTTAAAAGTTAAATCACAGCCTTCTTTAATTTTTTTTTTTTTTTTTTCGATGAGCATATAGATATATTTATTTTATTTAATGTGGTTTATATGAACAATAATTTAAATAATATCATATTCAACAAAAAGAATAAGGAATACAAAAAGGAAACAGGGAATTGTAGTCTGTCACATAAATTTACTGACTAGATAACATAAATAATAAAAATAGTAGGTATCTTTCTTTTTAACAATTTATAATTTATAAGTGACAGTCTTACAATATAATAAGTACATTGGGAAAGTTAGATAATTTCATTTTTTCTACATTTTACATCATTCCTCGCTATTACCTAACTTAACCGTTCAATCAAAACAATACTTCATTAATCTTAATCCTATAAAAATTATCGATGATACTATTACAAAACATCTTAATTCTTAATGTCATTGACATTTTTTCAACATCCGTTTCTTCTCAGTCAATAAATCTCGAATTCGAACACCTTTTAGTAGATCAAGGATAAGATAGGTAGGTATATTACAACTGTTACTGTTACAGATCATAATTACCGAACATTTCAACGTTTTTTCTTCGAACTAAGTGGCTATTATAAAAAGCGACATGTAACGCAGACATCAATTGCCCGAAGATAATTTTAGGTAGGTACAGTATGGGCATTGGAGATCACCATTGACGTAGTTCTCTTGAATTGTTTTTTCGACATTCGACATGCCAGATTTTTACGATGGAC
Source organism: Diabrotica balteata (assembly GCA_918026665.1). Classification (NCBI taxonomy): domain Eukaryota; kingdom Metazoa; phylum Arthropoda; class Insecta; order Coleoptera; family Chrysomelidae; genus Diabrotica; species Diabrotica balteata. Next base: position 99,663,830 of record OU898282.1, read on the forward strand.
CGTGCACTATCTCCACTGAGATTGATTTATTACAAACCCTCTCAATTTGACCGTCTTTTTTTTAATATGGCACACATATTTTATAAGAATAAATAGGTACATATTTTAACACTCCCTGTAACGGATGTATGTAACGGTACTTATAAATTGTATTAACATTCAAAAAACTTTCGAAATATTTAAATCTAAATAAAGTTAGACCTTTGTTTTATAGATTATCACAAAACGTTCGACTGGGTTAAATGGCAGATACTAAAAGAAGTAAACATACGACAACACTTAATTTCGCTTATCACTTAACTATACTGGAACAGTTAAAGTGCTTGACACACTCTCAAAAAAATTTATTCTATCCAGACACGTATTTAATGTATACGGGGAATATAAACACCCAAATTACAATAGGTGATACATCGTTAAAAATAATGAAATAAATATGCTATTTGGGCTGCAATATTAAGAATACTTGGGATCACAGCTACGAAATAAAAACTCTTTTTGAAAAAGCCAGAAGCTCTTTTAACAGTATTAGGAAGATGTTATATATACATGACAAAAGAGTATATACATGAAAACAACAAACACAGTAAGAATGTCAAATATGCAGTCAGAACCATTTGAAACAATGCAAGGAGTTAGACAAGGAGGAAGTCTCAGCCCAGTGCTATTCATAAATGTAATAGATGAGATAGTGAAAGAATCTAAGAAAACGTTCAAGAAATGCTGCATCGGTTTGAACAGAATGCAAATGATAAACGCTGGGATGTGTATAGTTGCAGACGACATAGTAGGAATTGCGGAAACAGCAGAAAAACTTAAATACAACTTAGAGAAATGGAACCTAGAAGCAAGCAAATACAACTTAAACGTAAACAAAGAGAAGACTCAGATAATGAAAATATCAAGGAAACAAGGGACGGAAGATCAACTAGAAATAATGATAGACCAACAAAAAATAATACAGACAAATTCATACAAATACTTAGGAACAGTAATCAACAACAAAGGAGACATCGAGGACGATCTTAACAATAGAATGAAAACACAGGAAAAACTATCCTAAGCACTAAATAGAGGATTCCTTAATAAGAAAGAAATATCAACAAAGACCAAGATGACAATATACAAAACAATATATAGACCTACAGTGACATATGGAGCAAAAAATTGGATGCTAAACAAAAGGCATGAAACAGAATTCAGGCAGCAGAAATGAAATACCTCAGAAGAACGATCGGAGTAAAAAGAACTGATAGAATCAGAAATGAAGAAATAAGAGAAAGACTAAAAATCAAACCGATTCTCGAATCAATTCAGAAGAAAAAATTGGCATGGTTCGGACATCTAACCCTGATGGACAATAATAGACAAGTAAAAAGAGTGTGGGACGCCAAACCAATAGGGAAGAACAGAAGAGGAAGACCCATTAAAGAATGGAACAGTGACATCTCGCAGATACTGCAGAGTAAGGGTAAGACTTAGCAGGAAGCAAACTCAGATGGCATACAATAGGAAGGAATGGAGAAAGTTTGTCAAGAGCTAGGACACCTCAGAAGATTATAAAATATTGTAATATAAAGAATTGTATTATAAACGGCCCAACACCGAAAGGTACAAATAAGTCTACTGATTAAGTAAGTAAGTAAGAAAGATGTTACGTCGTTAGTGTCCTCCTTTATGAAGTAGAGAGCTGGAGCCTTACAGAAGATGCCATAAAACAATTAGAGGCATTTGAAATGTGGTGCTAACGACGTATGTTAAGGGTCTTATATATACACTGCACAAGTAATATAGTTATTCTCCAGAGTCTAGGAAAAGACAAAGAAATTATTAACGCCGTAAAAAACAGAAAATTAGCTTAGTTAGGCCACTTAGTAAAATAGGTACGTAGGCGTATATTCTGGCTGGCAAATCTTATAAAGTGGACTGGTCTAACGTCAACTGATTTATTTCGAGCTGCTGTGAATAGAATAAGATGGGTCAATGTAGTCGCCAACATCTCTATAAGATAGGCACATTTAGAAGAAGGGGAGCACATTATGAGAAGAGCCCTTGACGGATAGGAAAAAGGCATCTCAATAACTGGCTGAGAAATAAACAACCTACGTTTTGTAGATGACACAACCCTTCTTAGTAAATTGATCTCATACGAATGGTTGAAAACGAATGTCAAATGTACTGGTCTGCAGTTAAACATATCAAATACAATGATGATGATAGTGGAGAGACTACATAACAATCATCCACACATAACCACGATTGATCGGTTTGAGGTTGTGAGCTCATACTTATATCAAGGATCATTGATAACAAACACGAGGATATATATATATATATATATATATATATATAATATATATATATATATATTATATATATATATATATATATATATATCCGGTTTTTTAGGCGTTACGCCCGTCCGGTAGGGATCTATGGAGGAGTATCACCAAGCCGCAAGCCCTTATCTCTTGCCGTACTGCTCCACCATAGGCCGATCAGATCCCAGCATATCCTAGTCTAAGCCGCAGATTCCTCTAGAATTTTAAACTGCTGCGTTAGACTTTTTGTTTTCAGTACACCGAGCTGGGGCTCGAACCCACATCCACTGAACCATTCGACAGTGAAGCGAATGAGAGGCAGCCGCACAGCCCGCTGAGCTATCTGACCGACCAAACACGAGGATACTACAGGAAAAAAATAAAACGTAGATGTAATCTAGTAAAAGTCTCCGTAGGATGGCAGACGGCCAAAATATTGAAGTACTATTAAATTTCACGAACTATAAAAATGAGATTGGTCAACTGCTTAATCTTTTCAATACTGGCATACGGATATGAATCTTCGGCCCATTTGGTAAGCGGAAAGAAGATAGATAGGCGCTACTGAAAATGATCTGTTGTAGAAGAATGTTACGAATTACATGGACTGACCAGAGGACAAATTTTAAATGAACTACTCGTAAACATCAGCAAACGGCTCTTCATCAAAGTCCATCTCCAACAATTACAATACTTTGGACATGTTATAAGAGAAGTCACAGAAAACATGGCAATACTTATTATTTAAGGAATGTAAAGGTCGAAGATTACCAGCAAGATCCCCAACAAGATGGATCGACCAAATTACAAAAATATATAAATACTAATGCATACCCGTTTCAAAAGTTTCATAAAATGTATTCTTAAAATTCCGAGCAAATATTCAAAATAATATTTATTGCTTACGCCATCTATTCATCGAATGCATTTAAATTACCTTAAAAACCCTACTGTAGTTCCTAATATCTCCGATAGATGAGAGCGTTCGTTAACTAACTTCAAGTCTCGAGCGAAATTCATCTTCCTCCACATTAATCTCCTTCAACGTGAATTAGTCAAGACGTTATTTTGTTTGAGTAGTCTTTTAATGAGGTAACCGAAACATTTATTTCTCTTATATATTTTCAAATAAATATTTATTTTAGACCCTTCCTGGGCCTGATGGTTACTACAACTATGTTTATTGGCCCAATGTTATATAAATAGATATGGATTTATGATATGTGTTCTGAAACAAAATCCTATATATTTTTAGGGTGTATAATATATGTTCTTCTAACAAGTTTCTTGGTTAAAAAACATTCGTGAATGGACTCAAAATACCAAATGCATGCTAATAAACAAATGTATTTGTATGTGAACGAATTTCGAAATTTGGGATGAAGTATAATTTTATTTTTATATATTTCTCATTCATAATCTAATGCAATGATATAAAATGTTTTTCTTACGATACCCCTTCAATTTTAATTTCGTATAAACACTTCTCATGTTTAATTAAATGTTGTTAACAAATAAAACGTTAATAAAACAAATCTCAAATATATAAACACGCATGGGTAAATGAACATAGGATTGATTAGATGTTCTAATATTTTTGGTGATTTTTAATATTTGATCCTTAAATTTAATTTTCATTATATGATTACCAAAGCATAATACCACAAAAAAATAGTTTCAAAACCATCTACTACATACATTTTCCAGAAAATCAACTGTTTCTATATCGACAAATAAAGTAATTTATGGCAATAAAAAATTAGATACGACACTGTACAGTACAATTAAGGTAGGTGATTAACTCCCAATACGATAAAATTAGTAAATAAATATTCCGAACAGGTTTCTATTGCAACCGAACGAAATAATGAATGAGATTAGAATAGCCCTACCAAAGCATATGTCGTGTCTGTTATAGTTTTTGCGGGGGAACGGCAGCATGTAGATAAATAACGATTACCCAACTTGGGCTGTGATTGATTTTGTTAGTTAATTTTTTTATTGTCGAACATAAACCTGTGTATAATCTTTTTTAATACGATTTAATAGGGATTTCAACATCTATACAAGAAAACATATGTTTAAATCGTTGTTATGGTCGGAAGTTCTTAATTATTCATCTACTTTATTACAAAAATTTGATTGCTGGTGCTTGTTACAAGATGATTTTACAAATAATTGAATGGTTTGCATTATTAACGCTTAATTTATTTTTAATAGTTGTTACTTCATTAAATCTAATAAGGTTCCAACATATATTATTTTTTTATTGGCAATTTTTCTTTACATAAGGTATTTTTGGAACGAAATGAACAAAAAGGGCAGATAACCAATTTATATGTGAACAGCTTATTTCAGAAAGGGACCTGAGTCAGTTTTTTGGGGTTTTTGTGTTTGTAGTAGAACACCCCGTAGTAGGACACACCGTTTGTAGTAGAAAGAGACCCGATTTATTTTATTATAATAGAGAAATCGCATGGCGTACTTTTCGTTTACTACAGAAAAAAAACCCAACTTAGTGACTGAGGTACTGTTCTGCACTAAAGTAGCAAGTTGGCAAACCTGCATCTTGTCTACTCCGCTTGATATTATTGTTGTTTGAGGTTATGCTGCAGTGTAGAATACTATTGGGAACTATTAGGTTATAAGTTACTTATTGTTAATAAGAGGCAATATTGGTTAATTCAAAAACATTTAGTTTTTTTTTTCAAGAACAAGTGATAGTGACAATGACAGGCATTCAGGATGCCTGAAACAGAAACATAGTAAAGGTGTTGTTAATGAAGAACAATATAAAAGAAACGTTGTAAAACGTGCTCGTATTTCTGGACTAGAATACATTGATTATAATGATAAAACAAAACAAAAGAAAAGAATCAGATCACCTTGCAGGTTAAATTCTTTACAATGTAATATTCAATGTTATCAAAGTTGTCAGGGTATGTTTTTTCACAGAAAGTATTTGTACAATTTTAGAATGATCACTAACCTCTAAACTACAGCTAAGCTACTATCTAGTCCCTTATAACCAACTATGTATTTTCTTCTTGTGTCCAAAAAAATGCTGTACACAATTTGACGATGTTGAAAAAGGCAATCTTTTTATTGTGTTGTATAGTATGAGTACCAAAATCGAATTGTTGTATAGTATGAGTACCAACATTCACGTGCAGAGAATGATTGACTTAACAGAAGTTAAACAGCATCGAGCTCGTCAACCAGGCGCTACATTGAACGAACACTTATTTGAACGAACACTCATTCAAATATAATGTCCTTTTGGCAGGTAGGAAGGTACCGGTTTGTAGGGAGAGATTCTTTAGACTCAACGACGTAAGTGACAAGCGTATTCGTTGCATTAGAAAACTTTTCTTGGATGGAAAAACCTCACAAGATTTACGAGAAAAAACATAAGTGGTAATATAATATGTGAAAGTGAAACTGCCAACGTACACAATCATATTATTTCGTTTCCAACAAAATAAGGGCATTATAAAGATGTTTTGTACCTAAGTGAATGTTTGTCAATTTAAAAAATGCGTGAAACTATTCCATGAAGCGTATCCTGAAAGTAATATTAAGTTTATTTTTTTATCATAAGTACTTTAAGGAAAACTTTAATTTTAGATTTGGCTGGCCGCCCTAGTGATACATGTAACGTTTGCGAGGAAAAAAATAAACGTATCATAAGATCCTAGACTTAATGAGTCTGCAAAAAAGGTTTCTGCAGCAGAACTAATGGTGCACTAACGTCGAGCCAAACGATTTTATTCATCATTGGCGAATTCTAAAAAAATTTTTATGTTTACAATTTAAAAATTAACTTTGATGGTACACAAGGCAAATATTGAACACAGTAGTTAATCAAATCTTGCCCAAGTACTTTCGATCACAAGATCATCCTCAGGGGCATTTCGTCAGTTGTGGCCTATCCAGCAGTAATAGAATGTTATAAATGTAAATTGGGACACAACAAATACACTAAATACAGACAAACTAACACTTTAAATTTTAAGAAATGGAGAAGCTACATTTTATATAGAAGCCGGAGACAGGATTCTGTCTCCGGCTTCTATATAAAATGTCTCGACGACGTTCAAGTTGCGGTGTAATAAGACTCATTGCTAATGATTTCAAAACGTTTCGGCGAGTACTATAAGTATTGTTATTTTTGTCAGCAACGATATGGCTATTTATTCCAGATATATACAAGGAAGTAAAAAATAATGTTAGAGGTCATCTACAACGTTTTCGTGACACGGAGAAAGTTCTTTTTAGCTCATCAACGGTATTAACACCTCTCTTTGTTGCATTGTAAAATAAAATCATTGTTGGCCTATATGCATCGCCATTTTCGGGATCAATCTCGTTTTTGTAATGCAATGTTTACAATATTGTAACATTTTTTTTACTTGGACTTATAGGATACCAAAGTTATGTCTCCGGTGAAACTAAAAATGCTCGAAGTAACTTTTCGCTCCTTTAACTTTGCGATAAAAATCTCAGGAATTTCTTTTCTATATTTGCGAATTGTGGCCGTAACAGTTGTAAATATATCGACGTAAAGCAATTATCGAAAGTTACAGAAATTGGTTTAATTAATCTTTATACGACTAAACAGGCGCTATTGTCAACTTTATAGGGCCCCATCTGGTTGAGTCCCAATATACACCTCTAAATTAAAGGTGTAATATGACGTGGAATCAATAAGCGCTAAAATTTGTTTCTATACTTTGCCGGTTTATTTGGTATATATTGCCGAAATTCAGATTTGCCGCGAAATGACTCAAGCATTTCATCAATTGTCACAAATTCACTTTTAAGCATAATTAAAAATTTCTCTTATAGGAAATAGTTTATCGTACTGTTTCTGTTCCTCTCTATTATCAAGATCGTCAAAGCGAAGCTCTCGAAACAAAAACTGAAATCGATTAATTTTCATTGCAAGACGATAAATCTTTACGCCGTTTCCGCCTTGTGCCCACAGATCTCTAAATTGTAGATTTAATGACCGCAAGACTCCAGCAAAATATAGAAGACCAATAAGTGCTTTAAATTCTTCCATATTTGTATTTGTGGCATCTCTTTTTGTACTGTGATTTATCAGACGCTTTAAGAATATATTTGTTTTTTGTATTTATTTATGTTTTTCGCTGATGACGGAGTCTAGAAAAAAAAAACAATTGCCAAGCATCAACATTGGTTCGTGCTTCTCTGGCTTTTGCAATTACTCCAGAAGATTCAATCACTATGTTTCTGCTTCTGGTCTTTTTTTAAATAGCTACGGGAAATGATCGTGATCACTGTTCTCCGAAACTTCATCTTGGTGTTCAGGAGGTCCACCTATCTATCATGATATAAATATAACGACAGTCGGTAAGGGGAAAACTGCTCCGAGCCTTCCAGAAGTTAGTACTATCACCACTATACAAACAGCGTCATTTCCTTTCTTTTATTCTCCAAAGGTTGGCTATAATCATTGTAAATTCATCTTTATCTTCTACTTTTCTTAAAAGCGTCTGTGTGTTTAAACTAGTTAAGTTGCAAATGTTTTTTAGTTAGGATATTTGTCGTCTATCAGGACTCGTACTTCTTATTTTTAAGTATATTCCCCAAATATGATGTCTTTCTTCTTTTAATGGTGGTCAAGAGCTCTCTGTCTCTCCCCATTCAGTGCAACACGTTAGTTCGTAATAGGATCAGTCAATGGTATTTTCATAATTCGTCTAAAAAGCCACATCTCAAAAGCTTCTAGCTTTTCTCGGTTCGCAAGAAACAAACCGACTTAAGCTCGAAGCTCGGCTCGTCAAACGAACTGAGCCTCGCGCCAAGCCGAGCTAAGTTCGAGCTTGTGACCATCCCTAGCCATACATGAAAAGATAATCAGTGTAGACATAAACATTAAAGGAAGAGTTATAATCATAATTATATAAAATAAAGAAGCATCAATAAGACAGATTACATAAAGATTAATTGGATGACTGACGAAAGATTATCAATGATGAACGACCGCAGATCACTTACAAACAAAGACCAAACCAAACATCAGCAGATTAACCGACAAATACAAAAAGAGTATCACAGAGCTAAAGAACAGTGGCTGCTACACAGGAGTGCGGGAATGAAGGAATTGAAAGAAAACCATGACCACTTTAACATACATAAACTCGTTAAAGAAGTGACAGGTCATACAAAACCTTGCGGTTTTAACAGTATTGTGAAGGACAATAAATTAATTACTGATTTCAAGGATCTACTTTAACATTGGAGAAACTACACACAGCAACTATACTCAAACAACACTAAAAGAAACTCTGAAAGTGAATATGAAAGTGAACCCTCCCCCAAAATATTGAAAACAGAAGTTGTAAGGGCAATCAAACAGAGGAAATACCACAAGATTGGCTTCATTAAACCTTTATACCAATTCCAACAAAGACAAACGCTAATAGTTGCGACCAATTCCGAATGATAAAACCATTCCGAATGATTATTGAGCCATGTCCTAAAACTCTTCTTAAAGATAATTTACACAAGAATATATAACAGATGTGAAAAAGACATTAGCCCCACACAGTTCGGTTTTAGACAAGGATTTGGCACAAGAGAAGCACTTTATAGCTTAACTGTCCTACTTCACAAATGCAGAGATCAGCAAAAAGATGTCTTACTATGCTTTATAGATTACCAAAAAGCGTTCAATTGTGTTAATCATTTAGAATTAGTAAGATTGCTCCAGGAACATTCGATAGATGAAAATGACCTTAAAATCACAAAGAACATAGAATAAACACTGAAGGAGAACGACTGGGCTTGAAGATTAATATAGACAAGACGATGGTAATGGTGGTTAGTAGAACACGAAATATGCAATTAAATATAAGAGTAAGTAATAAGAACATCCAAAAGGTCGCCAAGTTCAGATATCTCGGTAGTTGGATAACTGAAAATCTAGATCCAGGCATAGAGATACGTAGCAGGATTGAGCAAGCCAGAACAGCATTTACTTATATAAGAACCTTGCTAAGTAACAGCAGCCTTAACTTAACACTTTGATATCGCTTTGTAAAATATTACATTTACTCCATACTGTTATATGGTGTAGAAACCTGGACCATAAAGGCTAATGTGATGAACCGATTAGATGCCTTTGAAATTTGGGTATTTAGAAGACTACTTAAAATTCCCAACAATAGAGTCAGGAACATCGGTCCCCAATTCACAGTTGATAACTCTACCTTTGAAGTGGTGGACAAATTTACATACTTAGGCTCCCTGATCACCAAAGAGAATGCCATACCGGAAGAAATCAAGCGAATAATAATAATGGCAAACAGATGCTATTTTGGACTGAGTAGACATATGAGAAGTAGAAACTTGAGCCAAAAAACCAAAAATAACCATATATAAAACCCTTATACAGCCAGTGTTGACATATGGATCGGAGACATGGACCATCTCCAAGGCAGACGAAGACCTTCTGCTTATATTTAAACGAAGGATCCTGAGAGGAATATTTGGTGGCATCTGTGAAAATGGTGTTTGGAGGAGGAGATACAACTACGAGGTATACCACAGATATAAACAAATATTTGGTGGTAAAGACGTAGTATCTCTTATGAGAATAGGAAGACCAAGATGGGCAGGACATCTAGCAAGATCACAGCAGAACAACCCTCCTAGAAGAATCCTTATGTCACAGCCCGTGGGAAGTAGAAAAAGGGTTAGGCCAAAACTCAGATGGAAGGATGGTGTAGATAAGGATGGTAGAAAGATAGGCGCAGCAAACTGGCAACGGTTGGCAATAGGACTGCCTGGCGTAATAGACTTGGGAAGGTCGAGGCTCTTTCATAGGGCTGTAGTACAATCGATGATGATGACTTAAAATTCCCTGGACAGATCACACAACAAATATCAAAGTATTAAATCGAATGGGCAGAGAATGTGAATTGCTGCCAATAATAAAAAGAAGAAAAACTTCTTATCTGGGTCATATATTTCGAAATATTAGGTACCAATTCTTAAAGATTATTATGGAAGGAAGATTAAAGGGAAATGGGGCATCGGAAGAAAGAACGAGTATGCCAGAATTGTGGTCAACATCCACTTATTATATAGTGCACCATAAGAAGAAGATAATCATAATAGAAAAATATGCTCCCAGCGATGACAGCATAGGCGAAGAAAAGGTCTTTGCTATCGTTAGATAAATATTATTCTGCCGTCTATGAATATCTGCATTTCGCATAACATCAAAAACTCCAAAAACAGTCAGAATGTACCGTATTATAACAAAATGTAATAATTTCAAAATTGTTTCCAATTTTATATATCACATTCATCATACATTCTCCAAATCCATTCTAATAGATTTGAGACAATATGAGATTATATAAAATAGCTTTTAAATACCAGTGATTATGTTTAGCAACAAAACTGTTTGTTTCCGAATCTGTATTTAAAAAATTTCAACATTTTCTCTCCACGCTAAGTTTATTTCTTGTTGAAATTCCAAATTACACAATATTATCCATGCCATTTTAATTTATGGTGGTTTCTCAGAATTAAAGAGTGTAACATGCTGCCATCCATGTAGTTAACTAACTGCATGTTTAATCGAAGAAATAAATTAAATATCAGTATTAGGTAAATTAAAAAAAAAACGCATTCTTTAATAAATACTCTACATTTTATACAGGATATTACTTGTGTCTGTGTCTTTAGCGCATTATTCAAATACAACAAAATCAGATCACTTATAAAGTGTGTAAAATGTGTGTAAATGTGTCCAGTCAAGTGCAGTAAAATGAATATGCACTACAAGTACTTCGGTTAGTTGTGTTTTTTTTTAACACTGACTGGGGGTGATTGCGGGGTGGATTGGGTAGCTCTGCGGTTACCATAGCCGGTCCCAAGCCCCGATAAACTGTGGAGCGTGATTCGCACGGTTAGCAACCTACCAATCGTAAAAACAAATACTGCTCAAAGAAACAATATACAGCCTCGGAACCAAATTTATACTATGATGACGACTACGGCAAGAAATAAGGAGAAGCGAAAAACATCGAAACCCAGATGAGAATTACTACTTGGGATATCAGATCGATCAATTCAACGGATCAAGAAATAATCCAAGTACTGAAAAACAAAGACATAGACATTTGTGCTCTACAGGAAATAAAAAAAGGAAAAGGTCAATCAAAATTAGGTGAATACATACTAATGTACAGTGGAGTAGCAAAAGAAAGCAGGGTCAAAGGTGTAGCCTTACCAATACACGAAAGGTACCAAAACCACATCAAAGAGTGTTATTACATATCAGAAAGAATAGTAACAGCAAAGATAAGAATGAGAACGAAGACCTAAACATCATCGGAGTATATGGCCCAGAAAATAAAAAGCCTCAAACAACAAAAGAAGCGTTTTATGAACAATTACAACAAGTAGTAGATCAAGTCACAGGGAAGATGATAATATCGGGGGATTTTAACGCTCGAATAAACAATCAAGCAATACCCGGCATTAAACAAAAACATAACGAGAATGTTAAAAACGAAAATGGAGAACTGATGATTAACTTCTGCACGAATAATGAACTAAGAATAAACAACACATTTTTTGACCACAAAGTTGGTTATAGCATAATCTATGATAGATTATGTTATAACCAACAGAGATATACATCCATCGAAAATAATCGACGTAAAATGCCTCAACTCATCAGATGTAGATAGCGGCCGTAGCCTAGTATTATGTAAAATAAGAATCATCCTGACATACTTCCCTTCCAAAAGAACAGCGCCAACACAAACAAAAAAATACGGAATGTGCGGAATACTTGTACGGAAAAAGAATATCAGAGAAGATCGCTGGAAATGAAATATTAGAAAACGATAACATCAAGAAAAAATGAGAAAAACTCCAAAATACCATAATTAGCGCAGCAACAGAATCGCTTGGAGAAAGGAAAGTAATGAACACTTACATATTAAAAAAGAAAACACCATAGTTTAAAGAGGTGGTGTAGACAAAATGTGAAGAAAAGAAGAAAACCTTTTTGCAATATAGAACACAACAAACACAACAGGCATACAACCACTATAAACGAATCAGAAATGAAACGAATACTTTAGTTAGATAACAATTGAAAATCACCAGTAGAGGACAGAATACCGAACGAACTTATAAAGTACGGAGGACCAGATCTGACCAAACAACTATTAGAACTAATAGAATATCAAAAAATAATAGAACAAAACAGAATTTCTCAAGACTGGAGATCAAGCATCCTAATACCTGTCTTCAAAAAGGAAAACCAATCGGACTCGGAAAATTACAGAGAAATTAATTTATAATGATACAACACTAAAATTAACAACCAAAGTAGTAAAAATAAACTGAATGAAATTATAACACTAGCAGAAAAACAACAAGGTTTTAGGTCGGGAAGATCATACACGACGCTATATTTATAATGAGGCAAGTGCAAGAGAAATCATTAGAATACAATATATCGGCATATCTATGTTTCGTGGACCTTAAGAAGGCATTTGACAGAGTTAAATTAAAAGAATTTGTCCACTTACTGTACGAAACAGAGATACCTTTAGAAATAATCAAAACAGTGAGATTCCCTGAGTCCTCATTGTTCAACCTGATTATGGAAGAAATAATAAAAAAAGTAAGAACTAAAAAAGAATACCAAATACGAGAAAAACAACTTAAAATAATCTGCTACGCAGACGACGCAATAATACTCTCTCAAAGTGAAGATGATTTACAACGTATTTGGCACCAATTTAATATTACTCTTAGACAATTTAACATATTAATTTTCCCAAAAAAGACAAAATTCATGATTACAACACCAAATTTACTAAGATGTAAATTGGAGCTGGAAGGTGAGATAATAGAAAAAGTATCCATTCTTCTTCTTCTTCTGGTTCCTATCCGTTTCGGATGTTGGAAATCATATTGGCAATCATAACCATGTTCTTAAATTCCGCAGCCATGATATTCTCCTTCCACCGGGCCCTCGCTTACCTTTGACTTTACCTTGCAATATAGACTGTAGCAGGGAGTAACGGTGCTGATTTCTCATAACGTGTCCCAGATATTGCAATTTTATCCGTTTGATCGTAAACACAATCTCTGGTTCCTTCTTCATTTTTCCTAGAACTTCCTTGTTCGTGATCCTTGCTCTCCATGATATTCTCAGCATTCTTCTATAAAGCCACATCTCAAATGCTTCAAGTTTTTTAATAGTGGTGTCTGTAAGCGTCCGTGCCTCCGCCCCGTACAACAATATAGAGAAAACATAGCATCTCAAATGTCTCATTTTTGTATCAAGGGATATGTTGTGACTTTTGAAGATGGTGCTCATTTTGTTAAAGACCGTTCTTGCCTTTCCTATGCGGCACTTTATTTCCTGTAAATTGCTCCCCTGTTCGTTAATAATAGTATCCATTACTTTTTCTATTTAGTTTAATTATCTAGGCATCACATTATCTAGCTACGAAAAGTTAGAAACTGAAGTGGAAGATCAAGTGTACTGGAGACACATTGAAAAAACAGACAGAGTCATGTCTATATAAAAAAGAAGAAGAAGAAGAAGAAAAAGAGTTGCGTTTTTAAGCGGTTAAAAACGAAATGGTTTTTAATCAGATAAAAACATATTCTTCGATCTCAATTTTCTTTTTTTTAAACTGAGAATTAAAATCGGCCGATCAGTCTACTGCCAATACTTTCCCCATAGGTTCGAAAAACTTTTGTTAGCAAAACCGACAACTGTTTTAGAAGAAAGTAGTACAATTTCAACCTACCAATAGTTTAGATTAGTAAATCGGATTTACCAACACGTCAGAGCATCCAGATAATATTACTCTGCTAAACTCATAGCGGAATGAGTGTCATCTTTTTAGCATTGCGCTTGGGCAAGTTATATGAGACATGTTCACGGCACTCTTAAATTCAGCGGATAATATCTGTACAACGATCACTGAAAGTAAAACAAAGCTTATAGCATTAGCGTAACACTACAGAATCAGAAACATCGAAGAAAACTTATTGGTAACCGTAATATTGAGTACCAATACGCACAATGTGGTGGTTACAATGCGCACCAGTTCCTGGTGCAAATATATTATCGAAAGATATAAATCGAAGAATTCCGCTTGCAAACAGTAGTTAATATGAACTAATTAAACAGCTTAGAAGCCATTGTCTAACAAGAAAAAATAAGATGATGGTGAAATCGTAGGTTTCCACGGCCAGAGTCAGAATTATAGTTTATTCGTCTTCCGGGTTTGGACCGTGTCATTTGTGAGTGACCCAAAAGTGGGTTCATCTCGACGTTTCGCTACAATTGTATGTAGCTTCTTCAGGAGAACAAAGAAAAAGAAATCAAAAGACAGGAAGATGGGTAGTTAGCAACGGTAACTCAGTTACTCAACGCAGCCAGAGGCGAATACTAACTACCAAGATGGGCATTTGGTCACAGTAACTCAACTACTTAACGCAGCCAGAGGTGAAAACCAAATGCCAGGACAGGGATTCACGTCCAACAGCTCAGAACACTAACGCGTCGAGAGGCGGGGAGTGAATCCGACGATTACTCCGCTACCGCTCTATTTATAGTCGCGGTGACCTGTCCCTGACTCGGAAGACGAATAAACTATAATTAAGATGATGGTGTTCAGAATCCTAATAGTCACAGTCCTAATGTATGGATTAAAAAGGGAACTTTCTATTATAGCCGAAAACACACTATTAATATTCGACAAAAAAATACTCAGAAAAACATTAAGCCCAATAAACTGGCATCTTGTATTTATCCCTTTGTTAAAAAAATGTTAACAACTACAGTTAAAAATGCAGCAGCAAAGTAATCAGGTTCAGTAGTTTATTTTTGATTTATCAGTCTTTAAAATTATGGTTTTCAATATCCAATAAGTTATAACAATAGCCAATCTTATGAGATTACGAAATTCAAAAAAATAGACCGTATTTTTTTTAACATTACCTCTCTCTATAACTATTAGAAGGAACACATACTGCACCACACATTAACATAATCTATTTTCAATAGACACTAATCTCTTATCAAAATATCAATAGAGTATCATCCATGTTTAGTATGCTATCACAGACATGTCACTTGATTATGTAAATATTGTGAGGGATGGTCTCGAAGGACATCTGAAAAGTTGATTGAATAGCTTTGTTTTGTCAATAATGTATTTTTATGAAGCTATTGTAATTGATATGTAAATAATAGAAATTTAGCAGAAGTTAAATATTAGAACTACGTCTCCAAAATAATTTGTTTAATAAAAATTGTATCTTCAAATCGGGTTCCTAGTGACTAAAATGTCCAATAAAATAGTTCTAATTTTACAATTTGTTGTTAATTTTCGATACTATAATTTACAACACATAAGCTTGAACGTAATATTAAAATGTAATCTGACGTATTTAGCCCAGTCTTGTTAAGAAAAAGGTCGAAAAGTTTTTCACAGATATCTGAAGCTTTCAATACATGTGGGTGTTACTAGATGACGAATAGATGAAAAAGCACTCGTATTTTTACCTTGCGTTTTTTTAAACAATAATTTATGATCACAATTTGATTTTTTGTCTAAGTTTTTATTTTTATATTTTACATAAACAATATTTATATCATTTTTTATATCAAGAATATCTTTATTTTCCCGTATTTTTAATTAAAATTGATAAATAATTTACGGAGATATTTGCAAAAAAGCAGTTTTTTATTACTAATTTATAAATTTTATAATTTTTTTTTTATTAACAAAATAAAATGTTTTTAATACATTTAAATATCGAGGAATTGCCGTCTTTTAATTTTGTGCTAAATTTACCAATTTCCCCCCATAGGTCCAATAGTTAAGAAGTTATTTCATTTATTTATCCCTGAGGCTAAATATTTAAACTATTGAACTTGCTCTATTTGATGCTAGACTCATTTAGCAAATTTCATAGGATTTTTTAAGATTTAAACTATCTCAGTAGTTAAATGCATATTGCGTTTTCATCGAAATTAGTTACAAAATAAACGTTTGAAAAAGGGGTATGTTTTTTACTTGTAAGCAATTTTAATAACTTCTATATTTTTTCAAGCTACAGACTTGTACGTACAACCATTGGATAGCTGGTAAAAAACTCACATAAAAAAACCTTCTATGACTAATATTAACGAAGTTAGGGACTATTTTTTAAAGTTTTTAAAAAGTACATTTTGATTATACTGTTTTATGAATTCTGCAGTTTTTAATTTGTATGAAGCAATAACGAGTAGATATTTGTCTCTTTCGAGATTAATTGCAAACATCTTTTTTAATCTGCAACTGCTGATTTAACGATTGCCAACTCTATCCCCTAATCTATCAAAGGGTAATTGTTAAAAAAATGTCTAATAATTAACTGCAATAAATCTACAAAGAAACAGATACTTACTCATTGTTGTAAATACTTATTGTACGTCAATGTGTAAAAAATTACCTGAAATTTAATTCATAAAATAGAATAATAAATAAAATATAAATAAATAAAAAAATTTCCGAGATTTCTCATATTTCCCGGCCAGTGAAAACTATGTAGTTATTCATATTTAGACGAGCTACCCCAGATTAAAAAAAATAAGCTGCTAGCTGCAATGGAAGCCGAGATAATGTAAATTTTTCCTACGTGTTTCAATTTGAAGTTCTCGAAAAAAAAACCGGAGCTGAAACAGTTATCCTCTCCACTTTCCTAGGTCGATCTTTCGAAAGTACCTTCGTTTCGAAAGATTGAATAAGTTTTATAGCTATAAGTTTCAATATAAAGTTTAGATTTTTATTCAAAATTTGTGATAAATTTTACTTCTTAATGTTTATAAACAATGGAGATATGATTTTTTTAAAAATAGTCTCTAACTTCGTTCCTATTGGTCATAAAAGGTTTTTTCAAATGTGGGTTTTATACTGGCTCTCCAATGGTACGTACAAATCTGTAGCTTGAAAAATATAAAAGTTATTAAAATTGTTTATAAGTAAAAAACATACCCGTTTTTTAAACGTTTATTTTGTAAATAATCTCAATGAAAATGTAATATGCATTTAACTATTGAAATAGTTTAAGTCATAAAGAATCCTATGAAATTTGCTAAATGTATCTAGCATCAAATAGAGCAAGTTCAATCGTTTAAATATTTAGCCTTAGGGATAAATAAATGAAATAACTTTTAAACTATTAGACCGATCTGTGGGAAATTTCACATTCGGCAAAGACGGCAATTCCTTGATGTTCAAATTTATTAATAACATTTTATTTTGTTAATAAAAAAAAATTAATAAAATTTATAAATTAGTAATAAAAAACTGCTTTTTTGCAAATATCTCCGTAAATTATTTATCAATTTTAATTTAAAAACGGGAAAATAAAGATATTCTTGATATAAAAAAATGATGTAAATATTGTTTATTTATAATATAAGGATAACAACTAAAATCAAATTATGAAGATAAATTATTGTTTAAAAAAAACGCAAGGTAAAATTACGAGTACTTTTTTATCTCTTCGTCATCTAGTAACCCACATTCATGTCTTAAAAGCTTCAGATATCTGCGAAAAAATCTGGCGTGAAATCAATGATTTTTATAACCAGACTGGGCTAATTATATTAATATTATTATTATCTCGTAAATAAGTATTCATACCTCATAAGGCTTGGCTTAGCCAGGAGCATTCTTCTCTCCTTTCGAAGTTTGGCGATACAAATAGCAATTGTAGCTTTGTAAATTGCTGCACGAACGATTACTGTTTATGAGCGATCAAACCATCTCCTCAGGTTTTTCAGCCGCAAGTTCTGGCGTCTTCCAATTTATCTTTTGCCCTGAATTTTATCTTTCACACTGTTTAAATACTACTATACGTACGTCATATATTGTAGTTCTTTGGCTTTTACCTGTACTTAACTGTATACTATAGTTCCATGTATTTTCTTTTATTTTTTTTTCTATCTGTTTCCATCTCTCTCCCTCTCTTTCTTAATTCTCTCAGAAACTACGCGGTATGTTAGTAGTCGCATTCACATTTATTGACTTCAGTTGTAGTGTTCAGTGTGTGAGAATAATAACTACTTTATTATTTTAACTTTCAAAGTATTTTCTATCTTGTACAGGAAAATGGTAAGCTTAAATTATGTATATATGATGCAAACCTAATTAGTCTAAACGATAAAGAGTATAAAGAAATATTCAGTTTTAAGTAGAAATTTTAGCTAAAATAATCTTATTTTTATCAGGGTTACAAAGATATCGTCATTAGTTATTTTATTAGTACTCATGTTTCTGAACTATAGGTCTCGACTATATTTTATAGATCTGGTATTTAGTTTTCCTAGTGAGTGTCTCACTTTATGTCTCCAAATAATATTGTAGACTCGATTTGCTAGGTAAGTTCTGCTGTTAATTTTTGTTTTTGTCAATTAACTTAAGACGATTTCTTAATTTATCTCGACCAATATGGTACTTTGAGTGATTTTTGTCCAGTAATTATTCGCATGTGTTTGGTTTCATCAAAATTAACCATGGTTAATTATTAACATGGTTATAAATTAATTAATGGAGAACTCAATTCTGCTATTCAACAATACATATTAGTTTCAACCATGTTCTACCATCCATCAATTAATAGAGTACCGGCATGTAAGTAATGTTTATTTATTTGCTCATTTATTAATTTATTACAATCTAGTAGACTATTTTATAACAATTTGTGGGTCTAACCTTGTCTGTTAAAAATTTTTAAAACTTTTTATACCTTTTTATTCAACTTACTCATTTTAAAATAAAACCACAGACATGTAATATTGGCATAATTATTGTAATTTACAACATATAATTTGTTTATCTTTATTAGACAACACCCTAATATGGGTTTTTATCATTTCAGCATTTATTTAACTTTATATCGAGACCTGAAGATGCTTTGCATATTGTAGAAAGCGAAACCGGTCGTCTTATAGTTAAATTAAATTGATTGTGAGTAAGTCTTATTTATTATTTCTTTACCTATTTGAAATGGACTCACACAAGCAACACATTCATGATTTGAAATTTGATATTATAATATTAGCACAAAAAGCCAAATGTATGACATCTAAATACAAACTACGATGTAAAATCAAAAATGATGGGAAGATAATAAAGCAGGAAGCAAGGTTTAGATATCTGGGAATAGATATAACTAGTTACGGAAATGTTGAAGAAGAAGTACGTACGACAACAAAGCTTAAAAGCAAGTAAAGCGGCAGGATTTCTTAATGATACAATCTGGAAGAACAAACACCTAGGACAAGACACAAAAACAAGAATCTATAAAGCAGCAATTAGACCTATATTAACATACACGACGAAGACAAAACCTGGCACATCTAAAACGAGACGACTACTAGAAATAACAGAGATGAAAATACTTCAACGAATATCAGGGAAAAGTCTGTTGGATGGGGAAAGAAGCGAAAACTTAAGAAGAGCGTGCAATATAGGATAGGATAGTACGAATAGCACGAGATAAGTCACCAAACAGACGAAGGAGTATTGGCAGACCAAGAAAAATATGGTGTCACAATTTAAACAATTTAGGAGGCTAATATTGAAGAAGAAACAGGCTTTAAAGCCTACATACAAGAAGGAAGAAGAAGAAGAAGTATTAGTCTTCCTTCATCTTCAACTAACAGCCACTTCATCTTGTAATAGTAAAATATTAATGGTAATGGCAAATAGTAAATAGTAATAGTAAATATACAATAATATGATCTAACTTAAAAATCACAACAAAATTGAACTGTGCATCAAAATGAATAATTTTAAGGATAATATTTTTCTTAATTTATTTCTTAAACAATGTTAATAACCAGTATTGTTGAAACAATGAGTGCACGAGATGTATCTGTATAATAATTACAATGAATAATTATTGAACCATTAAGGTATGTCTGTGATGACTGTGATTTTTAAAATGTGCATGAGTGTGTTTAACATTCGCGTGAGTGTTTTAGTAACTAATAATTGTATTGTCTATTGAATTTGAAATACGCCTAAGAATTATAAATCTAACAAAAGGTAAAACAATTTATTAGTTAAAACTATTATAGCCCACTGGAATACTGAGATTTAAAAAAGATCAGCATTTTCAATTGTGCCTTTCGAATACTAGATATTATTTTATGTTTTTTCATGAGGATTTGAGTGATTTTTTTTTTCAGTATAATGTCGCTCTTGTTACTGTCTTATCATTATTCCGTTTTTGTAATCGTTTTCACTGTATTTGAATATTCCCGAACTCCCGAACATCTTTTGACGAAAGCTTTCAGTCGTCTCTAATTTTTACTACTTCAGTCCATACTTCGACATGTAGCATTAATTTAGAAATCGCATGGTCCAAAAGATCGGTTGTTATCCAGCCAGGTTCTAAAACTAGGGTATAAAGTATTATTAATTACTTATGTGCTATACTATTAAGTGGACGAAATTCGAGTACTATATTCAGTTTTTTCTAAGTTGAAAAAAAGCATATTTAGCTTTGGAAAAAAAATGTGTTCTTTAGAAATGTTATATGATTTTTATTACGAACATTATAGTACCAAATTTGCACGGTTTCCAGTGATTAACGGCTTTTTTCAAAACTAAACCACCTTTTAGGGGTTCGCCCCTCTGACCACTATACTAGTCATACCCTGTACTCTGTTTAATCTTCTCTTTTGTCGTAATTTGAAGTTCAGCAAATTACTTGACACATCAATTCACATGGATTTCTCTAATAGCAGATACATTTTCTGGTGTTTATTAAAGAACTCTTTCGCGCAATAACCGTAAAATTTATACAACCAATTGTTTTTAAATTGTTCGAAAGTTTACGTGAAAAAAATGTGAAAAGACGAAAATGCCACTGAACCTCTAAAAATCATACGAACAAGTTGAATTCTGTCGAAAATGTTAATTTTAGGACACTAGAAAAGATGCAAAAAAGTTTACCTCCTTTACCCTCGGGCTTTACCCTAAAATCCCCCACGCAGAGAGGGAAAAACTGAAAAAAATCGATTTACCAAGAATCTGTAACCCATAGAAAAAAAAGTTTCAAATAAAAAATGTAGCTAAAATAATTTTAAACATAAACATTTGTTAGCACTTTTTGTGTAAGATGAACCGTTCTCTCAGAAACAACGATTTAAGCGATCGGCGATTTTGAATGTTAGCGACTCCTGCGAAATCAATGCTCAATAAAATTTGTATCAGTTTTACGGTAAAAATATAATATCTTTTGATACGAGTTTCATATCGACGAAAATCAAGATGTGTTTTAAAGGTAAAGACTACAGCTTTCGTACCTATACAATTTTTGTATTGTTCCGCAAATAAACTCAGTCTTCATAAAGGTGTAAAATAAATATCTAAGCATTGCGCGATTTTTGCCATTTTTATGATTCTCATGAGATCAATACAATGTATAAAAATGCGAATTTCAACTTTTACATTACAAATAATCTAAAACATTTAAGTGTTTTTTTTTTAATTACACTAGTACGTTTTTTAAATCTGCTATAAATTAATTCCAAAATCATCTTCTTGGAGCCATTTCCCATAACGTGCGATTATTTGTAATGTAAAAGTTTAAATTCTACGTTTTTCAAAATGCCTCATATTATTTTGCAAAAAATCAAAATCGAATTTTTATGTTATACAGTGTAGGAAAATTTTTATGGTCGGTATGGACCTTACGTGAGATGGAGTGAGAAACAGCTGTTTAAAAAGAGAGAGGTATATTAGGTACGCCCTTTATATCGCCGAATGGAAATATTAAAAAAGGGGAAATTCAACGTTGCCAAACTTATTGGTTTTATTTGACCTGTTGTCTTTTTTTGCATTTGAACAATGTTCTATCAAGAAGATAAAATGCTCAAGATAATCAAATTTGGGCGAAATTGATTTAAATGGCAGGTTACTGTTTTTTTTATTGGGAATATGCCACAAGTTTTCTTTACAATAATTGTAATATAACATTTTGATTTCCATTTCGGAAATCGTTTTATATAAATAAAATTTATTAATGTTTCGTATTTTAAGTACGATTTCCGAACTAAAAATCTAAACATCAAAATAATTTCCCAATATGAAATAATAAACAATTAAACATGCATACAATAACGCCAAATTAAAAAATATTCATACACTAATTTATTTGGCAACGTCTAGTCTAGATAGTCGTCTGGTCACGTCTGGTCAAAAGATCGAGTAACGAGAAGTAGAGGTGGGTCGTGCTAGTTTATCGTTAAGAGCTTAGGAGCAAAATTTCGGACCAGAGTTTTTTAAATGCATTCATTTTTTTCGAATCCTGAGAAAACTAATAAATATTTTTGAAAAAATTAAACGCAGAATGAAACAATACATTATTACCGAGAGCTTAAAGTCCCTGAAAACTTCTATAATGTTTATTTTAATAAGTTATAGGGATGAAAAAAAAAACAAAATTTAGTGTGATTTTTAATTTCAAATATCTCATTAAAAAAACATTTTGTTTATTCTAAGGGACCTTCGGCCCTCGGTAATAATGTAATCTTTCATTCTGCATTTAAATTTTTCAAAAATATTTGTTAGTTTTCTCAGGATTCCAAAAAAATTTAAATTTTTTTGAATGCTAAAAAGCATTTAAAATTTTTAATTTTCATAAACAAGTAACTATGATTGTTTAAAAGTAGTTTCAAGTAAGATAGTACCTACATAAACAAACATAACGGCTATTATCGTTTATGTGTATATCTTTTGAAGTGAAAGAAACTACCTAATGATATATTTATTATAACTTGAAAAATAAACTAAACAATCATCATCATCATATAACGGGGGTCCTACGGCGATTGCCGCTTCCCGCATTTCAGCCTCCATCTTTTCCTATCTCCCCAATCTCCCTCTTCTAAGCCTCTAGATTGCATTGTTTTTGTAATTTCTCTTCTCCAGGAATTTGGTGGTCTTCCCCTTTTCCTTCTTTCTGGCGGAACATACATTAAGGCTTTCTTTGGCCACCGCTCCTCCTCCATTCTCATCACGTGACCATACCATTGTAATTGCCTTCCTTGTATTCTATCTGAAAGAGTATCTCTAATTCCTGTACGGTTTCGTATTTCCTCATTCCTGATTCTTTCCATTCTCGATACTCGACATGACCTTCTAAGATAATCCATTTCCACAACGTCTACTTTATCTCGTTCATTCTTTGTCATCGTCCAACATTCGGCACCATATGTGGTAATTGGTTCTACAATTGCTCTGTATACGCGAAGTTTGGTATGCATCTTTATTTTATTAGACCACAGTAATGAATTCAGTATTCGGATGCATTTTTTCCCTTGGGTTATTCGGTTTTGTACATCTATCTTAACTCTGCCATCTGCTGATATGATGCTTCTGCTAAATCTTTTTGCTAAACCCGATATTAGTAATTGTACTATGTCATATACTATGGATGTAAGTATGCCGTTTGCTAAAATTTTATTGCAAGATTCTTGCAGGCAGCGTACCATAACAATCACTGAACTAGCATTCAAGTATTTTTGGTCACTCATTGTACTTGTTATTTCTTTAAACGGCCGTAAAATTTGGGAAAGTTGAGAACAAATAATCCAGTGTTCTTTATTTAGATTAGGTTTAAGTCTAAGTCTGTATTATTTAATACCAATGTGGAACGGGTTGCCTCTTCTAACTCGGTCATTCTTTTTAACATGTAATAGGTGAAGTTCTTCCTAGTTTCCACGTCTTGGATTGGCCGTTTGGGAACTGTGTTCTGTTGTAATTAATACTTTAAAAGCCTTTCTGAAGATAAGGTACTTTTTTGAAATGTGTTTTTTGCAGAATTGTCGAAAAAAGGACTTTTTATTTTATCTATTTGTACACGACAGCATTTAAGTGCGTCCCCCACCAATAAATTTAATCATCATCATAAATCACAATCATCATAAAACAAAACATATTTAATAGCTTTGACCATATTTTAGGAATTATCAGTTACTGCAAAATTTACTTTTCGTTTTAGACCCGACTGATTAATGATTTCAGTAATCGCTGTTTTCTGGATTATGGTTTCCAGAAAAATGGCAGCAGCCTAATAAAAAAGTTTTGAATACTAAATTTTCGGTTAAATATTGTCCTGTTAATGCGAAGTAACTCTCAGTTACTCCAGATGTCCAGAGGTCAGTAGTAATACAGATATTTTCTACTTCTTTAACAACTTGCGATCTAATAATTTGCTCACTTTTGACATAACATTCCTGAAGTAATGAACCTGACAAAGTTTTTCTTGTTGGCGGTTTATATCCAGGAATCCACCCTGCAAACTTTTTAAAAGCTGGTTCTTTAACTATGGAAAACGGATGAAACGAAAAGTTTAGTAAATCTTGAAAATCAATCAGTCCAAGAAAAAGAAACTGATAAAGATGACTTAAGTCCATGGTGTATTTTTGATGAATTAATTGGACATGACTCATCTAAACATACACCTGTATCGAGAGGTATAAAAGAAGTCGACATGTAATTGTCTGATGATATATTACCCACAAACAATTTCGAACGGAGATTGTCCATTACCGTGGTGAAAAAACCATCGCCATGTATATCGTAACTTAACCACTATATTCATAAAATGTTGTAGTATTGTAACAAAATCTTTTCCTTGTGAACACATGTTTAACATCTGGTATAATTTTAAATAAAAGAAGAACGCGATTAACAAGAAAAGTGGAAAAACTTATGTTTTTAAATGTCAATTTAGACGATTCGCGATTTAATAATGTGTAATGTAAATGTAACTATTTAAGTACCATTTTTATTATTTAATTTATTTTTCAAGTTACAATAAATATATCCTTCGTTAGGTTCTTTTATTTCAATACTTATACACATAAACGATAATAGCTAATATGTTTGTGTACTCGCTAATTTGAATACTGGTAAACAATCAACTAGTTACAGTTTACGAAAAACGGTTCCGATAAAAATTAAAAAAACGAGAAGACCCACCTCTAGTTTTTTAGGTATATTAGGATCGGAACCAGAGAATATCTGATCGGAACTAATCGTCTCACCAATGGGCAATGGCCAATGAGTGTTAAAAGGATTTTAAGAGGGGAGACGAAGGGGAAATATGATTGTTATCTTTGTCTAATTCGTTGAAAATATGATTTTATATCTGCGTTAGATATCCTGTTAAATTTTACCATACCGACCATAAAAATTTTCCTACACTGTATGTTGTGAAGAATGGTCTTCAGTAATAAAAATTTCACTACCACCGATCAATAAAAATTATAAATTTTATTGATCTCACGAAAATCATAACATATATATATATATATATATATATATAATATATATATATATATATATATATATATATATATTTATTATTAACACCTGCGCGGTGTTTGCATACTACTATCTGGTCACAAATGACCAATTATCAGTTATTTTCTGACCTAACATAATAACAGAAAATACTTAAATCTAAGGGCTTACCCTATGGCTTACTCTTATTTGATCTATTAACTAATGCACTACAACTAGCATGCAATAACTTCACAGCACTATACCCTGCTTTTTACACTAAACTGTTACACATTTACACTAGCTCAAATGGTTTTGTCCTTATGAGTATTCTCTTTAGTTCAGTGTTGTCAAGAAGCTGGATTGCCTCGACATTCACATGACTATGCAGCCTCTGCTCGTGACTTGCTGCTGTTCTCTTGATTATTTCGATCACAGTTTCCATACCCAGGTCCTGGTGGAGGTTGCTGTTACGGATATACCAAGGAGCATCAACAATGTTTCTCAGTACTTTATTTTGAAATCTCTGGATAATAAGTAGATTACTAGCTTTGGTACAGCCCCAGAGTTGGCACCCATATACCCATACTGGCCTTAGTACTTGCTTGTAGATGGATAATTTATTATGAATTGACAATGTTGAATTTTTTCCAATCAGCAAATACAATTTCTTATATCTAATATCAAGCTCCCCTCTTTTCTTTTTGACATGGACTTTCCAGCGCAGCTTCGCGTCTAGGGTGATGCCCAAGTATTTTGCTGATGTTGCATAAGGAATTTGGGTATCATTTATTCTAACTGGGAAATTTTCTATTTTTTTATTTGTAAAGTTAATGTGTGCAGATTTAGTCTTATTTAATTTTATTCGCCATTTTCTGGTCCAGTTATGTATTTTATTTACTGATAGTTGCAATTTATCAGTCGCTTCTTCACTAGTGTCTCCTATCGCTAGTATGGCTGTATCATCCGCGAAGGTGGCAATAGTATTTTGTTCTAGCTCTGGAATGTCACATGTATACAATAGGTACAGGACTGGACCTAAGACACTTCCTTGTGGCACGCCAGCTTTGATCTCCCTTAAGTCGGTGTACACTTCTTCTTGTTTTACTCTGAAATATCTATTCCCAATGTATGATATAGATATATATATATATATATATATATATATATATATATATATATATATATATATATATATATATATATCAAGTTGCAGTTTTTGTTTTTGTAGGTTGTAATTTTTAGATTTTTGTTGTGTTTGTATTTTAAATAATACCCTGTTGTGTTGTAATGTTTTTATTCAAAATTTTAAATGTATTTTTTAATATTTTTAACATGTTTGTGACAGTGTTCTTCGCCTCTAGGACCAACTGAACATTTTCAATGTAGGTTTTGAATGTTAATTTCCACCAGTTGTACTAAAATAGGTTTTCCATTTAGGTGCTGATGAAGGTGACAACATATCACCGAAAATTTCACATTTAGAATAAAGTTCTACACCAAACTGGTTTATACCATCTCTAGCTGATCCTTGTTTTGACGCTTTCCCGAAAGTTACCCTCCAAAGAATTATATATATATATATATATATATATATATATATATATATATATATATATATATATATATATATATGCCGGTTTAGAACGTCCTTCTCCGTTGTCCGACACCTAACTTCCATCCTCTTCTATCGTGGCAATCTTCCGTTGATAGATTTCGTTCGCTCATTGACTTTTTTATGTTTTGCTGCCACTCTAGTTTGGGCCTTCCTCATTTTCTATTCCCTTCAGTATTTTTCCAGTTCAGTATCTTTTTGGGCCATCTAGTATTTTGCATTCGCTCTACGTGTCCGTACCAGGTAAGTTGTTGCTTTTCCTTAATTATCGTAACTTCTATTCCCATTCGTTGTTTTATATGGTCGTTCCTCATTTTTTCTCTTCGTGAGACTCGCATAGATCTTCTTATCGCGTCCATGTCGACTGCCTCTACCTTCTTTTTTTGTCTGTCTAGAATTCTCCATGTTTCCCCTCCATACAATAGGCTGCTCTTAACCATTGTCTCGTATATCTTAAATTTTCTTCTTTTTGTTATCTCCTTGCTCTACAAGATGCCATTTAGACATCCAATCATAACACATGGCAAAAATCGCGCAAACTTTATTTATTGAACAGCTTTATACAAACTGACTTGATCTGCGGCAAAGTACAAAAATTGAATACAAAAGCGGCTCTCTTCACCTTTACAAAACATTTAGATTTTGATCGATAGGACACTCTGATCAAAAGATATCGATCTTTTACTGTCGAGTTGATACAAATTTTATTTAACGTGATTTCGTGCGCGGAATTGACATATAAAATCGCCGGTTGCTTCAAGAGTTGTTTCTGAGAGAACGGTTTATTATAAACAAAAAGTGCTAATAAGGTAGTGGCTCCAATTGCTGACAGTACCCCAATAAGCGACACCAGAATATGTTATTTATGTACTAAGACTATTTGAAACAGTACAGTCTTTGGTATTGGCGGTCTTTGCTTCCTTGGGCAATAGTTTGAATTCGTTGGCATCAATGCGCTGATAAAATAAATTTTAAGGTTGGCGACATTCACTAGTTTTATAAGTGACGTAAAAGTGCACGTCTTGCCAAAATTACTAAGCAAAAGCACTAAGAAAATACTTTATATAAATTGGATGTGTGACGTTAATGTGTATTTAAAGGGTAAGTCTTTTAGTGTAGCAGTTTAACAGTAATATAAATGTACTTATTTCTTGGTTAAATTACCTTATGTTATAATAAAGTAAGGTTAGATAGGGGTTGTCAGTTACTAATACAAGATCCGAGCGAGTATCCAGTAAGTGACACTAGTGTCAGCTATCGGGTTTCAGATGTTTTTATACTTTTAATGAATATTTAAGTAGGAAGTACGTAAATAACCCCGTAAATACAATAAAAATTTTATAATTTTATGTTGTACCAATAGCTGACACCCTTTTACTAACATATGTCAGCTACTGGGTCCAAATAATATTTGTTTATTAGTTTAGATTTTCTTTGTATTTCAGTTGACAATGCCGAAGAAATATTCTAATGAGACATTGCGCCAAACCCTGGCAGATATTGACAACGCAATATCTGTTGCCACAGCAAGCAAAAATTATGGGATCCCAAGAACTACATCAATATATAAAAAAGTGGTAAATACCCTAGAGAATGCAGGAAGGGACCTGCTACAAATTTAATCCCTGATGAGGAAAATCTGTTGGTCAAATGGTTGTTTTATATTTCTGATCGTGGTTTTTCAGCAACAAAGCTTCAGCTCATTTACTATGTAGAATTAATTTTCAAACTTAACAAACGTGAAAATAATTTCAAAATCATTTATCAATGAAGAAAATTTACGTCGCTGGTTAAGGGATATTAAATCGTATTTTGAGGAGAATAATTATTACGACATTTTTAATGATCTTAAACGAGTATTCAATGCTGATGACTTGGCTTTTTATATGAATCCTAAAAGAAGCCGAGTTCTTACACACAAGGAAGATTCTACTGTCTACAACCATCTACCAAATGCCAAGAAAGAGGGCCTTACTGTTCTTATAACAGCAAACGCAGCAGGAAAGACTGCCCTAGGCATGGTGATGTTTGCTTATGAAAGGATTTCACCTGCTATATCTGCTTCTATGCCAAAATCTTTGCAATTAGTAAAAATGAAAGTAGATGGATGATCGCGGAATCTTTCTATGAGTACATAACAAACGTTTTGTATCCTTGGGCTGTGGAAAATAAAATTAAGTTTTCATATATATTTTTCGTTGATGGACATTCTAGTCACTTGACTTCCTCTTAGTGATTTCTGTACTGAAAGAAAATTATTTTCTTATTGCACTGCATCCTAATTCGATACATATTATGCAGCCGATGGCTGCAGCAATTTTTAGACCCCAAAATTTGCTGGAGAAATAAAGTAAATAATTGAATAATACAAAACAATGCTTCAAAATTGAGGAAAAAGAATTTTGGACCAGTGCTAGCAAAAGAGAGAATTCCATTACTCCGAAAATTATATTAAATGGTTTGTGTGCTGCCTGTTTGTGTCCATTTAACGCCGATTCAATTAACTACCAAAAATATTTCAAGTCAGATAATACAGAAATTTACAATAATCCATTCCCGTAGAAGAAGCTCCACAAGAAAAAATATTTCAACAACTGTTAGAGACCTGCATTGACCCTTACTTGTTACAAGAATTTAATGCAGCAGACTCGGATACGTGGAACGGAAATATATAACATTTAAGTCTTTTCCAAGTTTGGCTGGAGATCAAAAATGTAAAACAGCTCAACACATTTATCGTTCCCAAATTAAATGACCCTGAAATCTTAACAACAGAAGAAGACCGTTCAAATAATAAGGAGAACAGCATGGATAAATGTAATACAGGTCCACAACCACGTTTTGATACGGATAATATTCCACCAGGCGATGTTGCAGTGGTTAAACTCTATTGTAATATTAACGATACAACTACTTTAGAGTCTCCTTGAAAAATTGATTAAAAAATATATATATCAATAGATGAAAAAATTCCTACTCCATTTAAGAAGGCATTGTTTTATCCCTACAAACCATATTCTAAAGAACAGAAAAAAGGGTCGGTGAAAAGTTGCCTTCTGTTGCAACTTCCACTCAGTGGAAACAATACCATTTAAAGAAAAAAATGGAAGAAGAATTCAAAGAACAGAAAAAACAAGAGCGAAAACAAACGAAGACGAAAAGAAGATTCTGAAAAAAAAAACAAAACGAAATTTCAAGGAAAATTCAGATTCTGAAACATTTCTATCTGATGAGCAATTACTTTTGGAATCTGATAGTGGTGATGACATTCCAGCTATTGTTCCAACATTCAACAAATATGATTTAAAAGAAGGTGACCACGTTATTGTTATTTATTAATATCAACATTATCCGGGAAAAATAAAAAAGTAGAATAAATAAGGTATTTGACAGTGTTACGGTAAACAGCAACTTTAATTCCAAATGGCCAAATGAAGGGGATGCAATACGGTATGATGATACTGATATTGTGGAGAAGATCAACGAACCAGCAAGTTTAAATAATCGTGGAATATACAGAGTTATTTGAATCATGAATGTGTTGCTTGTGTGAGTCCATTTCAAATAAGTAAAGAAATAATAAATGAGACTTACTCACAATCAATTTAATTTAACTATTCAGAAGACCGGTTTTGCTTTCTACAATATGCAAAGCATCTTCAGGTCTCGATACAAAGTTAAATAAATGCTGAAATGATAAAACTCATATTAGGGTGTTGTCTAATAAAGATAAACAAATTAGATGTTATAAATTACAATAATTATGCCAATATTACATGTCTGTGGTTTATGTTTTCAAAATGAATAAAAGGTATAAAAAGTTTAAACAGACAAGGTAAGACCCACAAATTGTTATAAAATAGTCTATTAGATTGTAATAAATTAATAAATGAGCAAATAAATAAACATTACTTAGATACCGGTACTCTATTAATTGCTGGATGGTAGAACATGGTTGAAACTATCATGTATTGTTGAATGGAGAACTTAAGTCTGCTATTGTAGTTGTTTGACAGTAAACGGGAAGTTCTTGAGGAGATATATTTGATCTAATGAAGTAGAGATAGGTGTGTGATTGTTTGTTAGATGAAAGTGATGTTATATACCATTGTATTATTTAAAAGTTATTTATACTTATTCGAGAGATATATTTATGAAATGTGTGTTATTTATTGAGTAACTGTTTTATGAAGGTGACAGTTTTATGACAATAAATAAGCTTAGATGTGCAAATTGTGTGGGTGTGCAATTCTTTCAACTTGTAATTATCAAATTTCTTTGATAAAGTTGTATTGGCAAAATGGTAGATTAATGCAAAGTCAAGTATATAAAATATTAAAGTTAAAACAATTAACGACAATTTAAATACACTAAAACATAAAACACTTAGAAGGGACGAAACAAACATTAAATTTAAAAAGGGGGAAGGACTTTTATGCACTACATCTCAGTCTTGGGCACAATGAGTTTTTATGTTATCTATTAGATTTTAGTGGTAAATTTGACAGATGTAGGTTAGCATGTGACAGTTCTTCTTCTGTTTCTCAATACTGCAAGTTAAGTTATCTAGTTTTATAAAATATGCTGATATTAATGAATGTCTCTAAATTGTTTTAATTAAGATATCAAAAGTAAATTAATGTGTTTAATATTGGCATACTTTAACAATCTTTAGTTAATTAAATTTAAATGTAACTATACGAATAATTGAAATACATCCCACATTATAACTAACTCAGTTTAGTCCAAATTACAGAACAAATTACAGTGTTTCTTTGGCAACTAAACATGTACATTTTGTAATCAAACGTATAACAAATTTACAAAATTTTATTTGAAAATATTGGTAGTGTGAGTTATCTGTCATGGTGTGTATAAATATTTTTAGATCTAAAAATGGTGGCGTTTTAGGGAAAGTAAGGAAGTTAAAGTGGTAAACTTGTTTGCATCTTTTTTTAGGGTTCCATAATTAATATTCTCGTCAAAATACACCTTGTTCGTATACTTTTTAAGGGTCAAATCTCTGACGACTGCAATATTTATGCACTTATTTCTATTTTACTAAGCGAACCGTTGAAATTTTGTGCTCCCCTCCTAATAATATTGTATATTGCTGTGAAGATGTAGATCTATTATTGCGTCTAGTATTGTTTTTCTTCATTACTTCATTACTGATTAGTTGAACAGGAAAATGTTGCATATATTAATAATTCGAAAACATTTGTTTGCTAGTGTTTGCACTTTTTTGCACACATTTTGTTGCTCCTGAGAAAATTTTGGCATTTGAACGAAATAGTTTAAACTTTATCTTTCTCTTTTTTGTCCTTGACATCTATGTTATTTATAATGTGAAATATCTTTTTCTAAGCCAGTTTTTTTATATAATGTACCTTTTTCCAAAGTTCCAATGCGATCTACGTTTTAATTTTATTATAATAAAGATGTTTATATTCTTATATAAAAATTATTCAGTAAATTTCTGATACATCTAAATTGTAAATAAAATCGTGCAAACTGGAATTATAGCGCAGGTAAATATATATTGTTTTTATGGCTTTGACTTTTAAATCTTTTTATAGCCATAACAACCTTTTAATCTTACCGTCGATAGTTTTGGCACGTGCTGTTTAATATCGGAAGGTGTGCATCAAGCAAATGTACGCCAAGACCCTTTATGATTGACATTAGAAATGTTTATGGTTGTAAAAATATTTAAAAGTGAAAGCTATAAAAACTATACATCTTGACCTGCACTATAACAGGACATCTTGAAGATATTTATTATACATGGTTTGTTTACTGTTTATATAAACCTTTTTTTTGTATTTTCCCATATAGATAATAACGTAAATATTATATTTTCTTCTTACTTATAAACGTGCCAATTATAATATTGAAGTCCAGGTGCGTTAGTCGATCAATAAAATTATACTTCCACAACTACACTGCCCTTAAAAATTAACTGTACATTAAGTGTAGTCTAATTAAAATTTTGCCTAACTACTGTTCCCAAGATTGTAACAGATTTATTTTGACCCTAGGATTGTTAGTATAATTTGGATATAATATTAGTCCAAAATTGGTTGTAAATGAGTAGTCGAGTCTTCCTTTATTTGCGCCGGTCCTCCTCGACCATTTAGGATCGGCGTCCTCCGTTTCCCTTATTGCAATCTGGACAGGTCCTGACAGTAAATCCTTCGCGTTGGCATTTATAACATTTAAGCTGTTTACGTAGAGTACAACCAATCGCTCTATGTCCAGGTCTATTACAACGAAAACAAACTATGGATTGACTAGTTGAGGGAGATGTCTGAGCAGTAGCTACATAAGACGTTGAGGGTTCCTCACTATTATCTACATAAGCCACATCTTTTTCCATAACTCCAGTCCTCCTACTAGAAGGTTCAACATAATTGTTGATAAGATCCCTCCTACTTTCCATCTTCCTACACTGCTCTCTCAGTTCTGAAATTGTACTTGGAGGTGGATCTCTTAATCGATCAAGATAAAAAGGATGCAAATTCCTAATAATTATCTTTAACTTTGTCTCCCCAGACATTGGACAACGTAGTCTATTAAAATAACTGGCCATTACTGCCAAATAAACTCCAATTGATTCCTGTGGATGTTGAGTACGCTTCTGTAATTCCTCAAACAAAACATCTAAATGATGAGCAGTAAGATATTCTGAACGAAACTCCTCCGTCAATTCATCCCAAGAAGATACTCTTGTCCTACAATCCTTATAAAATTGATACGCCTTATCTTCAAAAAGATCTACTCCAGAATCCAGCAACATAGCTTTTGGAACATTTCGAGCTACTCGTAGTTCCTCTATTCTTTCCAGAAAAGCAGTAATTGACATGCCTTTTCCATCTCCAGAAAATTTCTTTATGTCCCATTTATAAGGTGGCACCATCTTAAGTGCAGCTTGAGAAACAGAATCCTCAACCATGGAAGAACTCGCAGGTGGACTGAAAGATTGAGCTGTAAGTTGCTCCAAAGCCTCCAGATATCCAAATTATACTAACAATCCTAGGGTCAAAATAAATCTGTTACAAGATGTCCCACAAATGTTTTATGGAGTTAAGGTCTAGACTTCTATGAGCTTAGGCTAGTACCCAAATACCAAACTCTGTAAAGTGTTGCACCATTACCAGCAGTAATGAAATTTTTTTCCTTGAAAATGTATATCATCATCATCATCATTGGCTTTAAAACCCATGGTGGGTCTTGGCCTGCTCAAGCATAAGTCTCCATTCTTTCGTATTCTTCGCCTTGGTTTTCCAGTTTCTGAAAATGTATATACCACATGATTTTTTAGAGATTCAATAATGTACCTTTCTCTCCCTAACATAACACGATCAATATGTGCTTTCAAAGAAATGCCTCCCCATACCTACAATACCAAACTGTTGGAGAGAAGCAATTTTGGGCTTAGCGTTATCCAGGCCTTTGTCACACTTTCTGGTGACCATCCGGTGAATATTTCGTAAAATAAGACTCGTCTCTAAACAGATCATTTCTTTAATCTTCCATATTCCAATCTACATGAGAACAAGATAATTCCAAGCATTCTCGTCGATGAGCTGTAGTGTATGGTACCATGAACATATGCCAGGCTCCTATCCAAAGCTGTAGCAGTAACTGTCCGCTCTCGAAGTACTACCAGTCTAAGAAACCAATATTTTATGGCGTTTGTTACCCCTAGGTCTTTCCTATCCAGGTTTTCTTTCTTCAGGAGTAAGAACCAGTTTTTCAAAATCTGTGTGAATCATCGGATATTGTAGATCGCGGAATGTCAATATAATAATGTTATTAGCATAGCAGCCGCCGATGTTTCGTATAGACATGACTCTTTAAGAAGAAAAAGAATCTCATTTTTTTAGTGGAATGACGAAAATGGTATTATTACATACGTCTGTTTGGAAAAATATGTAGTATTTATTTTCATACTTTACATTTAATATATTTTTTACTGTACTATAATATAGTCTTATTTAATGATATATTCAAACTAGTTATTTGCTTTAAAATATATTATTTGCTTCTCTTTCGTAAAATGTAATTGTTAAACTGGCTTAAACACATGTCTATTTCTAAGTTCAAAGATTTGACTTTCTTTGTTAATTTGGAAATACGTCGCAAACACAGAAACTTCTGTAAACTATCATATTTCTGTGACCATTTAGTTAAAATTATTGCCATTCAAAATCGCAATACAATAGAGTGATTTATTGGTGTGCACTTGACTCTATTACCCTACGGACCACCTAGAAATATGGCCAGAGAGTTTCGGACTATTTTGTACGAAGAAATACACACTTCCTACCGAGACAGAGAACGAAACGCACCCAGTTTATTGGTTAAGTTTTCTTTTGAGCCTTGACGCTGGGCGTCCCTTAGCGTCGTGACGTCTTACTATTTTACTTCCTGCTACATTAAAAAATATACCAAAATTTCAGATTCTTCTCTTCTTCTATTCTTTGTACAGATAACAGTAATGAGTTAAAGCTAATTTTCGTAATTTATTCACAATTAATATTTGAACGGTGCAGGAATAAAGGCGCAATGTCACTATTAGTACATTTTTTAGAAAACGACATTTTCTATTTTTTTATTTTGTAATATAAAACTTGTATGATCCTAAACTCCGCTTTTTTAACAGGTTGCTAAACAATTTCGTAAAATATGTTATATAGCAGTAAAAGTGTTAATTTTATTTAAGTTAATAAAAAATATTTTAAATTAATAAAAAAAAGAATGTTACTGCTAGCGCACAAAATAAGTTAAACAAGACTTTAATTATCTTTTATTATAATTAAAAAACAATATACTTAAGAAGAATACTTATTTACTGATGTGGTAAAGATTCAAAGTACTGCTGAGCTTTTTTGGAATAAAATGCACTACACTAAGAGACACTACACTTTCAAATTTTTCTCTAGAAAGAGATAAAAGGTTTTTCTCTTGAATTCCGGACAACTTTAGCCCATTCTTCTGGAAATTTAACTCTTAATTTTTTATTTCTAATCCCCATATTTGTATCTGTTTCCATGTATGAATGCCCTCTCATTGTAAAAATCATACGTGTGGTCTTAAGTCTCTTCTCTATGTGAACAAGATTATACAGAAATCTTGCAACTGTATAGTATTTATTTTGGACCCTACAAGAATCTGCTAATATAAACAACTCTTCAACTGAAGGATCAAGGAAATTATGGACGAAATGGTGAAGGAGAGAATCGTCTGCGCCTTTTTTCCCTATTGTCTATGGGTATGTATAAAAAACACTTTTATTATAGGCTAGTACACTTCGCGTCATATAAAACTGGTACACTTTTTTTCCCAATGTAAACCTGTGTTCAGAAATCAATTCGTTGTTGCCATTACAGATAACGGATTTGCACTAAATCTAAATAAAAAATAACGTTCAAAAATGTATAAAATTTTTAGATAGGTAGTATATTTATCATTACCAAAAAAAAAACTGAATCTAAGAAATTAAATAAACAGAGATAGGGTTGAGTTATTATCCAAAATGTTTAAAGGATTTATAAACCTAAGGTATTGACACAGGGAACACTGGAATGCATCTACTGTAATTTTATACTTCAATGACCTACCGAACTCGAACTGTAGAACTGTATTCTGTGTCAATAAGTTTTGTAACAGGCAAACTACCAAGATTAATTTATTATTTATTACAAGAACGGTAAAAAATGTGAAAAACTAACATTATACTTTATCCTACGTATTATATACCAGAAAATATTCGGTGGGAAAAAACGCTGTTCAAAACATACTTAACAGTTACATTTCCATATCTCATTGTAATGTTTATTATAATAATTTGAAGTTAGTCTAGATTGATTATCTGTCATTATTTTTGAATTAAAATATTTTCATAAATTATTACAAAACACAAATCAATGTATGGGTACTTAATTCAGATGATGGAAAATTACAAAATTAATATGAGAATTTTTAGGATGCATGTTTAAACAAATTTAATGTGACTGACTGATAGAGAATGCTCGATAATGTTTTAATATTTAGTATACCTACTCAAACTCAAAACTGGTGGTCTGTCACACAGCCTTGCTTTTAGCTGATTTTATATAATATTTTCGTTGAACTGGCAACGGTGCCCTAGAAATCAAATGACACATTTGACAAGATCAACGTACACAACTTAAAAAACACGATTTTTGATTATAAGAGTTGTACCAGTTTTTTATGACGGGAACGGTACGTGTATGTTGAACGTAAATACAGATAATTGTCTTTTGTACTATACATCATTTGTTGAAATGTTGGGCACTGGAAAGTTTTTTTGGTAGTCAATGCAAATGCTTTTGTTTTTTCATTGGTTTTGCATAACCTTTTCATTTGTCGTTTTGTAATAAGACCACATAGGTATAAATGCTGTGCATCCTCTGAGTTAAGTAAATTAAAACTACGTATTATTGACTGTCTAGCGTCAGGTGGTACAATTTCAAAGCAACGATATCTTTTGCACTTACAGTCTGGCCCTGTAACGTGACTCTGTAGTCGTAGCCTTTTACAAACTCCATTCATACGCCCAGTTTTTTCCGTTTTTGTTGTGTGTTTAGGGTTCGCTAAACCATCACTACTACTGTCTATAAAGTCACTTGCAAAATCTTTACTCATTTTTTTAATCAATAATTTAACGGTACTAT
This sequence comes from Diabrotica balteata, assembly GCA_918026665.1. Lineage (NCBI taxonomy): Eukaryota > Metazoa > Arthropoda > Insecta > Coleoptera > Chrysomelidae > Diabrotica > Diabrotica balteata. The sequence goes on from OU898282.1 coordinate 99,701,844, forward strand.
AGACTTAAATAAATTGCACACTGCTACGATGAATTCTTTAGTGCAACTAACAGCTCAAGAAATGACAAGTTGTAGTCACAGTTGAGCCACACGAAAGTGACGATGCGCTTTCATTCATAGAACGCATGGACTATGCGCCTTTATCCTCAGACTACCAAATATTTACTTGGGATTTTCTACTGATCTAACGCTTTTATTCCCTGACGAAAGGTATTGATTTGAACCTTTATAGTACTCCTAACATATAGCATAAATACATGACCAATTTAGTTCCAAGTGATATTATGAGGGTAAATGGGAACGAAGTACATCAGGTCTTTAGCTATATCTATTTAGGGCATGAAATTAGAATAGGAAAAGACAATCAAACTTGTGAGATCCAGCGTCGCATAGGCTTGGGATGGGCAGCATTTGGCAAGATGCGAGATATTCTAAAAGGAACACTACCGATTTGCTTGAAGAAAAGGTTTACAACCAATTCATACTGCCAGTAATAACATATGGTTCTGAAACAATAACTTTAACCAAACATTCTGCAAATAAATTGAGAGTAACCTAAAGAAAAATGGAAAGAGCAATGTTGGGAATAACTAGAAGAGATATGGTACCAAATAGGATAGTGAGAGAGAGGACTAAAGTGACAGATGTCATAGAAAAAATTGCACAAGCCAAATGGAGATGGGCTGGACATATAGCACGTTTAAATGATAATAGGTGGATCAAAAGACTCATAGAATGGAGACCTAGAGAAGACAAAAGACACGGAGGCAGACCACCAAAAAGATGGATGGACGACTTGAGAAAAACAGTCGGAAATTGGATACAAAAGGCGCAAGATAGAGAACAGTGGAAGAACATGGAGGAGACCTATATTCAACAGTGGATGCAAGAGGTTGAGGAATGATGATGATGATGATGAACATATAGCATTAAAATCTCGATTTTCGTAAAAGTTGAAATTGCGCCTTTATTCCCTGCATCCTTCATTTGCTATTTTCGCTAATTTATTTACAGGCAAAATATTACATTCTTTCTTCGATTATTATTCTAAATTCATTTAACTAGCGATCTTTAAGTTTTACACAAAACAACGTTTTTACAGTTATTTTTTCTATTTAGACAAAGAAGTATTATTTATATAGTAGAACCTACATTAATTGTAAAATATTTATTAAATATTTTGACAGTTCTTCTGATCACTGACCTATCTGCATTATGTGGCAGGTCAGTACAATAAACTGCAGGCAAACCGCTAAAGTTTGATAATTTGAAAGAAAAATTCAAGTCCAAATATTTAATGCAAATGCAATGAATTGGCTATTTGGAAATTCCACTTAATTCTATTGATAGCTGCCTAAAACTATGCAAAAAGAAAATGCTTTCTTTATTTGTCACTTTTCCTTCACAATGGATAGTGATAACCTATAATAAGTCTGATAATCCACTCACCGTGAGACAATCGATATACATAAATATATCACTTATATTTTAAAGCAATTTACTTAAAACAATTTTTGAATTTAATAAAGTACCTCGTAAACAAGAGGTGTAATAGGTAATAGGAAATCTTCCGCATTAGAAAGCAGCACCTTGGGGCAAAAATGTTGGTGATGAGTTTATTTACAGCTGCGATGGGTTTACAGGTCTCCAAAGGATGCTGGTAGTGAATTTGCTATATCTCGGAGGGTCTAATAATTTTATGAAGGGGCTATAAAGTAATGATTTGGTAGAAGTTTATTAACTTAAAAACCAGTATTTATAAGCAAATATTCGATTTATCGTTAGCCCCTTGATAACATCATTAAGCCACAAAAAATTAAAAACTTTTAAAAAACTAATAGATAAAGGTAACTTATATTTTGATAAATATATTTAATTATTATATACCTAAGGCAATTCAACAAAAATAAAGGAATAAATCTTTGAACGTTCACATGTCAAGTGCAGGTCAGTGTACAACGTCTTGGAATATATTACATACTACACATGTCCAACAGTTTAAGATTCTCCTATTAATTTTTACCTAGTTCAATATAAGTGACATTGAAAAATCTGGTAAACACAATATTAATTTGGATTTGGTATATTGGGAATGATTTTAAATTTTAATAAAATATATTAAAGTAATATTTAATTAATGAGTTTGTGTCATTTATTTGATATATTCCTCTGTCATCGTATTTCTCTACGTAAAAAGTAAATATATTCTCTCTTTTAGTATTTAGGTTGTTGTAAACATCAGCAAAACGTTTATAGTACGACAAGGAAGAATTATGAGAACACTAAGTCAATAGGAAAGAAAATATACCATTCTTAGAATTATGACGTTAAAGGAAAACCGCAGACTATTTCTAGAAAATTAAATTATACGTATCGTTTTATAATCATTTTGTAAATTAAAACTAAAGGTTTCAATAAACAGGATAATTAAATACACTGAGATTGTATTTTTATTATTTTAACTACTGTTTGTTATTATGCATGCATTTTCCTAAAAAAATAATATATTGCATAAAACACTGAAAATTCAGAAATTTTTTTTTGGTGCATTTTACTTGGCAAATCAGTTCGCCATTTTTTTAAACGAGCAAATGAAACATTTTCTTGATAACTTGTTCAAGCCCAAAAATAGAAATCACACCTAAGTGGAAAACGAAGAAAGCTAATTGGACATTATTTGAAGATATCATAGAAAAACATGTCACAAACTGTAAAATATCCAACAATATTGACATAGACATCAAAACCTTCTTTAGCATCATCTTAGACGCAGCCGAGGTAACCATTAAAAAACTGCACTTGTTAAAAAACATAAACCAGTTCCGTGGTGGAATGAACAATCTAAGACATCGATCAAAGCTTCCAAAAAAGACGAACAAATAAAAAAAACATAAAACACTTAACAATCAAATAGAATTTCAAAAACTTAAAGCTAAAGCTCAGTTAACAATAAAAACTTCAAAAAGAAATTCGTGGGCTCAATTTGTGTCCAGTATAAACAGTAGGTCCCCTATGTTTGAAATGTGGAAAAATGTCAAGAAATCATCTGAAGTTATAACAAAACTAATTAACTAAAGAAAGATAATAGAATAATCACAGATTACCTAAGAATTTGCTAATACGTATAAAAATAGATCTAATACAAGCAATTATAATAATAATTTTATCAACTTTAAACAGAACGAAGAATGCAATGTAAATATACCGATTGTAGATGACACAGATGTTTTAAAGTCCAAATTTAATATAAATGAATACAAAGATGCATTAAACTCATTTAAAGAGACTAGTGAGGGTTCAGATAATATCCCAATGGTTTTTCTTAAGCATTTACCTGAGAATGCACACAATCATCTTCTTAACATATTTAATATTATTTGGAGAGAACCGAAATTATTCCAACAGCGTGGAGAGATTCTATTATAATACCAATATTAAAACCAAAATGTCCCAAAACCTGAAGATCCTGATTCTTATAGACCAATAATTGCACTAACATGTACTGCATGCAAACTGTTGCGAAAGAAAAAGATCGAAATTCTATTGGACAATAGAATATATTCTATTAGACAATTCATTAGACAATATTATAGACCTAGAAAGCAATGTACATGAAGCTTCGTTCCTTAATCTAAAATGTATTGGAATATTCTTCGACATTGAAAGAGCCTTTAATACAGCTTGGCGCCACCGTATCATCAGATTACTATACGATTTACAAATAAAGGACACTGCCTTGCATTTATAAAAAACTTCTTATATAAAATGTATATGCAAGTTAGAGTAAATGGTAACTTGTCAAAAGTGGAATTAGAAAATAGAATTCCTCAGGGATCTGTTATAAGTCCTACGATATTTTTAATCTCAATAAATGTTGTTCTACGAAATTTAAAACTTCTACTTAAAGGCCGCTGATATGCTACTAATATTTGGTAAGCAAAAACTTAAACATCCTTTCACAACTTGCACAGAGTTTCTTGTTAGATATTGAAAAATTGTCATAGAAAACTGGATTTATCTTTTCAACAAATAAAACTAAAAAAAAAATTATTTCAAATCCTTTATAAAAGGTATATAATAAAATGCCCAAACGGGCCATCACAAATATATTACAAAACGTTTTCGGATTGTTAAATCCATCATCAGTGTAAACCTGAAAGTAAATAACCACTTTAATTAAAAAGAACGTTGAATTTAAAATGTTGACTAAGGTTAAAGAAAATTGTGGTTAATACTTACGAGGTATAATGCTATGAGCCACCAAAATATATGGGTCAAAACCCTTTAAATGATATAAATTTACAGTTGTTTTACATTATATGTGGTTACAAATTATGATGTTTAAGTTACCGTTGGAATTGGTAACATGGCGACGTATGACCCTACATAGGTAAAATGGTCCTGAGACGAAGTGTCTTCGAGGACCTGTTGATAACAACTGATCAAAATGACATTGTTGACATGTTAGAACGGATGTTGTGTCAGAGCAGTCAGTGTAACTTACGGTAGTTGTCTAAAAATGACAGATGTCAGCATTATTTAAAATTGAAAAATTAAAATTATAATAATGTAACAGTATCAACCATCAATGTTGTAGTCTGTAATGTGAATTAATCATATGGCTATATTGGAAACATTGAAAAAATTGGTTTTTTAAAAATTAATGTGGGTAAACTGGAGTTTATGAAATTTTGTAGGATCAATAGGCAACCAACTATACATGTGTATGGATTTATTTGTTCTAAGCTAAAAATTTTATCAAAAGGCCCTGTATGTTGTGTAACATTTGGTACCTAGAAAATGGTAAAAAAAGGCACATGTAGGAAGATGGGTCCTATAAGATTTATTAATGAGGAATGTTGTAGTAAAAAGTGTGTTTAGATCTGTTGTTGAGCTGAAATTTAAATATGACAAGAATGTGATTGTGGTGTGATGTTCATGTAGTACTTAACTTAAAACTTAAGCAAGGAGGGCCTCTATGTCAAAAAACAACATTTGGCACCTGGTAAAAATAAAAGATTTTTCAAGTTATAAGTACATGAACATGAATTGCTGGTTATGTGTGAAAATTAAAGATGGTAGATTGTTTTTGTGTGTGGACACGTATGCCAGAACAACAGAAAACTGATGGCTGAAAGGTGGTTTGGTATGGTATTGTTCATACATTGCTCAAATTAAAACTCAAGAAAAACAAAAGGCCCTATATGTTAAAAGGAACATTTGGTGCCTGAGAAATATAAAAATAAAAAAGGATGAGTTATAAATTTGAGTTTAGGTAGGTATGTGAGTTTAATAGGCTTTTGGGGTGTATTGTGAGAATATGTGAAACTGTAAGAGTAGTTATGTTTAAGTTGGATCTGTCAAATTTACTAAAGATGTGTGATGTTTAATTGTTATTGTGAAGAGAAAGGTGGAAAAACTACAAGAGGCTGAAGACCCCAGAGACCCAAAAACAAACCCTGAGGGAGAGTGGATGGGTAAAAGGAGTTATAATAGAAAAGAAAAATGCAGTAAGAAAAGGTGAAGATATGTGGTTGAGTAGGTGAAGGTGTATGTTAATGAAAAATTGTTTTTGGAGAGGGAGTGGAATAATCTGCTCTGAATTTATTTTGTTGAAAAGGAGCATGGAGAATGTTGGGTGCCTAGACAGAAGTGAGGAGAGAAGGGGAGTTGGATATATTGAACAAAGTTAGAGAGGGCTAAGGACGATTAGTGGGTGATAAGAGGAGGAAGAAAATTTAAATACTAATGAAGAAGTAAAGTTGGAAAGTGGGTTATGAAAATAGTTGACGGTGGAGCGGAAGAAAATCTCGATTGAATGAGACATGGCGATTGACACAATTTGGTCTTTTCTGTTTTTCTTTAATGATTTCTAGGTCTTCATATAGGTCTAGTTTGAGAAAGTTTTTTTGTGGAATATTATGAATAAGTGAGACATCTTCTGGGATATTGAGAGTGTGGTTGTGTTTTTTAAGATGTTGAGAGAAAGTGAAAGTATTTTCTCTTTTTATGTGCTCTAAAGAGCGTGAAGGCAATGATCTACATGTTTTTCCTATGTAGGTGGCATCACAATTAGAATATTTTAATCTAAAAACACCACTACGGTTCATATAATTGATGGGGTCTTTGGAATTGGATATATACTAACCCAAGTTATTAGTTAATAACTCTTACGATGTTTATCTATTATGTACTTCTTTATTTATCCTGTTTCGATCTTCAATATATTCTCTGAATGATCAAAGGTAATAGATTATTTTATTAAAACTTATTTTTTGTTTTCTTTTATATTTATGTTTTGTACTGACTATATATGTGTTTGTTGCAGATGTTAGGTTGCACATTTTTCCCCGTTATCGTTTGTGACTGCATTTATTGTTTCTTTGCCCGCGACATTTTGGTTGCAATCTTCGCTTTCCACCTTTGCGTTAAAGTCGCCCATTATTATTAAGATACCATTTCTTGGGTAATATAGGCTAATGTAGGGTAATATAAGTAATATAGGTAATATAGGTATACATAATATACGCATACAGCACAAGCTTGGGATATTTGCACAAGTTTCTTCTAGGATGTCATAAAATGCTACTTTATCTTCTTGGGTTGCTTCTTCTGTAGAGGTGTAGCAGTTTAACAAGCAAGCGTATGTTTGCCTGTTTTTTCTTTGTTCTAATATAGGATATCCTTCTATTAACTGCTTTGAATTGTATTACTTTTATTCTCAGAATTCTGTTCACCATACATGATGTCCCATTTTCCCCTGCTTGTTTTCTCCAAATCCAAAACAGTCGCAAATTCGTGAAATATAGGATACAGAACTATTTCTTCATATAAAAATTAAACAGTTTTTTACGTGAGATACATTTTCTTACATGGTTGAAGAGTACACTGTAAAAGCACAACAAATATCGAACAATTTGTGTTCATGATCATCACGCTAATACAGGGTAAATCAAAGAAGAATAAAATGATGATATAAAATTGATTCCTTAATAGAATCAAATATAAAACGGCTTGAAAACCAATAAAAAAGTGTACTGATATATGTGTGTATTACATAAATATTGATATAAATATATTTGTTGCATTTAATTAAAATATTTTCACCAAAATCCTTGATCTTTAAATCTCGTAGCAAGGACTTTTTCTTTACTGTCTAATAAAATTTATAACTGCATGTCAGAGGGCAGTAGTAAAAATTACCGTATGACTGACATATAAAATTTTAACGCGAATTACATACCACCAGTTTTACTTTCGAAAACACGTACAGATGCATTAAGAACACCTAAATGCAAAAATTAAACGGTTACTTGACGTTTAAAGGCTTAAAACACGATCTCAGTGATCTTGGCCTCAAATTCAATATAAGTAATTAGCTTTCTGAAAACAATTGAGGTGCGTTCGAAAAAATCCTAAGTTACGCTTATAATTATATTTCAAAGAAACCGTTTTGATGTGATAAGTTTATGACTCATTTTATTAAAATAATATTATATAATATATTATTAAAGTACTATCACAATACAGCACGATGATCTTTGAATCCTACTGGTAAAAAAATCTGTTGAATATAATAAACCAGCATTCACATTTTTTCAATTCAGAAAAAGGTGTTTAAAAGAAGTAAACAATAGATGTCATATAATTTTGTGGACGCTAGCAAATCGCATACAGTTGAACTTTTTTAAGTTCACATATTTTTCTGTCATAAATTAAGTAATAGGAAAATTTGGCAGCTTTTTTATTACTTCGTTCATGTGTGTACTTCAATATACAATAAGTGACAAATAGACAATAATTCTTTGTAATGTAGGTAATTATACAAAGTTAACTACAAAGTTTACTTTTTAATCAATATCAAAACTGTAATGTTGAAATTCAGAACAACCCATAGAATCCTAAATATTATTCAGGTCTACGCTCCAACAAGTGACAACTCAGAGGAAGAAATTAAAAAAGTTTGATACAACATAGATGAAATAATGCGACTGACACGAAGAGGCAAGATTACGATGATTATAAGTTGCTATAAGGTCAAATTTAATCGTGGTGCTAACGGAGACATCAGTAGAAAAATCTATTAATTGTCAAAACCTTCTTCAAACAATATCCTAGCAGGCTATATACTTAGAAATCAACTGCAGGCAGAAAAGATAAAATTATTAGAAATCAAATTGACTTTTTTTATTAGATTTTAGACTAAAAAGATTTCTGAGAGTTAAATAGAAAAAAGTGAGAAGAAAAATAGACATCTCACAACTAAAGAACCCTGAAAGAAAAAATGAAATAATTATTAAGGTTGAGAAAGAAATAGAAAACATTACCGACTTACAGACAGACATTTGGGTCACACGTGATACTCTAAATACGAAAATTACAAATATACAAAAAAAACATAACCTAAGCCCAATACTGCCCTTCTAAGCCAAAAGGGCGTATCTCAAATTTTTGTTATTTTCTGTTCTTTTCACTTTATTGTTGCTATGTACTAACCGAGACATAGTACTAAGCGAAAAAGCCATACCTCAACTTAAAACAGGCTAAAAACGCTAAAAAAAAGACAAATCTCAATAAATTATTGTGATCGTAACCCAAAAATGTCATGTCTCAAGTTATTTAGCAAAAGAGGCCTTTCTGTGAGTTAAGGCACTTTGTTTTAGAAACAAATAACCTGAAATGACAAAGGAAAGATGAAAATGGAAAGCTCATAAGGAAAAGTCAAATAAATCAAGAAAATTATACACTAAAGACAAAAAAAAGGAAGAAAATGTAAAGTCCATAGTTTATTATGCGGACAAAATGGAAAAAGTAATTATGCTTTCCCGGCTAGAGATGTTTAAATCTGCCATATTTACACATAGAGTATCTGTGTACAATGAAATATTTGTACCAGTGGGAAAAAAGCAAAAGACATTGCAAACCTTTTGCTACTGTGTGGCACTATGGCCTGTTTGGTCGGACCAAAGACGAGTTAATCAGGACTTTTAACCAATTTATTTCGTTTAAAAGGGATGTGGAAAACGTAACAATATGGTTAGATAACTGTTCATCTCAAAACAAAAACGTCTCTATTTTCTGCCTTGTTGTACCTTATCAATTCAGATGAAACAAACAATTCACAAGTAACTTTAAGATATTTTGAACCAGGCCATACATTTATGGCAGCAGATTCGTTCCATCACAGAGAGGAGCTGTCCATGACTTGCATGCGGAACAGATTATATGACTTTACAGATTTTGTGACTGCAGTAAAAATGCATCAATCAAAACTGATGTTCATGTCATTGACTTAAAAAACTTTTTTGTTTGGGATGACTTCTCATCTCAATAAAAACTCAACAAAATTGTACCACGACCTTACGTGCATGACATGGTAGAAGTAGATTTTTCAAGAAGTAAACAGTTAATAAAATACAAAAATGACTTTGATGAAAAGGAGTACAAGGAAATCAATTTTCTAAACTCAAAAATCACAAAAAACCACATTTTCCCTAACCCAAGTATCAAGTAACTTGAATATCTACTGAAAAGAAGAACAAAATAATCAAAAATCTAGGAGGAATTATAGGAAAACGACGGATGAAGTTTTGGGAAAATCCTTCAGTGTCTGATTAAAACTGTTAATTTGTGAAATAGTTTTTTTTGCTTTAACTGAGTGTGTAGAACATCATTTTATGAAAAAAGTTTTGCTATTTATTTAAATCTTTATTGAATTCAGCCTATTGTTAGTTTCTATACTTTATTAAGTTAATTCTTTTGGTAAATGTGTTTAACTTTCAAGTGTTCAGAAAACTCCTTACAACGAATTAATAGTGTTAGCACTGAAAAGGTATCACACTGACTGATTTGTTTTCGATAGAAATGCCCTTTTCGATTAGTGAAATTTATGACTTATACTAAGCAAAGGCTTATCTCATTGATTGGTAATATATAGTAACAAATTTTAAAAAAATTCAGTAATCTAAAATATAGTTGTATTATAAAACATACTTTAAGGTAGTTAAAATTAAAAAAGTGTGAATGCTGATGTATAATATAACAAAAGTGTAAATTGTGAAAATTTAGGTTTATTGAGATATGCCTCTTTTGGCTAAGGAGAGCAGAATAGAATACAAACGAAACGAAGATCATTCAAAAAAGTGCAGGGAAGGTAAAAAAACTGGATGTCCACATAATTCCTAGAAATTGAACAACTTCAAGGAAAGATACGACACCTTTAATGTCCAAAAAAAGTGAGAGAAATGACAGGTAGATACAAAAAGAGACAAGAAACAGTATCAAGAAATAATAATAACGAAATAATTATAGGTAGGTACAGAAGATAAACTAAAGAGATGAAAAGAATACATTCAGACACTTTTTGACAACGACAGACCTTGTTCTCCACCATCCAAAGATGATCTAAAAATAACCAAAGAACAAGTTATTTATACAGTCAAAGCTCAGAAGAATGGGAAAGCCAATGGTCCAGACAATATCAATGTAGAAATACTTAACTTAATTTCAGACAAGGAAAGTAAAAGCCGAGACTTAATAACAGCACTGTTCAATAAGATATATGACAGGTAAAATATCATCGGACTGGCCAAAATTTACATTCGTGACATTACCAAAAAATCTAAATCCTTACAATGCGATGATTATCGAATATTAAGCTTGATGTCTCATTTCCTTAAAATTTTTATCAGAATCATCCTTATAGCAATTTACAAAAAAGTGTACAAAAATTATATTAGTTAATATAGAAACATTAACCAAATCTTAAACTGTTAGTTTTGAGTTATTCTATAGCTTCTATTAGCCAGTTTTTCAAGTTTATAGATTAATTTTGTTTAAATCCTTTATAAATAAATTATTTCGCACCTTTTTAGTGATATTTTTAATGTTTAATTGTTATAACTGTCTTATTAATAAATATAAAGTTTTTTAAAAGTTAAAATAATTACCTTTAAAACGAGGCGATTTTGAAAGTAAATCGTACGTGTAAAAGCTGAGTTGTACTTGGAAACGCCCTATCGAATGCCTATTATGCAATTATTTTTCAGTAAATTTGTCTAACTCCGATGCTGACAATCGGATCAGAGTTTACGAAACGCCATTTTGTTTATTTTTTTAAAAGAAACAATTGTCATTGTGGTAAAATAAATATCTCTAAAAGTTTTGGAATTTATTGTAGTTCATTTAAACAATTTAATTGAACCAAGGGGACATAAAAGTGCACACTCAACCCCCTCTGGCTCCTAGACTAATGTGAGCGATGTCCAATTCACATGGAATAGTTAATATTAAAATAATAAAATGAAATTAAGTTAGTGTAGTGTAAAAAATGTATTAAGTTTAATTGTTATGGTTTTAAAATCTTGTGACTACTGTAGTGGTGACAGTGCAGTGATCAGTGAACAGTGTAGTAGTGTCTGGTGGCTCGGGAGACTGAGACCTCGTAAGCCCTGAGGAAGACATCAGAGAGGATGTCGAAAGCTCGGCAAAATGGACATCGACGCGGTTTCAACCCGGAAGACTGGTGAGTTTGATATTAATTTTGTAATAATATTAATCTTAGCTCTAGGTTTTATATTTTATATATATATTATATTATATATATATATATATAATATATATATACATATATATATATTTTGTATATATATATAACATATATATATGTATTATATATATATATATATATATATATATATATATATATAGATACTTTTTGTGGATATTTTTAGAAATTTTTACCGTTATATCTCATCTCTCAGGGTTCTTTCGGTAGAGCAGAAGAAATTCAAGGGTATGAGTTGTTTTGTATACCAGTATCTATTTGAATTAACACAGGCATATTTAAGAAAATTTGCAATATTAAGGTGATCAGTATTTTTTGATTAACATATCCGATATAAAAATCACAAAATAAATCCGCTACAAAAATTAAATACTCATTATGTTATATTTTCCTTAAAACATATTTAATTTTCATAATACGTTTTGCTTTAAAATGCGTTATCTGATTAAATTTTCATTAAATTGTTTCGTTACATAACTATGCATTATGTCGATTTCAAGTCGTAAGATAAAATCTGTATTTGTTGTAGAGTACGTGTAGATAGTTATATATGATTCATTTTTAAGCTACTTGTTGCAAAACACACTAGCACGCAATGATTTTAGTAAGAGAATTAAAAAAGCACACGTATAATTTTGAAATTTTGTATGTTCACTATCATTTCCCTCTGCTAAGGCCTATAATTTATTTATTATTTTGGAGAACTATGGATAGTTCATTCAATTTATTCATCGATTCATTAAAATGTCGAAACTGATTCCTTGCACTATTTAGAATTTTATCGAATATAATTTTCAACATTGAAAATTGTTTTCGACCTGCAAGCCAAAACATTAAATAAAAGTTGATTGGGGCTGTCATTTTTGGTTTATTCTCAAAAATAATTAGTTTTTAATTAAAATAAGCTGAAGTTAAATTCTGTAAGTTTTCATTTCAATTCTTTTTCTGTGTCCATTCTGTTCGTTGCCTGTATACTTTGTCAACTGTCGTTACTTTTACGGCGTAGAAGGGTGGACGTTAACAGCAGCAACTATAAGAAGTTAGCGGCTCTAGAAATGTGGCTGTATCGACGCATACTGAGAATACCTTGGACAGACAGAGTGATCAACACAGAGGTATTAAGACGAATGGGTAAAGAGGTGGAATTGTTAACAACTGTTAAAAGGAAGAAAGCGTCATACCTGGGCCATGTGTTCCGTAATGATAAGTACAGTCTGCTACAGCTTATCGTGGAAGGCAAGATTGAAGGTAGAAGAGGTTTGGGCTGAAGAAGAAATCCTGGCTAAGCAACTTGAGAGAATGGTTTCAAATACCAGAAGCTGCGAACATAATTCATGAGGCACAAAACAGAGAAACCTATCGTATGATGGTCGCCAACCTTCGGTAGAAGACGGCACATAAAGAGTTACTTTTACACTTTGGATTTAAGAGTTCGTCCTACCAATAGTCTATTAAATATGTGTCCAGGATTTGCAAAGAACCAATCCAATTAAAAATAAATTAAAATAAAGTTCAAGAAATAACGAGGCAATCGAGTCACGTACACGAGAGGTATATACAGTCATGACACTCCTCTTTGCGTCAGATAATGATTTGACCAGCTTAAATGTTCTTCTTCTTCTTATTCATCTTTATAAGCTATTCTGCTTGTTCATCGGCGAATTAATACCTCTATGGATTGACGTCAGTCCATCTTTTGCGCGGTCGTCCGATACTTCTTCTGCCGATTGGTGACATATCTCTTGCTATTTTGAAAAACTACTACTACAGTAGTAGTTAAGTGAATAGTGATCAGTGCAGTAGTGTCTGAAGGGCGCAATGTAAATCAACGCGGTCCAACCCGGAAGACTGGTGAGTTTAGTATTAATTTTTAATGTCAGTGAAGTGAATAGTGACAAGGGTAGTAGTGTCTGGGGGCTGGCGAGACTAAGACCTCTGAAGCCCTCAGGAAACATCAGAGAGGAAGTCAAAAGCTCGGCCCAATGGATATCGAAGCGGTTCAACCCGGAAGACTGGTGAGTTTAATATTAATTTTTGTAATAGTAATAATCTTAGCTCTAGGTTTCATATATATATATATATATATATATATATATATATATATATATATATATATATATGTACATATATATGAATAAATCAAGAAGTGCGACCGTTTTAAAGCGTTACATTGACGACCTGATTCTAGCAACACCACCTGATGATAAGATTTTAAACACCTTATTAATTTTCAATAGCTTTGATATTAATGAAATTGCAGAGAGAGAATGGCATCCATTTTTTAGATATGCGAGTCTTCTACACAGGATAACACACTGGGCACCACGTAGTACAAAAAAGAAATTGGTAGCAACCGTTTCTAAATTACCACTCTGCACAACCATTTAGATACAAACATGACCTAGTAGAAGCCCTTAGTATTAGAGTACATACGTTGATATATTCGCTATACAAAGATAAATCTCTAAATTAATCTAAGTCCATGCTCATTAATAACTCATGTCCCATTACTACAAATAATAAATAGCTATTTTCTAAAAGTTACAGGCATTATATTTCAAAACCTCTAATGGCGAAAAATTAGCGTCTATTTCTGATAACATATAGTTGGTTATTACCCCGTCCGCTCCAGAACGATCTACAAAATATGCTTCTCTCTCGTACTTTCCATAAATCACTAATAAGCTCAGGAAACACTTCAGAAACTTACCAGTTACAATCGCCCTAAAAAATACTAGAACTGTAGGAAAAATATTTTCCAAATCAAAACTCCATTGACCCCTTTAGATCATGTTAAGAACAATATTGTCTATCACATACCCTGTACAGAGTTTATTTCCTGCTACATTGGCAGACCAGCCGCTCTCTTCAAGATCGTCTAACTTCTCACAAAAGCGAAATTAGGATTTCCAAACCCTCTTATGCCTTAACACAACATGCAATCTTAGCCAAACATAAAATTGACTTCAAAAACGTCTAAGTACTGCCCAAACAACAAAATTATCATAAGCGATTTCTCCTAGAAATGTGCTCAACAGTCTAATATATTCCGCCATTCACAACCTCCCTTATAAATAAATGAATTGTTCCGCGAACGCCGCATAATTTTTTGCCAATATCTTTTCGCACAGTAAATGTACGACCAACCACTAAGAAATAGAATAAACACATGTGCTGATGAACAAGAAAACCAATTAAAGCCTTCGGTAAAATTTAAATTCAAAGACAATTAAATTAATGGACTTTAGTGCTTTGAAATTTGCTCTATATGTTGAGTAACTTTACAATAGTTTCTAGAATATCTGAAAGACTACAAATTATTTTGTAAGTATAGTAATCCAACATTGTAGGTGTTTACTTACAAACTTCTACATTCTAATTATAGCAAACTGAAGATGTTGTAACCTCGGAAATCTTTTTTGGATGGTGCTAGAAAGATGGAGACACTGCGGACGGCAGCCATATGATTGGTTTTTTGGATGGTGCTAGAAAGATAACAATGGAGACACTGCGGACGGCAGCCAGATGGTTGGTGGAAGAGCGAGTCGTGGGTTCGAAACTAGCTTTTGGAACCGGGATTGGGTCCAACGGACGAAATAAGTAAAGATAGGATAAGAGATATTAGAAAAGATATAGAAATAAACAAAAAGATAGATGGGTAAAATTACCAAAGATAAGAGAAGATAGAAACAGGGCGCCACTCAATTTTTTGGGGTTAAGGAGAAAATTAAGAAACCTTAGAAAAGAAAAGAGATAAGGAAAGATATCCTTCAGAGATCAGAGATCAAACCCAAGGAAAGATACCAACAGTTAATTATCAAATAAATTTGGTCAACACAATATATAAACAAATAATAAATATATTAGGTATTACACTTACTTACCTACGAAACTTAATCAGCCTGATCTTTCTACTGGTCAAAGGTATAGTAATAAATTAATATACTAAGCAAATATTTAGAGCTACTATTTTATCAGGGAACTTGTTAGGAGCCGACAAATAAAATACATGCATAAAACATTAACAATATATTAAACACAAAATTATGATGCTGCTAAATGCAACACAAGTAATAAAAATACACAACTATGAAATGGTGTTATATATGTATAAAATTAAGCAATAATATAATAAAAAAATACCTTTACCAAGATATATAAGGCAATCATATACAAATATAGTTTGGCGTATCTCGAGATATTATAGGAAAGATAATGAGCAAAAATTATAGCAAATACAAAAGATAGCAAAAATTTCTTAACTCTAAATTTACAAAAAAAAAACAAACAGGTTACAGAGTTGAAAACATTAACTAGCCAAACCGCACTTGGCTAGGTGGGTTACTATCTCGCACTATTAATTAATGCTAAACTGAGATGTTCATAGTTATTATTTATGGAAAGTTCTTGAATTGTTCTTTAAATTAAATATAAAAATCGGCAATCTACAGATGAAGATATGGATGAATGATGGGTGATACGTCCAGATAATGGCAGGTGGTATGATACCATACCATATTACTCGCCCAGATAATTTGCAGATAAAGATTATGGTAACTTACATAATTCCTGATGACGGCAGCTTAATTCACTGAATTTAATATACTGTACTGGTATTCAACACTGAATTTAATTAGGTACCATTAAAGGTAGTGTAGAACTATATATAACTTAATATAGTCTAAGACAAGAAAACTGAAATATAGAGTGTATACACACTTAGAAAATAATTCACAGAGACGATAATTTCAGGCAAGCGACCACACTCAACGAGAGGCCACCGAGAAGTCTCACGAGATAATCGACCTGTGCTCAACGAGAGCCCACCGAGAAGTAAGTTGGTTCCACTAAAAATTTCACCAACTATCCAAGAAAAAAGAAGAAGAAGGTATATCCCCCACTTAAAATCATCGGACAGTTGTAGGTAATTCTGAGGAAGTAAAAATTCCGAAAGTTTTGAGTTACCGGTACCAACAATTGGACATGAGAAGCAGACAATACTTGGGATTAAGTTATTGTCAAAAGATACGGGCCTTCGGCGAAAATTATCAATTTATGTAAAAGAACCTGCATACCCAAAAGCATTAGATCTTTTCATACTGAGTATTAAGACGGAAAGGATTAACTACCTTTAGTAATTAGGGAAGTCCATTATAATTTAGTAGATCCAATATTATTTTCTTATCGTAAACACGGGAATTCCTAATCATCGGCGTATCGCACGGGGGTAAAATGAATTAAAAATAATTAATATTTTAATAATAAAAAAAATGTTACAATGTTTTTGAAAAATTAAAAAAAAACGAAGCGTATTCAATAAACCAATGAAGTAGCGGAGTTCTCCTTTTTTGCCAACATAAATAACCGAAATCACTAACACAAATAACAATCTATTTGAACAAACTTTCATAAATTTTAATAGAAACACCACTAAAGTGACAATAAAATTTCATGGTATTGCTGTAATCAGAGTTAAAAGGGAGCATCTAGATAGATTTTACAAAAATCCTACGAAGAAACGACTATTCTTCCGTTAACGTCAAGAAATGTGAAACTAAAAAGGCATTGGTTCCTTCTTAAAACATGGATCTATGCGAACCCACGGACAAGGCCTATAAAGATTCAATGCTTACTGAATAAAAGAACAAATATTCCACAACGTTATTCTTATTTCTACAATAGTTTATAGTACAAACAGCTAAATAAGATTATTTGAAGTACTACCATATTTCGAGTTATTTCATTTTATTTTGTTTTTTTCTTGACTTTAGTCATGCACTGATTTTATTTATCTAACCAGACTAATCTAGTATAAATATTAGTGTCAAAACTGTATATTTTAAACGTTTCTTGTTGCAAAACGGGCATATCTCAAAACAAAGAGTTGATTTTGCATTTCAAAAAAAGAATTTTTCAAATCTATATTATGGTTTTTGACCGAGGAAGATTGTTAAATCACCGTAATTATTATAACGTCTAAAAATTTATTTGGTCCTCTAAGAAATTATTGTTTTCTTCCAGCAAAACTTATTCCCATTTTCTACAAAACTATCGATTTTGATTTATGCCAATGTTGCTGATGATTGATAAAATATAAATGATTGAATCAATTATAGTTCAAATTTTCTAACTAGAAACTAGAATAAAGAAAAACTACCAATATTTCTATGATAATAGAACAAACGTACAACTTTGTTAATAACATTTTATAGAGGTATGTATAAATTTTATACTCCTTATAACCTGCACAGGTTTTGAAAGATTTGAATGCAAAAAATATATAAACATGTGCTAAAACTGTATAAAAAGTTTAATAACCTTAAAATATGTCACATACCTTTTCATTAATCCAAAATTTACCGCTATTTTAATCACTTTTCACCAAATTCTTTGTTTTTATATAGCACACTCTAAGGGTAAACAATACGTATCACCTAATTTACGATATAAATTATTTGCTTTGGAACCTGTACTAAAGTTTTAGCAAGTGATCACAATCAATTCTGTTGCTTGGAAAACTGGTTTTGAAAGACATAATAATTCCGTATTCAATACATAAAATATTCATAATTGAATTCGCCAAACTTAATTTGATTGGAAGAAAAAATGCGTTGACTTCAAGCAAGGTAACTGATTTAAAAAAATTATAAAAATATACACTATAATATTCTAATCACTAACATTACTTATTGTAGGTGTCCTTGATATCTTTAGATTTTTATGTCATCAATAACCCGCAAACACTGTAAATACTGTTTGTTTACATACAGGGTGAAGACCACTTATGGAATAAAATTATTTTTGTCCTTGTTTTAAAAAATTATAAAAAACGCGCCAAGCGCAAAACAATAAAACATAATGATCTCTTTTCCAGGAAAGAATCGTATCTCCGTAAATATAGTTACAAAACCAATATCACGTGTACGCATTTTTTAGTATCTCCGATTTATGAAAAACAACCGTAAAATGTCATCATATCTTGAGTTATAATAGTCTTCGTTATAAGAAACTTATCGCTATAGCATTAAAAAAACTGAAAGATCGTGGATCATTAGAGAAAAATAAACATGGAAAACACATTAACAGACCACATAAACTATCACCACAACTTATAGACAACGTAAAAAAATCACATAAATCCGTTTCCTGTAGTAACTTTCCATTATACGCATAAGAATACGACGAAGATATACCTTGAAGAAGGGCTAAATATCTAGAAAATTTACCGAACGTAACAACGAGTATTGAAGAAAATAAAGTGTCCATTAAAGTGGGAACAAGAATCATAAGAGACTTCATCACAACAAAAGGGCTCCTGCAGGGTTGTTCACTATTCAAAATATACTTAGAGAAAGCCTTGACTACATGGAAAGAAAATGCGAAGGCATGGGAGTACCGGTACGGAACGAATACCTATATACCCTAAGCTTTGCAGACGATCAAGTAGTGATTGCACAAGACCAAGACAACCTCAGCTACATGATGAAGAAACTACAAGAAGAATATAGCAAGGCTGGCCTAGTTGTTAACCTCGCGAAAACAGAGTACCTATTTACAAGTGAAGAAGGCATAGAAGATCTACATATTGATGACAACGTAACAGTTAAAGAAAAGGATAAATTCAAATACTTGGGTTTTATAATCACCCAAAAGGCAGCAACAGATAAAGAAATTACACAAAAATTAGGACAAACAAGAACAGCAATCCGACAACTTAACTCAGTATGGTGGAATAGACTAAAATTCTCCGTCTTTTCTGTTCTTTTATATGTCGTGGAGTCATGGACCTTAACAGAAGAAAGTCACTGAAGAGACTCGAAGCATTTGAGATGTGGTGCTAAAGACGCATGTTAAGGTTTTCCTGGAGTGACAGAGTTACCAACGAAGAAGTACTACATAGAATGGGTAAAGAGCGCGAACTAGTCATAACCATAAAACGTCGTAAACTAGAATACCTGGGCCATATAATGCGCAATGAACAACGATATGACCTACTTCGGATCATACTTCAACGTAAAGTGCATGGGAAAAGAGGTCCAGGATGGAGAAGAATATCCTGGCTGCATAACCTGCGAAAATGGTTTAACTTAACCACTACCGGACTTTTCAGGGCAGCAGTCAACAAAGTCAGAATAGCCATGTTAGTGTTCAACATCCGTAACGGATAGGCACCATAAGAAGAAGATGCTGGTATTGCTTAAATCTACTACAGACGCAAACTTTCTGTCTACAACTTTACAATATTTAATTATTATAATAGTGACGGACATTGTTACATTTGGGACGAAAAAAATGAAGGAAAAGCAACGTCTGAAATTACATCCTGTTTGTTGAAGTACATTTAAAAAGTTGTTATATGCGGTAAATATAATACAACATCTAGATACGATTGATTTAAAATTCATGGAAAGTGGCCACTCATATTTAGAAGCAGATTCAATTCATGCCACTATCGAGAGGGCTAGAAAACACAAATCAGTTTATTTTACACGAGAGTTAGCTTTCCTTATCTAAATGGCGAGAATCAAATCAGGGCCATACAAAACAAATGTTCTAGGCTAGGGGGACATGTTTGACTTTCAAGCTCTGATCACTCTCATGATTATGAACACAAAGTTGAACGTGAACAATGAAACTGTAAAGTGGCTTAAACTTAAGTGGCTTCGTTTTGAAAAAAGTAAACCTTTCACCATTCTGTATAAATATAACTTGTATGATGATTTCTACTATTTAGATGTGTCAGCCATACGCAGGAGTACAAGAAAATTACCTACCTGGGAAGAAGTCTCATGAAAAAAAAATCCAAGCAACTGCCAATATCCATCGCCAAGAAAAAATATCTATTATACTTGTGCAATGTTGGAGTTATACCCAAAGACTACAAAGGCGCGATAGATTCACTACCGACCAAAGTAAATTTGCAAGACAGAGTTCCAATACAAAGTGATTCTGAAAGTGAAATAGACTGTTGACTTTCTTTATTGTGTTAACATAAATAAATACCTTTATATTCTCCTATTTCTGTATTTTTATTTACATAAAATGTTCAATTATTAAATCAAAATCATGATGTACACTTATCGTAGGTCGATACTTTTATTGCCAAATATTGTATGTCCATGTTCTTTTTAAAGTATTCTTCTTTAATTTTTTTGTGAGGTAAGGTATTTATTTTTATTACCCATTTCAATGTCAATTTAATGAAGTATCATAAAAAATATACTAAGTTTAATGTTGAATGTAACTAGTGCTACAAGAGCTTAAACATTCAAAATCAATCTACTCAAAAAGTATATTCACGAACATACAATAAGTGTGCTTTAAGCCATCGATATACAGTGCTTTTCAGATAAAACTATCCACCTTAAATAACTTTTGAACCTCTAATTTTTTGGAAAAACGCAAAAACACGTCAATTAATATTTGAAGGGAGAGACGTTATATCATATTTAAGGTTGCTGGGAAATGCACCTTTTCACCCCTGTATCAACCCTTTATTTTTTTTAAATTACTTCCCCTTTTTTTATTTTATATTTGGATTCTCCTTTTTGTGTTGATTTCAAAAATGTATAATACCTTTGGCTTGAAGTGATTAGTTTATGAGATAGACAATTTTCCTGTTAACAAGGATACTATCTCTCTCACCTTAAATGACTGTAACAAAATAGGTTGTAGCATAATTTAAACTTTTTAAATACTTAACCTTACTATTTGTAGTACCTTCAAAAACCAAGAAATAAAAAAATTCACTTTTTATTAAAGTTTTATCAAAAGTTAAGGATAACCTTTCCGAAGATTTGGTTGTATTTCAACATGATAGAGCTTCTCCACACTTTGCTTTACCTGTGCGATAATTTTTAAACGAAACGTTTCTTGGTCCTTGGATAGGGTAAAGACGATAGATGATCGATTAACCACCTAGGTCACCGGATTGAACACCCCTAGACTTCTTCTTTAAAGGGTATTTAAAAACAAAAATTTATGCTACTCAACCAGAATCTCTAGATGATATACGACAAAGAATAGAGGATGAATGTCGACAATTAAATGCAGACGTGTTAGCAATGTCAGAGAAAAATTTCAAAATAGATTATACTATTGTATGGAAGTGAAGGTCAGTCATTTTGATCAATTATTGTAAAAAATTTTAGTAGTGAAATGTTCATTCTAAATGTGTGTAATAAATTGTTAAAAAATAATTTTTTTTCAATCCAATTTTCTTGCTTTTGTATTTATTTTTCTCATACACTAATCACTTCAAGCATCATGTATTATACATTTCTGAAATCAGGACAAAGAGGAGAATCCAAATATCGAATAAAAAAAGGGGGAAGTAATTTAAAAAAAAATAAAGGGATGATACGAGGGGTGAAAGGGTGCATTTCCCAGCAACCTTAAATATGATATAATGTCTCCCCCTTCAAATATTAATTGACGTGTTTTTGCGTTTTTCCTAAAATTTAGAAGTTCAAAAGTTATTTAAGGTGGATAGTTTTATCTGAAAAGCACTGTATATTTATTCTAATTAGGCTTAATTTAAAAACTGCATCAAAAACAACTAACAAAATACAGACATTAAATAATAAGTAAAAAATTAAAAGAATATATATCTATGAAATATTCGATTCGTAACGATTGTCAAAATTTTAAAGTCATAAATGTCATCCAATTTATAACAATACTGAATCATCTGTTTAATTTTTTATAATATTTCTTGTTTTAAAAATAATTTCATGTAAATATAATTATTATTTTTAAACTTATCTTACCGTACTGTATCTGTACCGACTACTGTATCATCTTTTTTGTTAATCGGTTGAATACAGGTATCAATCTTCTAAACTATTTATTAATATATTTGGTTTTGTGTTTAATTTGTTGACGAAAATAATACATAATTGCAAAATTTCACCTTGTATTATTCATAATAGACACACCCTACATAATATAGTTTGCTAAAATCAAATTGTTAGGAAGATTTTAAAGGCATAAAAATATTATGGATATTCCAATTAAAATAAGATGATGGACTAAGCGAGACTTGCGTAATCACTCTTTGCATTTAAATTTACGTGTCAAAATGACACATTTATATTTTAAAATTGAAGTGCGCCTGTGTTTTTTATTATTTCAAAATAAGGGCACAAATAATTTTATTCAAGTGGTTTTCACATGGTATAGTTTTACCCTGTAATATTCACATGATATAAAATAACGCTTTTGGACTCTGCTAGGCTTGACTCTCAATTTGGCTTTAGAGACGGACTAGGAACTAGAGAGGCACTGTTTGCTTTTAATGTTCTAACACAACGATGCTTAGACGTAAATCAGGGCATATTTGTGTGTTTCCTAGACTAAAACAAAGCATGTGATACAGTAAAACATAGGCCACTGATGCAAATACTGGAAAATAAAAATATTGATACAAGGGACATGCGAGTGATAAGGAATCTATACTACAAACAAGAAGCTACAGTACGAATTAACAGCTCGATATCAGATAGAATACAGATCAAAAGAGGTGTTTCGGCAGGGCTGTGTGTTGTCTCCAACCTTGTTCAATGTCTACGCGGAAGAAGTTATTAAAAAAGCTCTTATGAACGAAAAAGCCGAAGTAAAGATCAACGGTCACCCCATTTGCAATATCCGATATGCTGATGATACCGCGCTCATAGCAGAAAATATTGACGACCTACAGAGATTACTAAACAAAGTGGTAGAAGCAAGTGAAGAATTTGGTCTGTCACTGAATACAAAGAAGACCAAATTCATGATAATTACAAAGAAACGTATCAATAATATCAACTTACATGTAGGACAGAATCTCATTGAACGAGTACAAAATTACAATTACCTCGGAACAACAATTAACGAGTCAAACGAATACACCAGAGAAATAAGAATAAGAATAGAGAAAGCCCGCAGTGCCTTTAACAACATGAAACAAATGTTGTGTAGCCGAAACCTAAGCCTAAAGCTGAAAATACGAATGCTTAAATGTTATGTTTTTTCGGTCCTGTTATATGGGGTGGAGGCGTGGACACTAAATAAGCAATGTATGGGTAAACTGGAGGCATTTGAGATGTGGTCGTAACGAAAAATGTTAAAAATATCCTGGAAGGATAAGATAACTAACCAAGTTGTATTAGACAGGATGAACAAACAAAAAGAGGTCGTATTGAGTGTTAAAATGAGGAAACTACAATACCTGGGACATATTACACGTGGGAATAAATATCAACTGTTACAACTAATTATGCAAGGAAACATTAAAGGTAGGCGCAGCATAGGTAGGAGAAGAATGTCATGGTTGAGAAACCTCAGGGAGTGGTTTGCTTGCACTTCCATACAATTGTTCCGAGCGGCAGTCTCCAGGGTCAAAATTGCCATGATGATAGCCAACCTTCGTAGCCGAGATGGCACGTGAAGAAGAAGAAGAAGGCTTGAGTGAGTTACTTGTAAGTCTAAAATCATGTTTAGAAAGCGCATATTTATATACAAAAGTCCACGAGTCTCGCATTTTTTTTAGTCTTTTAAAACACGGACAGAATTAATTTTATTCCATAAGTGATTTCCACCCTATATATAATTATATATCTTAGTGGATGAAGTCAGTGGATAGTTAATTTTGATTTTAAAAATAAAACTTTGTTTACCTTAGTTTAACGTAGTAAAACCATCCTTGTTTAAAATTTTCACAAAATTTACCAACAAACACAAGAACTTTTACGGTAATAATTAGAAAATCACCATCCTCATTAACAGGACTACATAATTGTTCTGAAATGGCACGATTTATATGTAAAACTGGGAAATTGACCCTAGAGATGATCATTTGGTTGTACACAGCAGAAATATGACAAAAAATGACATATGGCTCTGATCCTGTGAGTCTGAGCATAACGCAGGACGGATTAGGTGGGGAAGTTCTGGTGTTCGTGGGGGCTATGGGGTGTTGACAGAACACTAATGTATGTTAACTCCTAAGGAGTTGTTTAATAATTAAAGAGCTTCTAGCAAAATAGCGGCAAGCCACAAAATAATAAAATCGAGATATTGATGTTTAAAGTTTTAAAAAATCTAGAAAATATTGCTTTAGAATGTAAAAACCTTAACGCTTGTTATTTAATTATGTTATTTATTAAGTTCCATGTGCATTTATTATTTCACATAAAAAAACACATATTTACATAAAAAAGATGTTTATTCGAAAAAATGTGGCTTAACATGTTCTTAAATTAAAAAAATCGTAACACAAAAAACGATAGTCGAAAAAAGTCTTACACGTATTAGAACGAGGTAATTTAAACCCTATGTTATAATGAGTACAAAATATTTTTCTGTATGCACTTTCTTTAACTGGCGTAATATTCATTTCTATACACCATGGCACATAAAATCTGTATATAGTCCTGTAATTGTCATATCAGAGTTCAGATATTTTTTTTTATATTTTTGGCTCTGCTATAGAGACCTTGGTATTTGGGAATGGATTCATTATGAGTTTTTGACTGATTGAATCTGTTCCTCTGAATGTTTAGTAGGTCTGTTTGTGTGCTTACCTCTCTTATCAGGAATAGGAACCATAGCCCCGAGTGACTTCATTTTAAAAATATTTTCAATTCTTCCACGAGATTTTTGAAGTGCATGAACACTTAGGAATTCAGTCTTGCATACTTTAATTTCCATCTCCCCTACATTAACCAAATATTCAGCGGTAAATTTTCTTTTAGAAATATTGCATTTTTGTTTTTTCTTATACGATCTATTCTTATTTTTTACTCTGATACACCGAAAGAGATAGCTATTGAAGGTCGAATGAGCCCAACTCCCAAAATGTCTTAAATACATGTTCATGATTACTTTGCAGTTTCTCTCCACATTTATTTTTACATTCACACGGTTAGCCAATTTCACGTGAACTAAAAATTCGTCTTGGTTTTCTTCGAAGTATACTGCTGTCCAGAATTACGGCTTCTTTTTCTGTCATCTCGATCACGAAATGAGAAACACTATGTTCCTCATTTCTTTGTCATCACCTTGTTGGTTTTCTCTTCTCTGGATTTACCTCCTTATCTTCAAAAAGCCTTGGTATTGATTCCTGCAATTCATGCTAAAATACAACAAAAAATGACTGCATTAGACTCTAGAATTTGCTAATATTTCAGAATTTTTATATCAACAACTCGATATGCCACAAAGCATACCATATTTTTCCATATAATATACACGAAATATTTTTGTACAAAAACATGGTAAGCCAAAAAATCAGAATAAAAAGCTTACCTCGCTAGATTGAGACGAAAAATCGTCGCTACTGGGCCTAATGTCTTTATCTGCTACACTATCATCACTATCATCAATAAAATTTACATTTAAAGTGCTATTTTCGCTTAAAACCGTTCTTAATTCAGCACGTGCTTCTAATGTCGACGCCATTTTGATGTGGCTTACCACGGTTTACCGAAAAAGTGAACAGAAACGGACGATTGCATAAACACGATTCATGAATAACTCTGCCATTTATTGCAATAATTACCAAACAATTTTTGTGTGGCTTAACATAGGTTTCTTTAAATACGTAATGCAATAAAATAGAATTCTGTAAAAATGTAGCTTACCATTATATTGCAATAAGGTCTTCAATTATTGAAAGATGTAAAATAAGCCAATTAACTGCATTAAGAAAGGTGTAAAATTGAAAGCGTCCAGAGCAAAAAAAAACGTATGGCTCAATTCTGTGATTTAAAAATACAGTAATACGTGCCACAAGGAAAAAGCAATTCCTGTAGTTGGAAATTTCATTGGAAAAAGTCCAATATCAGTGTATTACTACCAGGTATACATAAGTCAAGCCACTAAATATCTAAGTAAAAACGCTTAAAACCCTTTTGTACCTTTTTAAGGTTTGTTGCCCAGATATTTATTGGCTTGACTCATATATACCTAGTATTAATACACAGATGATGGACTTTTAGTCCGGAAGCGTTATGTGATGAAGCCCGAAATGGTATTTTTAATTATATACCTTTTACAAAGGATTAAAAAAAACAGGTATACAGGTTGTATACCAATAATTACTTTTATAATAGTATAGAGACGTGCGCTACTAAATAATACAGGATCACTGAAAAAGTGCTATTCGTTTTGATGGTAGCCTTATTGACCATTCTGGGTCTAAACACAGAAACACAGGAACGCAGAAACGCAAGGAAATGCATAGCCAGTGATGTCAGGTACTTTTTGTATTTCGTTGTTTTTAAAGTTGCTTTCATGACAAGTTAAGAAATTTGTATAAATAAAATTATAAATTTTAGGGATTGGCTAAATGTCATATGATCCTTCTTTTAAACCCAAATAATTTAACAATTTAAGTATTGTAGCATTTTCAATTTCATTGACTCTTTGAAGTATATTTAAATCTCCTCGTATATGAAATATATGGAAATCGCCTTATATATGTTTAAAAAATAAAAAGAAGAATTTTTTCGGTGTTTGTTAGTTCGTATCTTTGCAAGTTAAAATACGCAAAAGTGTTTTCAATAATTGTATTGGCATTGCTAGATGTTAGAATAAACCATTTTAGAGTAGTTTATTATTTTAACTTTTTCGGCAATTTCTTTTAATGTTTTATTCGAAGTCGCATTATAATTTTTATACGTTGTAGAAGTGAAATCTTTTACGTTTTAATTTCGTTGTGTTTTGCTATTTCAGCGTTTTGTTTATTTTCAAGTTATACGAACGAATTTTTAAATTCGTCATTCGTACTTGGGTTGCCGGTGGAGTCAGGTGTGACCAAATAGATTCATACTTGGGCCTTCGTAGTGTTAAGTATGGATCTGATTCATACTTGGGTCTTCGTATTGTCAGGTATGGGTCCGACCGTGACATATATAGGATGTCCCACTAGCTTTTTTTGGTCGTTTGCCTGCTTAATCCAACCCCGTCTACGTCAGATCTTCGTTCCAGTATGGAATTGGTTTCCCTTGTTCTAGAGTTTCGTCCTAGCAGCTCCAATTCAGAGATGTAACAAGTTTTTTTTTCTTTTCGTTAAGTGGAAATATGTGAATCCAGGTAACTGTTTATTGTTTGTTTAATTTCAAAGTAAAGACAGATATTTTTTTAGGATAATAATTGCTTTCGTTAAAATTTAGAAATTGTAACATTTAAAAATTGTAATGCGGTAACATTTGTAAGTTTTATGTAGTATCTCCAACTCCTGGAGTTTGTAAGCGGATGACACACGTAAGTTTTTTGTATTATTATATTTCTTCATGTTGTAACTGTTTGTGGTGACACAAATAATGTTAAATTTTGTTTTGTTAACATTTTATTTATTTTTTTGAGCTAACCCTTTTTTGATTTTTATTTGAAAAAAATATGTTTTTGATGTTTTATAAATATTACCCTAGTTACAACCAGTGGTTGTAATATGCATAATTAGGCACCTCAAGTGGCGCCCTATATTAAATTCCTTGAGGTGTTACCTGTTTATTTTTATTTTGTTTATCCCAAGAGATTAATGACCCTTTATTTCATTTTTTGTAGTTGCTCCAATCCAACCCCCTTTATCTTTTACTTATCCACGACCCCAGCTCTCCTACCAAACCCTGAGTGCCGTTCGCACAAGTAGCGATTATTTTGCTTGCCTTATCTCCACCCCCAATCGTTTCTTCCCTCAATTTTCTACCCCCTGTATTAATGAACCCTTTGGTAGGCAAAATATTTTTGTTACAGTATTATTTCAAAGAGTTTTGATCTTGGCATATGACAGTCAACATTATATTCTTCGAACATTTAGTACATAACCGTAAATGTTGATTTGTTTTGTTTTAAAAGGTTGAGCTCAATGTAAGCTCCTTTGAAAAATCTAGATATTTTCAATTTAATAATAATTTATATTCCTATAGTGTCTGCAACGTTTAGAGTTTGTTGTAAACCGATAGCACCATTGTAAGTTGGTTTTGCATTTTGTTAATTTTACACTAATCAACAAGTCCTAAACTATTAACATATAAAACTATTTTTAAAATAATTTTTTGTACTATTCTCTATATGCTATCTTTATTGCTAATATTTTTTGCATGTGGTTTTTTTCTCTCTATTCTTATCGGCCCTTATCTCGTACAAAGAGAGAAATGTTGTTCCAAACATGAATATACCATTCGTATAAAAGTGCTTGTATTGGCTTTACAAGTTGTCAATAAGTAAACAAATCTATTTCATTATATCACAAAAACATGTTGCCGCAAAGACGTTTAGAACTAGTGCAGCTCTAGCAATTAGTTCATTGGATCCAACAAGGCATAACCTAAAAAGAGGTTGCTATGAGGCTAAATGTGTCGCAAAGTGTGATAAGTCGTGCATGGAATCGGAATGTACTGGATCTGCAACATGCAGGCATTGAGGAGGAAGAGAACGATCTACAACTCGTCGGCAAGACTGTTTTGTAGTTCAAACAGCAAGAAGAAACCCAACATTTACGGCTTCCAAAATTAACATTATCTTCAGGCATGCTACTGGACGAGCGATTTCCAGTCAAATTGTCAGAAAACGGTTACATGCATCCAATTTAAGGGCTAGGCTGCGCACTACCTATCCACGACTAACTAGGGAGCAGCGTGCATGCAGATATCGCTGGGCAATGGAACTTTATCAGTGGCATTTCGAAAATTGGAGGAATTGTCTCTTTACTGATGAGTCCAGATTTTGTTTTATACGAATGATGGCTGAATATTGATTTGGAACGGAAGAGGATAGTGTTACAATGAAAATCTGAGAGTCCTAACTACTCTTTTCGGAGGTGGATCCGTTTGCGTGTGGGGAAGCATATGTTTTGATGGTTGCATGGACTTAGTCGTCTTAATTAATGAGACAATGACTGCTACACGATAGCGAGACAGAGTCATAGTACCAATAGTTGTTCCATTTTTTGGTACAATACCGTGCGAGAATTGTCAACGAGTGTATAGAAGCTCATGACATTACAAGAATGGAGTGGCCACTATGTTCACCTAATATAAATTGCATTGAACATGTTTGGGTCGAAATGTCTAGGCAACAAAACAGGCTCCTTCAACCGCCTCAAACGTTAGATCAGTTGGCCAATACATTACGCGCGATTTGAGAACGTATACCGCAGCAGTTCATCAATAATTTAATAAGAGGTCTTCCAAATAGAGTTAGAGCACTAGGGCGACACAGAGGTGGACCCACACACTATTAATTTTTCTTTTCAGGGTATTAAAAATTGAGCTGGAATAGAAATTTTAGGTTGTTAATTTTACAATTTTTGTTTATTTTCTATTTTTTTAAGAATTTCTTTCGGTTCATCTGTATGAAAATACGAAGTAAAAAATAAATCTTTATTTATATCACTCCATTTTTCTATTTGACCTTATGAATAAAAAATAAAATACACATTTTCATAGGTAATATCCAAATTGTTGAGAAGTGTATTTGTATTAACTGTTTATGGTGAAGTAATAATAAATATGTGATGTTTCTCCCAGATAAAGATTCTAACCATTTTAATACTTTTTTAGTAAAAAAAGGCCTTTCTTTCCACCCAGCATTAGGAATCTTGTAAACGCGTACAATTTAAATAGTTTAGGAAACTTTTTGTGTTGCGTTACCCAGGAACTTTATGTTAAAACTTTTTTGATTTTCTTCCTTTGTAGTTGTCCCTTTTCAGTCCCTTTTATTCATTTACTTACGACCCAGCTCTCCAACCCAACCAAGAGTAGCCGTTCACAAACATTCCAGTATATTTGCTTACCCCATCTTCAGCCCAGGTATTGTTCAGTCCCCATTTTAACCCCCTATAAGTAATACCCAATGTGGTAGGCAATATAACCGCTACTTATTGACATAATTAGCATTGACTTATTCTAGTTTTAAGGATATTAGCAAAAATGAGATAAAGACGGTCATACAGAGGGTGGCTGGACACAAATTCAATATTTTCAAAACATTTGTAAGGTAAATGAACCTGATTTCGCAGGAAATACGAAATGAAGGAAGAAACTGGCATACATACATCTTCCGGTTAAGCAAATATTGCACCAGAAGACATTCTTAAATCCCATCTTGGAAAGTTACTGGCTGTTTTGTAATTTCTGCCTTTTATTTACATTTGTAAATTTACACATACAACCATCAGACCAGTAATAACATTAATAACATACGCGGCAGAAACACGACCTAGCACAGAGAGGAGACAAAAGACTGTTAGAAACAGCAGAGATGAAAACACAAATTTCATGGTAAAATAATACGAAACAGATTTAGAAGCACATATATACGACGTAGATGCAAGGTGGAGAAAATCAAGGACTGTGTAAAAAATAAAAGTGTAGCATGAAATGATCATATTAGCCGAATGAAAACAAAGAGAGTAGTAAACATGGCAAAAGACGGTTCCGCAATAGGAAGACGATTAGTAGGAAGACCACGAAAACGATGGAATGACAACTTACTTAAGGCACAACAGACAGGGTCATGTCTACACAAAAAGAAGAAGAAAAAGAAGAAACTCACTGGCTACTGAGTGGAGATAATTTGGTAAAAAAAATCTCATGTCCAAATACCACAGACACGACATGTCTCGCCTGAATCTAGACGAAGGAAAACCTAATATTAATAAAAAAGTAAGATAAATATAGTAGAGATGTAGTCATAAAATATGGTAATTGGTAATGATTTATTATATTAAACACATAAAGTATTGCAGTTAAAAGTTTACAAGTGTATTATTGTATAATCCTCACGAATCTACAAAATTGCTGCCTATACTGTTAAAAAATTTAGTATCAGTGGAAATATTAGATTTGTATTTTATAAATGTGTTATTCTAGCAATACTCTCAATTCGAAGATCTTACGATACAAAACGGCTGTAACAAGTAAATAAATAAGAAATAAATATAATTTCTAGACATTCCAGTATTATTTCAACCGACTTAAAACGATTAATTTTAATATAGCCGTCATATTTTAATTTAAAATACAGTTATTTTTGTATTGCATTGTTAAATACTGTAAAATATCTATTTTGTTATATAAATATGTATAGAAATTACAATGTACGAGCTAACATTATTCTAATTGAGTAGACAAGGTTGGAATTACAAAAAATATATTTACGAGACATAAATACTTAGAGTAGGGGGAAGCTTCATATGTACTTACTATGTTTTCTGTATTGTCAAATTTTAAATAATTATATACAAAGTAATTTTATTATACATTTATAATTTTAATCACAAGTGTAATTTTAATGGCCACGTAGGGAATCTTTAGATTATTTAAATAAACAGATGCATCAAAATAGACAAAACAAAGTAATATTTAAGAATTGCATTAAACCGCTGTTAGCTAATATTCTTGTTATAGATTTTAATCATATTGAAAAAGTTTATATGTAGTATAACGGACTCTCCTTATCGAGTAAATGGACTCTTCCAACTATTTAGTGTCGTTAATTTGGTGATGATCGTCGAGAAAAATTAAGATAACGCCACTACAAAAGCTTCCCTTCAAAAAACCCTAATTTTAAAATAAAAATTATTTATTATTTAAAAAAGTTTCTTTTGGGTATATTAAACAAAACATTTATTAATTTTTTTATTGGGAATTAACCACAAATTTAATTTAAAATACGTTTATTTGACGTTTCGATTTTCATTTCGGAAATTAAAATATTTATAAATATAAGAGGTTTTGAAACTATTTTCATTTTGCCTGTTTAAGTTAAGTATTGTATTTATATGAGAATAAAACACAACTGATTGTAATGAAAATTACAATTTAAATTTTTTTGACGTTTTGATTTCCAATCCGCAAATCCATTTAAATTTTTTTTATAAATTAAGAATGGTGTAACCTGTAATAAGGATTATCAATTAATATTGATTTTATTTTATTTTCGTTTTTTTCTTTTCTCCTTTTTGGTTGTATTACTCCAGTAAATGACCGGTTTGTAGTGTAATTTTACTCTTCACGATGTATTTGCTTGAAAATTTGGATTTAGGTTCCTCTTACTCCTTACTTGACTTTTGCACGCCAGCCCAGAGGTTCTTTTACTTGGGAGGTAAAAGCCACCGCTTCTCAGAGGTGAAAACACAGAAAAAGCAAGATCATTATAATTTACATAAAAAAGTGAAAAAATTATCTGGAAATCACGAACAAATACACCTAACCGTTTAATTGACAAAAACAATAAACCTATTAATAACCCAATTGTAATAAAACAAGTAGGGACTAAACATATTGAAGATCTTTTCGTAGACACAAGAACGGAACCAACACAAATTGATAACGAGGAAGTTCCAATAATATTAAAATCTAAAGTCCAACATGCTATAAACAACTCAAAATCTAGCAGAACCCCTTGGCCAGATGAAGTTCATATCAAGCTGATTAAACTTATAGACGAAGACAATTTAAGTGCAATAACTAGACTCTTTAGTAACATATACAAATCTAGTGAGATCAGTTTGGTTCGTAACGGCTTCGGAACAGTAAAAGCTCTGTACAGTTTCACAAATCTTGCCCAAAAATGTCAAGACTAACAAACAGATCTTTTCGTTGCGTTTATAGATTATGAGAAAGCTTTTGACAAAGTTAAACATAACGTTCTCTTAAAATGTCTAAAGAAAAAACGACTCGACAAAAATGACATTAACATAGTGAGAAATCTCTATTGAACCAACAGGCTGTGGTAACATTAGATGGATATAGCACGGATGCGCAACAGATAAGTAGAGGAGTGAGACAGGGCTATGTATTTTCACCATTACTATTTAATATATATTCCGAAAAGTTGTTTACGCCAGCACTTGAAAACTGTACAGAACTGATCAAAATAAATGGTGAAAATATAAATAACCTCCGTTATGATGACGATACAGTCATTATCGCTGAGAGTGAGACAGACCTGCAGACGTTATTAAACACAATTTGTGATACTGGGAAACAGTTTGGTAAAACAATAAACATACATTAAACAAAAACCTTGGTTATCAGTAAGAGGGGCAAAAATTATTACAAAGATCCAGATAAAAAATTAAGATATTGAATAAGTGGACAAAATGAAATACTTAGAAGTCAGGATTGCGGAAGATCTAAATACGAAATCAGAAATTCGTTCAAGAATAGAGCAATCAAAAGCAGCCCTTTTAAAGATAAGGAAATTTCTGAGTAACCAAAGACTCAATCTGCAAATCCAATATCAGATGGTAAATTGTTATATCCACTCTATTCTTCGTTATAGTGTTGAAGCCTGGACTTTTAATGTTGGCTTAATGAGAAAACTGGAAGCTTTTGAGATGTGGCTTTTTAGTAGAATTTTGAAGATACCATGGAACGATCATATTACGAACGAAATGGTGTTGCACAGAATGGGAAGAGACAGAAAACTTTTGAGCACCATTAAAACGCGAAAGACAGCCTCTCGGGGACACATACTTAGAAATGATAAGTACGAGTTTTCAGCTATTTATGAAGGTTAAAATCGAAGGAAAAGGGGTCTTGGCAGACAACAAATATCCTGGCTGAAAAAATTCGCGACTGGACAGGGTTAAACACACAGACGCTCTTAAGAAAAGCAGAAGACAGAGACGAATTTGCAATGGTTATAGCCAACCTTCATTAGTGGAGACGGCAATAGAAGAAGATTAGAGAGATCACAGTACTAAATATTGCCCAAATTAAATTAAGTTACATATAAGTTATAGCATATTATTCTATTATGAGAATTGCACTAATAAAGAAATATTTATAATCCTTACCTTATAATACTTTAGAATTAGTGAGGAATTTCCTGCTATCTATCCAAGTACTATAATTATCTTATGTAACTATTTATAATAGGTATTCAGTGGTAGGCGTAATAAAATATTATTACTTTGTTAAAAATAACAAAGAAAGTGAAAATTGGTACATTTTATGCTCTAAACTATAACAAATAATAACAATTAAAACGTAAAATGAATTTAATCACAGGGTAATTCGTTAGACTAGGTATTATGTATCGGTAGATTTTCTACCGGAAGTATTCACTAAATTTTTTACTGGATGAGATACGGGTAATATAAAAATAAGTTTTAAGAATTATTTGTTAATACTGTACTTGTTACATAAATAATAATAAAAGAAAATATAAGAATATAATATAATATAATATAATATAATATAATATAATATAATATAATATAATATAATATAATATAATATAATATAATAAGAAAAGTTGTAAGAGAACATCACTTACGTAGGAACTGCCTGCCACAACACAATTTTTATCTTCAGTTTGAGTTTTTGCTAGAAGGAGGCTAGGACCCACGTAGGGTTGTAAAGCCAGAATGATGATGATTGAGTTTTTGCAATAATTTTCCATACAGAAAGCTATATCTTTATTCGTAAAATCGTTACGGCGTAACAAAATCACGCTTTACTTAAGAAATATATAGAATTACAAACTAATTATTGTAATACGTATCTAAGAAATAGTCAGTAAATAATTATAAATAATTACGTGTCAGTTTATTTAACGTATGACCATATCTTTTTAGTAAACTGAGTTAAAAAATGTACGAGAAACTGAAAGTGATACACACACACACACACACACACACACACACATATATATATATATATATATATATATATATATATATATATATATATATATATATATATACACAGATTGAACCAAATTAAAACGGAACATACAATTTAATACATGTCTGTTTGAACTGCATTTGAAATAGTAGGACCAATATAAAACTCGGACAAAAATAAATCCATACCTGGGTATAGACATTGTATAAAATATCGTTCAACTATCTGTCTCACAACAATGTTGTTTGCGTAAGACGGGTTTGTCTAAGGAAACGATAATAGTTCAGGAAATGAAGCTCGAAAATAGTTAAAACCTCGCAATGTTTTCGTCCTGCATGTATCCAGTTGAAATTTTAACAGAAGGTAGGTGATAGCCCAAGGATCAAAATCTATATCGAACCGAAGTGCGCTGAAGGGTTTTAGGGGTGAAAACTACCCCTAATTGTCAAAAATTATAAAATAACATATTAAACCTGAATATGGGTAAGATTTGGTTTGAATTAGTTAAATAATGAATATTTTATACTTTTGAATAGAGTTCCATCATATTTCAACCCTTAAAAAGCAACCCTTGTTAGAGATTAATGTAAAAAAATTACTAATTCTAAAAAAATGATTTCGCCTTGGATCGATTTGGATAAAAATTTGGATTTAAGCTCAATTTACCCGCTGCTTTATAGTTTATGTCATGTCGACGAACCCTGATTGTTCTAAGGGGTGAAAACTACCCGTAATTGTCAAAAATTATAAAATAACATATTAAACCTGAATATGGGTAAAATTTGGTTTGAATTAATTAAATAATGATAGTTTCGTGCTTTTGAATAAAGTTCCATCATATTTCAACAATTAAAAAGCGACCCTTATTAGAGATTAATATAAAAAATTAGTAATGCGAAGAAAATGATTTCACCTTGGAACGATTTGCATAAAAATTTGGAATTAAGCTCAACTCACCCTCTGCTTTATAGTTTATGTCATGCCGATGAACCCTGATTGTTCTTAGGGGTGAAAACTACCCCTAATTTTCAAAAATTGTAAAATAATATTTTAAATCTTAAGATGAGTGAAATTTGGTTTGGATTAGTTAAATAGTGATTTTTTTATACTTTAAAATACAAATTCATACATTTTCAACCCTTAAAAATCAATTGTTATGAGTGCTATAGGTGAAAACAATCTTTGCCAAATTTTTGCAACTTTTCAACTTTTGAAAATCACCCTTTAAAACATTGCAGGTTTTATAAACTAATTTATAAGATATAAATTGAAAAAAGTAGAATTAAATACAAAAAAATTTATCAACATAAAAAGGCACCATATATTCTTATACATTTACATAAATAGTTGAAAATATTTACATTTATAGGTAAAACAATTATAATATTAATTTTATTCGTCATCAATTACATCTTCATCGTGATCTATGTCATCCTCATCTTCAATTATTGGTGGACTATTATTGCACCCTTCACCTGAGCACCCAGAACAAGTAGAGTTACAGTATAAACCAACTTTTCTGCACCCACATGAAACACCGCATCCTTTTTTGCATTGCCAAAAAATAATTTTCAAAAGTTCATCGAGTGCAGGTTGTTTGTTTATGCGTACGGGTAATAACAAACCATCTTTGGAATACCATCCCCAATCTGTTGCTCTAATATTATTTTCATTGCCAAGCCATAGACATATGAGCAGATGTTTTATTCTGTTGTATGGGATTTCAAAATAAGAACGCTTAAAATTTCGAATGTATAACGCCCCACTAGCTAATATACCGGTTTTGTAGATTATTATGCTCCGAAATGTACTGTACTATACTAATAGAATTTTCCGGAAAAAAATTCACTGGTTTTTTTTAACGTATTTCCTTTAATTTTTAACGATAGAGTGTTTCTTCAAAAACGATTTGTAGAGGTTTTTAAGAGCTACAAGGATCTGTGAATTAAATCTTTTTGGAACCCTTGGTTTTTAAATGGGGTGAGTTTAAAGGGCTCGAAAAAGATGGTGCTTGATCGTAAATCGATGCTTTAAACGGCTATATCTCGCCAAATATTCATTGTACAACAAATCTAAATGAAGGATAATTTTAGTCATTAAAAAAGCTACAATTTGGTAATTTGTATTTTTTTCATATATTCAGTATTTTCGGGCATATTTAAAAAAAGAAGGGTAAAAAATATGAAATTGTAAATCGTTTCTCGCTTTAAGCTGTACTTTTTCTAACACAAAGCATTTTAAATGGGTCAAACTTCTTGGACGTATTAACAATACATGTACAAAGGGAATTTCAGAAGGGTGAAGATCGATTTTAATTGTGGGGGTGGTTAGGGGGTTGTTTTCATCGATTTTTTCGTAAAAAATGAGGTATTGACCTTATTTTCATCATAACTCACTCAATTTTTGAGCTAGAGTCTTTTTATGATAGGTCTATTTATGCTCTTTAAAAAAGATTTTGTGAGTTTTCTTCCAAAAATGCATCATTTTCCCGATATTTGATTTTGAATCTTTCAAATTTGGCATTTGAAGAAAACCGCTGAACATTGATAGGCCGTATTTCGGTTCCTATTATATCCCAAAAACATTTTAAAAAATGAATTGTATTTGTATTTTTAAAAGCTACAAATTTGTTCTCTACAATTTTTTTGATAAAATGCACCATTTTCGAATTATTCGCGAAAAATCGATTAAAAACGTGGATTTTTTCGTCTAAAAGTTATTACTTTCAATCGCGAATAACTTGAAAAATATCATTTTATAAAAAAAATGTATAGCACATTTTTTGTTTAGAATCACTTTTTTAATCGAAACCTGTAGTTAAAACGTAAAAAAAATTTCACCCCGGAGATGGGGTGGCAACCACCCCCTAGGCTTTGGCGCACTTTGGTTCGATATAGATTTTGATCCATAGGCTATTACCTACCTTCTGTTAAATTTCAAGTCAATCCAGGGAGCACGAAAAAATTGCGAGGTGAAATGCTTCATTTCCTGGACTATAACTGGTTTGACAGCATAAATCGTAGATTTATGTGTAGCTTTCAATTTTTATGAGTTCAGAATCCAGCAGCCCGCTGAAGTATTGGATTTTTATTATATAATTATTTGACAATATTTTGTTGGCCAACCACCTACAGCAGAATTGAGCCGAAATACATTATATTCCTATGTTCCGAATTTATTTCGTTCAATCTGTATATATATATATATATATATATATATATATATATTATATATATATATATATATATATATATATATATATATGGGTAGTGGGTAGGAACTCCTTAGACAGTCCTGTCAGGGAGAATTAATCATTCCCTGCCCTCCACAGATTCCAGGTGTTTCTTAACCCGGGAAACTAGTACCTGCTCAGGGTCCCATGTCCAGGGTCACGGATGAAGACCAGAATGGCATTCAAGGCGGAGAAGGAATACCTCCGGTACTGCGAGGATGGCGGAAGTGGCACCCCCTGATTTTAGGGTTAATATAAAATCAGTAGTGGGCGGCTGAATATACACTCACCAACCCGTCTAACCAGCGTGGTGTTTTATGGTCAACACCTCCCTTCTCAAATGGAGAATACAAACCCGAACGGAACTGGTCCCCAGGTAGGTAGTTCACATTGTGGCAAATCCTACACCTTATCAATAAGGTCAGTCTCATCGGATCTGGGGGAGACAATAGTTCGTCAATAGAGACAACAAAAATGTACATCTCAACTTTTAATGTAAGATATTTGTCTAAAGACGAGAAAATCTATGAATTAGTGGAAGAAGTTAAACACCTGCAATGGGACATAATCGGACTATCAGAAGGTAAAAAGAAAAGGCAAAAACTGCATATCGCTAGAGTCTGGAAACATATTGTATTTTAAAGGTAGAGAAAACGAAAGTTTAGATGGAGTTGGTTTTTTGATTTCGAAAAAATATGCTAATAAAATTGAGGAATACGTAGGAATCACAGAA
The DNA here is from genome assembly GCA_918026665.1 of Diabrotica balteata. Taxonomy (NCBI): domain Eukaryota; kingdom Metazoa; phylum Arthropoda; class Insecta; order Coleoptera; family Chrysomelidae; genus Diabrotica; species Diabrotica balteata. The sequence continues at coordinate 99,740,996 of OU898282.1, forward strand.
AGAAATCACTTTATTAATTATAAATATCATCGAAAGGTCACTTTAAAAATAATTCAGATTTATACGCCAACATATACACACACAGACGAAGAAATGGAAGAATTCTATGAATACCTCACAGAGTCCATGACATATCGAAACACTACCTACACGATTATAATGGGTAATTTTATTGCGAAAATGGGCAAAAAAACTAGAAGAAAACGAAAACTGTATAGATGAATTTGGACATGGAGTAAGAAATGAAAGAGTAGGAAATGAACGTGGATGTCGCCAGATGGGAACACTAAAAATGAAATTGACTAAATACTAATAAAACAAAAAGAAATATTTCCGAAGACGTCACAGTAATAAACTCAATCTCTACTGGTAGTGATCACAGAATGATACGGGCTAAAATAAGTATTAAACACAGAAAAGATCGAAGACAATATGTGCACTCTAAGAAAAAAGTCCAACCATAAAACTTAAAGGAGAATAAAGAACAATACCAAAACAAATTAAGAACTAAACAACTAAAGCTAACAGACCTAAATCTAGATCAGCTAAACAAAGCCATCACTGAAGAACTTCTAAAGACTAGCTTAGAAATAACACCAGCAAAATCAGACAAAAAATCAAAAGTAAGTGCCATATCTTTAGACATGCTACATCAACGGAGAAGCCTACTACAAGAAAATAAAAGAAATACAACTAAATACAAAACACTTAATGCAGAAATAAGAAGACATATAAAACAAGATCTCCAACGGCATCAAGAAGAACGAATCGAGAAGATTATAGAAGAAAAAAGAAACTTAAGTCTATCAAGTCCCACCTAAGAAGTTATAAAATCATAGAGATAAAAAATAAACAAGGTGTAATCGAAAAAGCAGAACTATTATAGTTCTGCTACAGATAAGACCCTCAAATTCAAAAATAGACGTGGTATAGGTGGCAAGTTATCAGAAGAAACGGTAACTGAACTCGCGTTGCCAACATGTCCTGTTCCGAAAAAGGAAGTTAGTCGTCATTGGGACATCTCAAAAACCACGATGTTTCAGAGGAGTGAATTAGCTTTCTATCACATATAAATTTAATAAAAAATCGTGGAAGACAGCATTGATTTTCAGTGAAGAACTTTTGAAGTAGGACAGAGAATCGGAACATCGAAAGATTATTTTAATTGTTGAGAATTAATTGTACAGCCCATCCGAAAGTTAACGGTTTAAACAACATTCAACTTCTTTCTTTCACAAAACATGGACACTCGTAGATAAAAAATCCATCAGAAAATATTTTGGTCATCCGGGTGGACAGAGACTGAGGTAGAAAACAAAGAAGATGAATATCCTGTAGCAGAATGGTTAAGGTTACAACAGCAAGGTTAAGAACTAACCCAACTGAACAATAATGACGAGTTTCCTGAATTTATTGCCATTGATGATGACGTCATTGTTTGTGATCTTCCTACGGATAGTAAAATTATCGCGGAAGTAATAAATTCGCCGGCGAAGCGCGTTATCGTCAGTGACGAAAGTGATGAAGATGGAGAAGACAATCGCGGTGAATCTACGCTAGAAGGTCTTAATAGATAAGATGTGAAAAGTGCTTAAAACGTTGTAAGAAACTTTATCTAAAGACAAAACGTAAATGAAGAAGCATACAACTATTTTACATCTTTAGAAAATATGATAGATAGAATGATACTGGACAATTTAAAGCAGTCAAAAATGACAGAGTTCTTCCAATTGCAGAAGCAATAGTTTATTTATCCTTGACAGTATCCTTTAAACATTATGTAGTTGGAAAAAAAATGTAAGTACAGATTATTTCTTTTAACGTATATCATTGACAATAAAAGTAAACAACTCTTTTTTGTTTTAATGTACTTCATTGACATTAAAAGTAAACAATTTTTTTCAAAAACGCTATTCAAAACAATACTTAGCATCTTATATTGCTCCGAATGGCTTCACTATAGACAGTTAATGTTTTAGAAAACATATTCATATGTATGCACAGTATTATTGTTGTCTAATATAACGAGATCGGCTTATAACGAGGTAATTAGTCTACCATTTCAGTTCTCGTTATAGAGGGAGTCTACCGTATTAGGAATAGATTTAAGTTTATTTATGTATTTGTAACAAAAATAATGCAAAACTAGAAGGAAAATTGCAATTTAAAATTAGTTATTTGTTATTTCAAGTTCAAGCTCATGTCACTTATCGTAGTCGATGAAGTATGTACTAAATTTAAATAAAATAAAAATAGAAATATTTATGGAAATCTGCAGTAGTGTATCGATGAAGTGAAGTATAAAAAATATGGAAATCCCCGACAATATACTGTTTCCATGGTTTAGTTACCATACTAATGCATTGGACCATATAATTTAGTTGAACCTACCAAGTAATTTTGTATTTTTTAAATAAAAGTGAAAATTTTATATATTTACCTTCCAACTATTAGTAAATCATTAAATTGTCATCTGATAAGCTTGACTTAAGTGTCAGATATCAAGAAATTGTATTAGAAACGACTGCAATAAATTTATGAAAGTTAATAAAAGGAAAATACCACTATTAGTAAGTCAGTAACATATCGAGGATACATCATTTATGTTTTTTATATAATACTTACCATGTCGGAAGACTATTATGAGGTTTTTTCCTCATGATTTACTATATAATCACTAATAGGAGAATTTTACTGTCATCATGGGATTTCGTGGTATTTTTAAAGACGAATCACATGCTTTGTTTGATATTCTTAAGTTGTATTTGGTTTCATGTTATCGAATGAAATATTACAATGATGTCGCCCCAGGAACGCAACTCAGCAATATTGGCAATATCATTTTATAGTCGTCTACTTTAAAATGTATCATATAATATTATATTATTAGAAGAATTTTTCACTAAGTAAAAATAAGCAAAATTTGTTTAATTTATTGTACGTATTTTGAGAACGATTTTTGAAGTGAAAATTGAAGCGTCAATAAACTTATTTTAAATTTCAATTCCGATTTATTCCCACTAAAACAGTAATTACTTCGAAAGCAATGTATATGTAATTTTTTTTTTTTTTTAACTAAATTCATTACTTGTAAAGATACATTTAAAAATTCATTATTTATTTAAACCTTGACTGCGTCACGTATCCCCAGGGGTATGTGCGTAATTTTTCAACTGTGCCACAGCAAAATTAGTGAAACCGTCGCATCTTGCGATAGCGATAACAATGGTATTTGCACGTCGTTTTAAGAATAACAAATAGCTATTGATAGCAAATTTTTAATTCTCACTACTGATGTTGGTAATATGAGATATACCCCGGAGACACGTGGCGCACATAAACAAATATTTATTGTTATTATGCGTCACAGACCCCGGGAGGCATGTGGCATTGCCATTCGTTGCAACTTGTTGAAATGTCGAAAAGGGCAAGATATGTCCAAGGGCAAGGTTGATATAGTGAAACCAAAGGTGATAGAAGTTGCAAATGAGCAAAAAATCAGTGATCATAAAAACTTGTAGAGAGAGTTTTGAAACAAATGCTATTTTAAATGAATTACATGATAATACAGGGTTAATTGAAAGTCATAAAAATTTTAATAATGAAAAACGAACAACAGTTTATATGAACAGAAATAGAACAAGAAATAAAGAACGAACAGGCTGATGAACTCGATATGGATAATGAGCAGAGAGCAACTCAATCTTCATCTGATGACGACAGTATCGAAGATCCCTTTAACAGTGACGATTCATTGCTAGATAAAAGTTATCTTCCTAAATCTTCTTAATCCTCCGATTTAAACCATATGAGCAAGTTATATCAGATAATAATGAACAGAGTGCTGAGAATAGTGACAGTGATAAATGATGTGATTTAGTAGAAGATGTAGATGATGACGATTTTGTAGTAAGAAAGAATACATTAGTTTATATTGAATCACATGAAGAAAAGCAATGGAGACTAGTCATCTAGAAATAGGGACTGAATTCCGTCACAAGCTTTACTTTTAAAGTTTTACAGCAGACTTACTTTCGCACAGACGCAGGACTGTCAGAATGATAGTGGGTCTGCTCACTGGGCACTGTAGACTCAATAGACACTTGAGTCTCATAGGCCTGACAGAAGAGGACACCTGTCGTTTCTGTCTGGAAGAAGAGGAAACCGCTCTACACGTTCTGTGCCATTGCGAATGTCTCGCACGAATGCGATTTCTAGAACTCGAAGAGGAAAAACCGGAAGCACCAGACTACATGAAAAGGCCACTATCAAGGCTGTTGAGTCTCATTAAGAGGACCAAGCTAGATGAAGTGCTTTAAAATAAGGGGGGAACACAATAGATCTGCAAAGGTCGCAGTGTATCAGGCTCTATTGGCCGCCCCATTTTCTACATTCTACATTCTACTTTTAAAGTTAAAAAAAAACAGTAAAAAATGGTAAAGAAAACCGCGATAAGCTTAGGAAGGACCGAAAGAGGTCCAATCAGCGAGCATGAGAGATAAAGGTTTAAGTACCTGTTGAATCAAAGACCTAATCGAAGAGAGCATTGATATTACACGCAAAATCCTACCCAAAAGTCATAAACATCGTTAGTATAAACGTAGGATGTAAACTATCCCCAAAGGACTATTTTTCTATCTACAAAGAGCTTAAAAACTACTAAAACATTGAAAACTATATAACCAATTAAACGCAGTTAGGATACTATAATACAAATGCATAATATAATACTTATAATTTAAATATTAACACTATTAGCATATATCATGTAAATTAGTTAAACAAATATAGAAAAAATATTTACTAAACTATTTGTCTAATTATTTTTAGCATTTATCATTTCTTTAAAATAATTTTGGTAACAATTTTAAAATTAATTTTAGTAAATATTAGAAAAACCTGTAATTATTAGGAACTAATATAACTCAAATTATTGAATGCTTCATTATCATATTAAAAAATAAAAGCAAAATTAATCGCATATTAAACATTTTCTTTTATTTGTTTTAATTTTAATAATATTTTAATAATATCCAGGTTGTCTATAAAAAAAATACAGCTAGCTTTGAGTTTAACTTAAAACTACGGCGAAAAAAAGCTGTTGTAGAATTGGTTGTACTCTATAAGTGGGTTGTATATTAATACGAACAAGTAAAAAAAATTAATTATATTTTCAATGTAATAATAAGGAGCAAAAACATTTTTTTTGGTTTTGTTTTACATTCTAGTGATATAGTTTTTAAGAGGTAAATGCGCTTTAGATTAGTTCTCTAAAATTTTTGTTTAGGTTATAGCCTTTTATTTATTTTTTTTTGATAAACAAATTATCATACCTTTGCAATAAATGGACCAATGCCTTTACAAAATCTTATTTTGTTGAGGATTAAGAGAACTTTTAAAAATTTTCCATTTTAGACGAGGAAAATAAGCAAAAAATTTACCGTTTTGTGACACTGAACTAGCCAGCGAAGGACAGTTGTTTTGAGTAGTATGGACCTCTGTAACAAGAATCTATATGTTTCCTGTAGTCGATTTTTTGGACTTAATTAAGTATTAACAAAATAAGGTAAAAAACGGTAAATGTTTGCTTTTTTCGTCTATCAGCAAAAAGTAAAATATTTGAAACAAATTTAAAAATAAGAAAATTATAAGTCATACAAAAACCTTCAAAATCGCGTTTTCTACTTGTTTGTATCCTTATTTATAGCTTAGAAAGTTGCAGAATTGGTCAAAAATTTTGATTTTTATAAATAATAACATTTTTTTTAACAATTATACCCTTTATATTACATACAACATTGGGTCTTGTGGTACTTAAAGGATGATAGCAGCTTTGTTAACAATTAAGAGATCTTAAAGTCATCTGAAAGAACAATAATGTTTTAATGTGAAAAATTAAAATGTCATTTTAATGAAATAAAACAAACAAACACGAAACAAACAAACTAGCCAGAAACAAATCACCCGGAATAGATAATCTCCCAGCGGATTTATATAAAGAAGGTGGCCACGATATCATAATAGCGCTACAGCAGCTTATAAAAGATATATGATACAGAAGTCCCTTCCCAGTGATTGGAATATTGGAATACTTTGCACCATACACAAAAAGGGAGATATCTTTGAATGCTCTAACTATCGAGGAATTACGCTCGTAAATGCAGCGTATAAAATATTCTCCAATATACTATGCCATCGTATGGCACCATATGCAGAGCGGATAATAGGACAATACCAGGCTGGTGTCACAGGTAGTAAATCAACAATTCATCAGATTTCAACCCTGAGACAAATTCTAGAGAAAAACACTGGAATACGGTGTAGACACGCACCACATATTTATAGACTACAAGGCAGCCCTAGACTCTGTAAATAGAAGAGAATTGTTTAGAGCAATGGTAGACCTAGGAGTACCAAATCAGTTAGTAAGTCTAACCAAACTAACCCTTGAAAAAGTTAAATGCAGAGTACCAATCCACGGGGAACTCTCTGAACTTTTTAATACAAATAACGGGCTACGTCAGGGAGACCCACTCTCCTGTATACTATTCAATCTAGCTCTGGAAAAAGTAATACGTACGTCACAAATCACAACTACCAGTCCAATATATAACAAATCTATGCAAATTCTGGCATATGCTGATGATGTCAATATTGTTGGTAGAACGGAAAACGCAGCACGAGAGGCGTATGTAGCACTAAAGGAAGCGGCTACAAAAATGGGTTTAATAATAAACATTAATAAAACGAAATACATGAAAAAAGGTACGCAACCACAAATACTACGGGCACTTGTTATAGAAAACGACGTCGTCGAAGCAGTTAACGAATTTGTATACCTGGGAACGCTCTTCAATACTGAAAATGACACAGAGATAAACCGCAGATTTTGCACGGCTAATATATGCTATTTTGGGCTTAATCTCCTTTTTAAATCTACAGTTATATCAAGAAATACAAAAGTAAAACTCTACCAAACGATATTACGCCCAGTCCTAACATATGGTTCAGAAACCTGGACTTTAGCAAAAAGCAATGAAAACATGTTAGAATGTTTCGAAAAAAAAATAATAAGGCGAATCTATGGAGCGGTAAATGAAAATGGTGTCTGGAGAAGACGATACAACTTCGAACTCTATAGAATATACCAGGAACCAGATATCGTAAAACATATTAAGATAGGACGTCTGAGGTGGGTAGGCCATGTAATACGGATGGAGCAAACCGACCCAGTTAGAAAAATGCTCCATGATAGAATTATTGGTCAAAGAAGAAGAGGAAGACCCAGAACAAGATTCCTAGATAACATAGACCAAGATATGAGAAATATGGAAATACGTGCTTGGCGGAGGAAGGCGATGGATAGGGACGACTGGAAGATAATTCTTGGGGAGGCTAGGACCCACACTGGGTTGTAAAGTCAAAATGATGATGATGATAAAAATATGGTCCTTAAAATCGGTCGGCCTTAAAACTAGTGTTCATTGGTGGAGGGGAAAGAGTACCTCTGTTTCTTGTTTATTTTTGTTTCCTTTTTTTATTTATATGTATTTTTTGCGTACATTATAAATGTTTTATTTAAATAATTACATTGTTAAATAAACCATCTTATTTTTTTAAACAATCTTTTTCACTTTTTTAGGAATATTTGAGGTAATTTTTTGCATTGAATTTTTTTTTTCATAAAATCTATTATGAATAAAATATTTACGAAGTTTATTGAAAAAGAATATATTAATCATAAATATTTATTTTTCACAATAAAAATTACCTGAAATAATATTAAAAAAAAAATAAAAAAACTGAAAAAATATTTTTTAAACAAATAAGATGGTTTATTTAACAATTTAATTATTTAAATATAAAATGAAAAATCACGTTGAAATCCATAAACAAGAACCAGAAATGGTTAACAGCTCCTTCCCCCTCTACCTCCCTCACGAGTTTCAATGCCGGCCGATTTTGAGGACCACTTTTTAGAAATGTGCACATTAAAACTTTAAAGGATATTCTTTCAGAATACCCTAATAAGACCTACTAATTGTTATAAACAAAGCTGCTATCGATTAAAAAAAAAGGCACTAACTTCGACCCAAAGTGCCCTAGGTTAGTATTTTTTTTCTTTTAATTTCCAAAGAAATGCATGCTTTCTAAATATGAAAAACTAGTTTTTGGCAGGCAATGGTTAAAAAGTTTTTTAAATCGTTTATAACCAAAAAATTGACATGTTTTTGTAAAATTATTTTGCAATATTTAAAATTATTTTTCCTAATTTTTTTAAAATATTATTTATAGAATAAATCTTTTTTTAGAAGCTAAACGTATAATTACTTTAACTACATAATTTTCTGACTAATAGGTACTGTTGCAAAAAAATTAAATTTGGGATAAATAAATAAAATAATTTTTAAACTATTTAACCGACCAATTCGAAATTTTAATCATATTTTAAGCACCATAAATATTTGATTACATTTAAAAAATAATAATATTTATAAAAAACGAAAAATTTTACCCATTTTGTAATTTTCTAGGCAACAAATATAGCAAAAACATAGAAATATTTGAAAAACGCCCTTTTTCTGCGGTTTTTCTATGACTTCTATGACTAAATAAATGTTTTGTAACCTTAATTTGTTAGTAACTAATGAAGTCCAAACAATCGACTGCAGAAAACATATAGGTTGTTGTTACAGACGTCCATACTATTCAAAATAACAGTCGTTTGCCTGGCCGAACGAGTATAACAAAAAAAAGCTTATTTCCTTGGGTTACTTAAAGAAAGTACCGTTTTATAACTTTAAGCAGTAATAATGCAATAGCAATTAATCAAAATTAACCCAATCAATACCAAATTCCCATTTGGGAATAATATTACATGTAAAACTGAATATATTTAGAATATATTATTAAGACAAAATAGGGTTCAATTGCAAAAAAATCTAAAAGATGAAGAGTAAATTAGGTGAATATTTAAAAAATATATACTAGTAATTATGAAAAAGCAAAAGTCGTGGGTTTCTTAAAAAATATAATAAATTACCTAAAGCATCTAAAACATCTAATATCTCCAAATTTTGAAGATTGTGCAATGAAGATAAACGTAATGATTTAATATTTTATCAGCATCAAGAAACTAACCTAACTGTCGATTGGTACTTGAATTTGCTGAATGGTTTAGTAGTACCAAAAAACCCAAAATATTAATGTACAGCGGAATTATTAAATTTATGTCATATATATCTTTGCAAATCAATCAAAAATATTATGAATGATACGTATCTGATCTTTTAAATAAATGGTACTCAAAATCATATTATCTTTCAGTTTAAAAATATTTAAATTATTTATTAAATTTATTTTAAAGTGATTAATTCATTAAAAAACACGTCAATTTTTATTGGGAGGGGGACAAATTTTTATATAAAATTCGTGCCCTCAAATGTAACCCCCTACTGAACCGCATCAACCCCCAGTTTTTTTAATACCAATTGTGGTCGAGTGGCACATCATTTGAAAGGAAATTTTTTTCTCTACACGACACTTAATTTTTTTAATTTACGTAATAACTTTAAAGGTAATTTTGGATTTAACTAATTTATTGGTTGAGTATCAGTAATAACTAAAAAAACATAAAACTTCACCAAATAACTAATTAATATTATTGACCTCCAATACAATAATTCAATCAAACTGCTAATCGACATCAACACGCTACTGTGTTGAAGATATTTTTTTTGTTTTTGTAAAAATATCTCTTTTTCATATAATTTTTTTTTAAGATAATGGATCCTAATTATCTTCTTCAGTGTTTACCAAGTTACCTTTGGTTTGAGATTTGTCAACGACTGATTAATCTAAGATATTATTCTAAATGCTTACAAAAATGGGATATTATAGTGAAGAAAGAATAGAATAATTAGTTAAGCTATACTATGAAAAACCCAGAAAAGAACGTGTCACCCAAAGTTTAAACATTTAACTGATAATATTGTTCTGAAGCTATTTTCTTGTGGCATTGTAAATTAATTACTATTAAACTGGGAATAAGCCACAATTAAAGATAAAAATACGTTTATTGACGTTTCAATTTCCACTTCGGAAATCGTTCTCAAAATACAAACAGTAAATTAGACAAATTTTGTTTTTGTTACATAGTGAAAAATTCTTCTAATAATTTAATTGTGTCGCAAATTCTTCGGCAGAATGTAGTAGGATCTGGTTACCAATATTGAAAGAGGAAGTTATTAATAAGAAAATACCAGTATTAGTAAGTCAGTAACATATAGAGGATACATCATTTATGTTTTTTAAATAACGTAACATATAAAATCAGAATTTTGATGTTTGTTGAAGGTAAACTAAATTCACGAACAAATACTTACAATGTCGGGATAGTATTATGAGGTTTTTTCCTGGTTTTTCCTCATAATTTACTATGGAATCACTAACAGGAGAATTTTTACTGTCATCATGTCATGTGTTTGTCTTTTTAAAGACGAATTACATGCTATGATTTTTTTCTGACGGATATTCTCAAGTTAAAGTTGATTTCATGTAATCGAATGAACTATCTTATAAGTAAAGTCGTCCCAGGAGCGCAACTCAACAATATTGGCAATATCATTTTAAAGTCGTCTACTTTAAAATGTATGTCTGAATTGTCAATATAAATGAGTCAGATAAAATTAAATTATTAAAAGAATTTTTCACTATGTAACAAAAAACAAAATTTGTTTAATTTACTGTTTGTATTTTGAGAACGATTTCCGAAGTGGAAATTGAAACGTCAATAAACGTATTTTTATCTTTAATTGTGGCTTATTCCCAGTTTAATAGTAATTAATTTAACTGATAAGTTTGAAGCTTCAGGTAACGCTAACAACAGAAAGCACGAAGTAGGCCGACGAGTGCGAAATAAAGCAAGTGAAGTGGCAGTATCAGGTCATTTACTACTGGATAATCGACAGTCTATCAGACAACTATCTCGTGCATCTAGTGTTTCAGCATCTAGTGTTTATTGAAATATAAAATCCAATAAATTTTATCCTTACCAAATTCGATTACTTCATCAATTAAATGAAGACGATCCTGATCGTCGCCGTCGGCTTCAATTTTGTGAATAATTTAGTGACATCCAACATCTATTGTTTATACAATACGTGTTTTTCCGACGAGTAAACTTTTATTTTAAATGATTAAATAAATAAACATAATTGTCGTTATTGGAGTAACCGTAATCCTCATGTGAGGCCATTATTTGCAAAACTTGCACTTTGGTCGAAAGTCATTTTTTGAGAAATTGAAAAAAACGATTAACGTAAACGATAACGTAACAAAATGTATTATTGTTGATTAGAGTTTTTGGCAATAGAAATTAGAAGTTTCTATCCTAAAATAACCTAACCTAAAATATTTACAAATTAAAAAAAAAATGTTTAATCTAAACAACCAGTTTTGCAAATAAATTTATAAAATAAGAACAAACCGTATTTAGTTCAATAAAAAACATAAGGGATTTATTCCTGAAAATAAAATTTTAAGATTTCTAGTCATCTAAAGAAAATGTTTAAGCAAAAAATAAAAGCAGACTCAATCGGTCATGCTCAAATAAAAAAAAACATATCATTTTCTGCATTATGACAATTTTACAAACCATCAACGGTTTCTTCTAGTGAGGTAGAATCTGTCTTCAAGTATTATTTGTAAAAATTTAGTTCAGGAAAGCTTATCCAATTTTCTCCATAGTGTTTGGAATGGAGACTATTAATAGTCCCTTTACCTCCAATTAATTCTTTTCTTAGCGGTAATTTTTTAGAAGCCATTGAAGAAAGAGAAACATTTTTTTTTCAAACGTTTTTACTTTTTCAATGTCATTTCGGTAATTGGGTTCACCTTGAACTAGAACATTGTTTTCTTTTTTGTAAAAATTAAGCTGAACTAGGCAGCTTAATAACTTGTTTTGTTTGTGTCCTCCAATCAGTGACCGACGAAAAATTATTCAAATTTGTTTAATCTAATTCGGCGATTCTTCTAGAAGCCAATAAGCCAACATTGCCATTATATTTAAATTTTTGTTTTGTCCGCCGCAACCATCAGCGAAAAAACGTACTGTTTCTATGTTGACATCAAAATCAAAATTCTTTAGAGCATATTGCAAAGCTGATGCTATTGTATTAGAATCTTTTCGAAAGTCAATTTCTGTCCTTAAGTAAGAAAACACATTTGTTGGTCTTAGTTTATCGGTAAAAGTTCCAGCAATATATGTAAAATTATTATAGTTTCTTTGCTTGCTGAAATATGCTACTTGATTAGGCATTCTATGCAGTGCTAAGTTTTTTTTGCAGTCAAACGAAAAGTAAGTTATGATGGGTTTTGGATTTTTAAGGAGTTTGAAAAAAGACTTTGCTTTTAGAATATGAATACGATGCTCAGTGGCTTACTTTTGAAAGCGATACGAAGCTTTTGTCGGATAGCGAGTTTTGCAAATAATGGCCTCATGTATTCATGGAGACACATACAAAAACACCTTAAAAATTAAATGCATGGGTTGGCAATTTAGGGAATTACGTTATTGGACCAATATTTCTTGAATGAAATCTTAATGAAACAACTTATTTAAATTTGGTAAAAGACGATATTGATCCACTCATCACTGACATATTGGAATCTGATAATAATATTTTAGAGGATGAGCTGACTTTCGAACAGCATAAGACAATTTTTGAATCAACGTTTTCTAGGGCATTGGCTTGGCAGAAGAGGTCCAATAGAGTGGCCGGTCAGATCAGCGGATCTTTTGCTTTTGGATTTTTTTGTGGTTATATCTAAAATCAAAAATAAGCACCACTCCCCCTGCAGATCTTGCAGAGTTGCGACAAAGAGTTACTTGCGACACCGGGGGTATTTGCAAATGTACGAGGAGGCTTTGAAATTATACTGTATTATTATATGGAGGTCCTAGGAGGATATTTCGAACATTGAATTGGTTTTTTTGATGAAATTTTTTGTTTTTTTTTTTATTACTGTGTTTAACCAATAAATTATAAATTAGTTAAATCCCAAATTATCTTCAAATTTATTTCGAAAATTCAAAAAAAATAGAGTGTCGTATAGAGAGTTGACGTATTTTTTTTTAATTAAGAATGGGTCTCTGAGTTTTAATAAGAATGGGTCTCTGAGTTTTTGATGGGGTTAAATTTTCATTGGAACACATACCTTGTGTAGTATAAGATTATAAGTTTGTGAGTATTTTGCTGCTCCGAAATAGTTGATATCGGAGATATTTATACGCTCCGAAAAAATTTATAGTATCTTACTATAGTAATGTAAATAATTAATAATAAAAATGAATGTAATAATGTAAACTAGAATTCCAGATATATATTAATGATGTTTCAGATCTATGCTCCTACAACAGAAAAACCCAGATAAAATTTAAAAACGTTATACGACGAAATAGCCTTATTATTAAAGCAACATACTGGTTTTAATAATATGTGGGGGCTCCATCCCTAAAATAAGAATAAGAGAGAACTCATTTAAAACCGCACTTGGGAACCATGGCAGTGAAGGAAGTAAGAGGTAGTAAAAATGTAAACAACTTTGAACAAATTTTACAAAATAAACATTTATTTTAAATTTGTTAAACAAATTACACGGTTAAATAACCAATTCACAAATTATTTAACTAAATTTTTATAATTTATGCATTGAGGTACACCAAATAAAACAAAACATCAATTTTCGTTTAATAGAACCGAAGATATTGTGACTTAACTTGAATTTATGAATTCAGTTTTTAAAAGAGTAAAATCTAGAATAAAAAAACGGAAAGGGCTAACCCGGGTTCTAAGGGTCGGAGGACATTGTATTTTTTTTAATTCGTGTAAAATTTCCAACATTTCGAATAAAAAATATTAACTTCCTAGAAGTTGATGCATCTGAGTTATTTTAAGCGTTTATAAGCTTAAAATCACAATAGTTTTAAAAATATATTTTACAATATTTAACATAGATTTTTTAATCGTTATATTTGAATCATACGTAATATGATAAAATAAGTCTTTCTCTTTAATTTTGTGCTTTCAGAGTTCATGTATACCTAATAATTTACGCATAATAACGTTATAGATGAAAGCTTTCTGGGATAAACAATTTCAATTTTGCAATAACTGTTACATGAAACTTCATGAAATTTTTACAGCTGAATACACGTGATATTATGTAGTCCTTAGGAAAAACACTGAAAAAAATATGAAATTGAAAAGAATATAAAAATTTATTGCATATGAAATATGAAGTATTTGAAATTTTTAGTGCATATGCATATGAAAAAAATATGAAAATTTAGTTGGGCGCCAAAATTAGATCGAGAGAGTTTATATTACATGATGACTTAAAAAAAGTACAGTATGTACAATCCCAAATATATATTCTGAAAGAAATACTAAACCTAGCATCTACGAAAACATACTTTTAACTAAGAGAGAACCCTGCAACTACAACATTACTTAGGTACACTTCATCTAATTTATATACCGATGCACGTCATCGGCGTCATAGCCTGTGACGTCACATGATACCAACACGAAATATTTAGGCGATAGGTGTGTTCTTTTTTAGAATCACTTTACCGAGTACACTGGTATTACAGCCACTAGAAATATTTTATTATATACGCGTAGAAATAATATTTAAAAATTTCTATTAATGTTAAGTTAAAGAAATACACAATAATATGTTTCATTTAATTTGTATAAATGCATTATAAAGCGTTTTTTCAAGAACATTTGTTCGGAACACACTGTAACTGTATTTGAGCGAAGGTAAAATTTTGGCATAAATTGGTAACACTTATTTGACAGTTCCGGTGTTGACACTTTTTGTACTTCATTATTTTGAATTTTAAATTGAATATCTCTTGTTTTATATTTTTAACTATTTAATAAAATCTGTTCTTTTTAGAACAAAATTAGTGTGTATTATTTCAAAAATGTCACGTAAGAATTTAAATATTTACGTTGTAAAGAGATGGTAATACTTTTGCAATAATTATGTGATCTATTTGATTTAAAATGGAGTCAGGATTTTTTTATACTTTGGCAACTATGTCAACGTCGATCTCTGACGTAGATAATGACGTAAGTCGTTATCTAAATTAGATGAAGTATAAAACCCTACTTCTACTTGACGGAGCCTGCAGTTACTGTGTGTATTCCTAGCAATACACAATTGCAGTGTTTTTTTGGCTACGTAATTGGTGCAATTAGCAAAATCATTTGTCAGATAAAATGTATTTCAATCGTCTACTCCTATCTGCTCTAAAAAAGATGGAACATATATCCACTCCAAATCTTATCTGGAATATCTACTCCAAACCTTAATATGCATATATAAAGATTTACTCCCAGTATATCCCATTACAGGCGTGAACATACCTTGTATCGTAAATACCTGCCTAGTGATTTAACCACACAGGTCATGCACAAGAATTATTTAGCAACCTACCCTTCTAATCAATGCTCGTATAAGGTTTATCGAAAGTATCTCAAATAACATATATATCTTTCACAAATCTGGGCCATGAAGAGTGCAAATGTGTGAAGCATTCCAACTATACAATAAAGAGCATAATTCTGAGAACTTGAATACAGCATGTAGTGAATATGATAGCTGGAAAGAAAACATTCAACGTGCCAGAGATTCAAGAGAATAATACCGTTTGGATACAAGTGAACTAGATACATCAGCGTCCCTTGAAGTCTCCGTTGACTTATAAAAAGTCATAATGTTAGTAAGAATTGATATGTTGAAGAAAGCAATATTTATCCAAAGAATATCGACATATAATGAAAGCTTTGTACCCCTGGGTAAAGGGAAAAAACAAAACACTTTTGCATGCCTATAGTATGACGGTATTAGTGGATGAGGAAAAGAAGAAATAATTAGCTCATATAATGCTTTCTTTTTACATTACAGGTATGTCCAACATTTTTTTCTTTGGAATCATGCTCAGGTCAAAATAAAAATTGGAGTTTTTTATATTTCCCTAAATGTATTGTAACTGTATTCTGACGCTATATCTGCTCAAGATATTTATATTTAGTATTTTGAACCAGGACACAGCTTCATATGCGCCGATGAGCTTCTACCATCATGTGAAACTATCTTTAAAAAACAAAAAAAAACCTACGAGTTAAACGATTTTGTGACAGCTGTAAGAAATGCAAATTAAAAAAAGGTCACAACAAAAAAACAATGTAGTATACTGGTTTTTTAAGTGGCAAGATTTCTCGTCAGAAGCAAAATTAAAAAAATAGAGCCTCGCCTTACTTGGCTAAAAAAGGAGAAATTTTTGCCAACAGGGATCATTTTCTCCTAAAGTATTTCTCTAAAGTATAAGTTATCAAATAACTCCGATAGTACATTTGGAATGAATTTTCTTCAAAATAAAGTTTTAAATAAAAAACTTCTCAGCCCTCAGACATTTACATCTCCATGTGGAGTATCAAAAAATAAAAAAGAAACCCTTATTAAAAATCGCAAAACCATAAAGCCTTTAAATAGATTACAATTTTGGCCAAACCTTGATTGAGGAAGATAAGGATTAATAAGATAATTTTTTCTATATTTAATTTTTTTGCATTAAATTTTGTTTTTTAGGGTTTATCCGTTAGGGTTTAATAAATGTGTTTTTTTTTATTAAATTTGTAGTTTTAATAAATTATTTAAAAACTTATTTTGTTGTTTAATTATATTTTCTTTAACACTATGCTAAGAAAAAACACAGCAACAACATAACATCCGTAAATGCTGTAGTTTTACTTAGCAATTCCTAATATAATTTACCAATTTTTCCCAATATCTGTCATAGTAAGCATAACATTAGGATAAACTACTGCTCCTTTTTTTAAACATAGATTATTTACAGATTTATTGATATGAAGTCAAATCGTTTCTAACCGCATTGTTGTAACAATTTTCTCTCTTTTGAGAAGTTGCCGATTCTTTTTAGTCCATTATTACAATTACTGCAGATGCTGTGGTTTTCCTGAGGGTAGCATTGTCCTTATTATCAAGCGAAATTAAAGTTTTTTGTGCATTTTGAGAAAATGTATTAACATTTTTTTTTAATCGACTGAGCTATTTTTGTAATAGTTTTTCAGTAAAATTATGTCTCTCTTCCATTTAGTTTACTGGTCTTCACCTTTAGTATTTAAAATTTAAAATATTTTCATATTTTGTTTATTACATATTGTTACCGGCAAATTTATCAAAAGCAGTTGTTAGATACCTGTATCAAAGAATGACACGAAAAAGGCTTTTTTATTTGCTAATTTCTCTGGTATAGTTACCAGTCGAATTTAAAATAAGATAGAAAAACTAACATAAGCGTCGTTATAAGTAAGAAATCAAAACGGATGGTGGAAGACTTCTTACACAGACTTAATATAAACTGGAGTGGCGCCACATAGATAGTGTTGGAATAAAAAGAAAATTAAGAACGGCCAGAAAAAAATAGAGATACAATTTAGACAGTTCTTTATTGCAGATATTGCAGATCATCAAGTTAACGTCAATATACAATTAAAAATATATTATAAAAGGTGATTCGTACTCACTAGTGTGTAATTATCAATTTTGTTGGTAACACAGTTAAATAAAAACGATTATCGAATTACCACGATTTATTTGATTTGAACACAGTAAGGTACAGACAATAGAAAAAAATGATGAGATTTAAATTAGATTCAGATCATTATCAACAATGACAGGTTTGTGTAGTATGAATAGAATGATTTGCAATTTATGTTCCTATTGGAAGCAATAACCGATATATGATTGATTATGAAGGTACACAAATTCAAAGTACTTAACCTCCTACAAATTTTTTAAAACGAACTCTTTATCCAGTAGAATGCAATAGAGTACCTACTTGTGATGAGCTGATTAGATATAAACAGGACTTAAAAATCTATCGTCAAGAGCACGAAACAATACCACCTCATGCATCTATTTTTAACAGATCGTGGTATAAACAGTAATGATTGGACGTAAATAAACTCTTAAAACAAAGGCAGGTATCTTCACCAAATTTTTCATTATGAAGTGGTCTCCTACTGCTGTACTCTTGACTCCTCACTCCTTGTAGTTGGTCTTAGACCTATTAATATTTGATACGCCACATTTTAGGGCGAAACATGGCATGTAGCCTGACCACGTGTTTTGACATTCTTGGACAGAATAAATATCTAAAGTTACGTATAGTCAGATAAAATTAATTTATTGAAAATTTTATTACCAAGTATTACAAATAAGATTTGTTTAATTTTTATTTTGAGAACGATTTTCGAAGTGGAAATCGAAACATAAAAATAAACTTGGTTTAAAGGAAAATTGTGGCTTATTCCCAGTAAAAGTAGTAAATAGATAGACTTAACTGGCCTCGGTTAAGATGATCAGCCATCTTAACTCACTCCCAGATGGGATAAAAGCCCTCACTCACAGAATTTAATTATTTAAATCTTCTTTATCATTTACGTTCTATGCCGTTAAAAAATAAGGCTAAGTGCAATTTTATATTAAAAAATTATTCGAAAGGCCTTTAAACCCCTCCCTCCACCATGTTTTCCCAATTTTTTAGAGGTTGTACAGGGGCTACACACATTTTTTGACATCAACACAACCTGAATAAATTTTCTCATATTTTTACTTTTTATTCGATTAAAAAATAAGAAAAACTTTTTCTTTAAATTTAAATCAACTAAATTTTTTTAATTTTGTGTATTTGATCAAAAATTATATCTGATTTTTTCAGATTTTACCGTATTGTGCTCCATTTTCAAAAATCTAAATTTGTGAGTAGGGGTTAGGGGAAGAAGGCAAGTTTTAAAATAGCTCTGAACCTTATTTTTTAATCACATAGAACGTAAAAAAATGAAAAAACATTTTTTTTAGATTGCGGGCATTTTGCCTATCTAAACGGTTCCCTTTAGTGTTAAATTTAAATAAAAGCGTATTACTTTAGTCGTCAGAGTCGAAAATACCACTGAACATCTAAAACTCATACGAACACGCTGATTTGTGCTGAGAGTGTCAATTTTAGCACCCCAACACAATATGCAAAAAAATTTACCACTCCTTCCCCGATTTCCCCTAAAATTTCCTCCGTAGAGGACCGTTCTCTCAGAAACAACGCTTAAAGCGACCGGCAATTTTAAATGTCAGTTACGCGCGCCAGATCAATTTTAGATAAAATTGCATCCGAAATCTGTAGTCTTTGCCTTCAAAACTCATTCTTATTTTTGTCGGCAGGACACTCTGATCAAAGGATATCAAATTTTTACCATCGAGTTTTTTACCATTTTTACAATCGACGGTCTTTTTACGCGTTGTTTCTGAGAGAACGGTTAATTCTACATAAAAAGTACTAATAAATATGTTTGTTTAAAATTATCTCACGTTCTTGTCTTATCTTATCTTATCTGGGCACCAAACCCAGACGACATATACATAGAGGTTCTAACAATGTTAAATAAAGACAATATAGACGCCTTGGTAAATCTCTTTAACGACGTTTATGGGTCCAGTCAAATACCACAGGACTGACTTCAATCAATCTTAATACCAATCCCAAAAAAGCCAAACGCTAATAGTTGCGACCAATTCCGAATGATCAGCTTATTGAGCTAGGTCCTAAAACTCTTCTTAAAGATAATGCACACAAGAATATACAACAGATGTAAAAGAGACATTAGCCCCACACAGTTCAGTTTCAGACAAGGAGTTTGCTCAAGAGAAGCACTTTATAGATTAACTGTCCTACTTCAGAAATGCAGAGATCAGCAAAAAGATGTTTTCCTACGCTTTATAGGTTACCAGAAAGCGTTCGATTGTGTTCATTATTCAGAATTAGTAAGATTGCTGCAGGAACGTTCGATAGATGGTAATGACCTTAAAATTATAAAGAACCTTTATATGAATCAAGTGGCATCTGTGAGAGTAGGACTGGAATCTACATCATATTTCACAATCGAAAAAGATGGACGACAGGGTTGTGTTCTGTCACCCCTTCTTTTTATTCTTCACTCTGAAACGATTTTCGATAGATCCTTAAGTGACTCTGAAGATGGAATCAAAATCAACGGACAGACTATAAGTAATCTTTGCTATGCTAATGATCCAATCATAATAGCTAATAGCCAAGAAGCGCTACAACGACTAATAGATAGAATAAACACTGTAGGATAATGACTGGACTTGAAGATTAATGTAGACAAGACGAAGGTAATGGTGGTTAGTAGAACACGAAATATGCAATTAAATATAAGAGTAAACAATAAGAACATCCAAAAGGTCATTAAGTTGAGATATCTCGGTAGTTGGATAACTGAAGATCTAGATCCAGACATAGAGATACGAAGCAGGATTGAGCAAGCCAGAACAGCATTTACTAATATGAGAACCTTGCTAAGCAACAGCAGCCTTAACTTAACGCTTCGATATCGCTCTGTAAAATGTTACATTTACTCCAGACTGCTATATGGTGTAGAAACCTGGATCATAAAGGCCAATGTGATGAACCAATTGCCTTTGAAATGTGGGTTATTTAGAAGACTACTTAAAATTCCCTGGACAGACCACACAACAAATAATGTCTTAGTATTAAATCGAATAAGAAGAGAACGAGAATTGTTGTCAATAATAAAAAGAAGAAAAACTTCTTATCTGGGTCATATATTTCGAATTTCCAAGTTGCAGTTCTTAAAGCTTATTACGGATGGGAAGATAGAAGAAAAACGGGGGCATCAGAAGAAAGGAATACTCATGGCTTAAAAACATAAGAGACTGGGCAAACCTCGATGTCCATGCACTCTTTAGAGCCACACAAGATCGAAAGGAGTATGCCAGAATTATCGCCATCCACTAATTCGATAGGGCACCATAAGAAGAAGATCTTATCTTATTTGAAACATTTTTTTTACGACTTAGAGATTCTTGGCAAATCGATTTTTTCCGTTTTTCTCCCTATGAATTGGAGTTTAGGCGGAAGCCGGAGGTAGGAGTGGTAAAATTTTTTGCAAATTTTTGGGATCCAAAAATTGATATTTTCAGCAAAATTCAGCTTGTTTGCATGATTTTTAGAGGTCAAATCTCTGACGACTGGACTATATATTATATTCATATATGTTTTTTTTAATATATCCTTTACACACAGTATACGCTTTATAAATTTGCACAGTTAGTTTTATTATAAAAATTTAAAATAATCAACAAGTAGTTAATGATTTCAATTTTGTTTTTTTATTCACAAAAAATATCATATAATTGATATAAATATGTATCGGTCAGATTTTTCATAACAAAAGGGTTATTATTTCCAAAAACATACCAAAATAAACTTAAATGTGTTCATATCCTGTGATTAAATGTTACTATAGTACTCTGTTTGTTGGGGATTACACGAGTATAGCACGGATCCAAAGTCCACTCCCTCGAACCGCGAAACATAAATTAATGAAGTCTTGGCTAACTTGAACAGTGTTTATGCTATTTCAGTGATGACCGACGGGCATTATTTTCTAATATTATTTTAAATGGGGTCATATAGCACGTAATATCTTATTTCAAAGCCCAGATATTTGAGTTATAATTAATTATTAATTAGTATTAATTAGTACCAATGGTCGCTAAAAATCATACAAAAATCTAGGAACATACAAATGATCAAGACGACGAGACCTTTTAAATAACGTATATTATGATATGTATTGTTATTCTCAAAAATCCAGAAACAGCTGTACATAGTACATAGAAACTGCTGTAGTAAACAAAGTTAGAGTATTTTTAAAGTGATTATTAGATGGAAAATTCTCTTTACAGCAAATTATTTAATTTATCAAAAGTGCTTCAGACGATGAACTGTTAACAAAGTTCTCTTATGTCACATATTTTAAACAAAATTAAAAAATTATAATGAAATTTGTTAAAGATATACAAATCTTGTTCTCAAAAATGTTAACAATTATTCCAACTTTTTCTGAACTACCAGAAGAATCAAAAATCTCAGACAAAGTACTGATAGCTAAATTGTGGAAACCCGATTTGTAAGCACACAAATTTTGTTTTGTGATTCCTGTTGGGAAATCGAGGAGGAAGAATTTGTGTAGATTTATGCGATATCTTTAGATACGTACATTACCTTTAAAACTTTTTATTTGTGTATTTATTATCTGATTTGTCTATTATTTATGTTATTTCTAAATTTTTTATTTACAATATTTTATCACTTTGTTTTGATAAATTATTAAAAATATTTTCGTCTTAGACTAAGACTTTTTATTATATGTAAAAGAATAACCCATTGAAATTTTATACATGATGACGTTCATTCTTCCTCGAAATAAGTGGAATGGATGTAGGTGAGGATGGCGCTCATACGCTTGTAACTACATTAAAATAAAAAGCTCGTGTAACGACGGGTTAACGAATTATAAAAAATGATCAAATAACAAGACAAAGGAGCTACAAATGTAGAACAAAATAAATTAACTTGAAGTTTTATAGATAATTTTTTTTTTTTTTGAGTTTAATGCGTCGACAACTAATGGTCATTGGCATGGTACAGTGAATGTTTACAGTCAGGTACCTAGTGTAGTGTGTGTGTAGAGTAATTGTCTTGTTACTTAGCAAAGTCGACGTCATTGTCTTTGCTAAGAGACGCTAATTGTATCCGAACGTCTGCGGTCCCTCTGGTGTGTACCGATCACACAAGGATAGAAATTATTTTCATTTATTAATTTTTTTAATAAACGAAAATTTCCACCCAGGTGGGATTCGAACTCACGACCTTTAGGTTTAAAGGCAGGCGCTCTTACCACTGCGCCACAGAGGGGGTCTTATAGATAATTAAATATAGGCTTTAGTAAAAATAAGAAATAAACTTTCAGAATATATCAAGGTAACCAGATGCCTAAAACTGGGTGGTTACATCCCACCAACGCTTTTTAAAATAGACCGTAAACATGGATTGAAGGTATGAAAAAAAATGTGAAGAAATGGCTTCTCCACGAGATAATAATAAAACTTTATATACACTGTGCTTCGCAGACGATCAGAATTAAATTAGATCACTGTGCTGGAATAAATAATATAGAAAATCGTAGAAGAATAAGGTAAACGTGGACTAGAAATAAAAGCAAATAAAACAGAAATTATGTGCATAGGAGGGATGCAATAGAACCAGAATATTACAATGTGGGGAACACATCAGGATTTGTGAAAAATATCTAGGCTCACATATTACGAATGATGTAACAATGAACCACACAATACGATACAGAAAGATACACGATATGAGAGCAATATCAATGCTAAATGATCAGACGATTATCAATGAAAATAAACAAACACTATAAACAGGAAAATTATAACTTATAACGACACCTGGCAAAGAAAAACTAGACCAGAGCAAATGCTAAAAGCCACATATATGTACAGAATGTACAGAGGATGACAGAAGATATATTACCAAAGCAACTGTTAAATTTAGTACCGCCGGGATGCAGAAAAAGTGGACAACCAAGAAGAAGGTATAGTCTGGAAAATTAAAGATAGCAACTTAGATAAGAACGTATGAAGAGAAAAGAATAGATGGTCACTAAGTATAGAAAAATATTGTGAAACGTTATAAGATGATATATCTTGAACTGTTGTGACAGGATAACAGTATATTATTGACTGTCGATATAAACAAACAACACAGTTTATTAGGGTTGCAGTCAGAATATTGGCCAGGATGTTAAAAAAACACTCTTTTGACTTTTTGTCGAGCTTTCGGAATGGTTTTATTCCTTTTTCAAGACACTGTAAAAGACAATTATGTAAATATTTAAAAAATATCACAATTCTTCAGTGTAACTTACGTTGAGATTATTTTTGTAAGCATTGACACTCAAGATTATGGACATAATACATTATAAAAATTTTTAAAATTTATTGTAAAAATAGTAAAACTTGGTTGATGGCATGTCTTACTGGTGTATATTAACACATACAGAGAATGAAAAGTAAAAACACTGTAATTAATATTTAATTAGGTGTAATTGATGTTATCTTTCTTTTCAAGAAATACTAGAGGCCCTTCTTAGGTGACTACACTTTTTAAACCTGTCTTAATGGTATGCAACATATTATACACAAAGGTGTAATTTATGTACAGGTAAATATTTATTTTATTTTTGGTGTTTTTCTAGTAAATAACAATAAATGTTGCTTAATTTGTCTATGTCGGACTTTTTGTTGATGAAAGATATGCTAGATTTTATGAAACACATTTATACACACACACACACACAAATATATATATATATATATATATATATATATATATATATATATATATATATATATAATTTGCTCAAATGCTTGTTTTTACAATTTATTAGTTCTTATCTCTACTTGCTTGAAGAAAGAGAATAAGAATATAAATTTACAAAAAAATCTATGAAATTATAAAGTAAGTGTTATATATTTTCATAATAAATATTGTCAAAATAAAAAATATACCATACACGATTATCAGAATAAATCCATCAAATCGTACATTCAAATTATTAATAAAAAATTAAATAAAGTTCTATCTAAATTAAAGACCTGTTATTTTATGCTTTTATTTACTTTTTTACTAGCGACTAAAATATTTTATATTTACTTTAATTTTTAATTAAGAAAAACAAACAATTAAAAACAAATAACTGTAATCTAAATAGATGGTCGTGGTTGATAGTCTCTGTTAACTAAAAGACCAAACTAACCTTTTGTCTTCAAGACTGCTGACTCCACCTTATTCTCATTTGATTGTGACCTGTCCACCGCGCTAGTACTTCCCAGTTTCTCCAAATACGCCTGCTCTCTCCTCTGCCTATCGTTTGCGATAAAACAAATCTACAACTGCATTAATCTTTGCCCAACTCCTCACTCAAACTACTAACTCCTGGAATAAGTCCTTCTCTTCAGACACAAGGATATCTCAACTGATCTACTTGGTCAAATATAAACTATACATCTGTTTTTACAGTGTGTCATCCATTTTTATAACTTCTTTTGCCTACAACCACATTTAGAACTCTTTTCACAAACACAAAACACAACTTTTCACAAAATTTACTTTTTGAAAACTCTGCTAATTAGCATCGTCATATCAAAAAAACTGTGGTGTCGTCCCCGGGTCTTCAAAGCACAATACCAATTTCTTCTCACCTGGCAGGACTCACTTCGTCCCGTCAAACCTCTCTCTATATTTTCTAAACCATCGGAACGAACAAATATCCCTCTCATTTCAGACGTTTTCTTCCAATCAAATGTGAATATTGTCACAAAAAATCTGCTGCTACCAAAACCCCATCAATTAACATTTCTTAATAAAAGGTCTTAAAAATTTGTTCAATTTCTAAGAAAAAAGATAAGTAAATATCTGCCAAAATAAATTCACGAATTCTATATGGCTTTATACATTTTCTAATCGTTTGTGGTATGCCCTATAATACAAAGTCATTTAATCAGTTTATTCAAATTTTTATCCGATATCTGTCCTTTTCTCCGTGAATGTCCCCTTTGTCTCTAAACAATTATGTATCAGTAATTTGGAAAAACACTTAATATCCCTCATACTTATTTTATATTTTACAAACTTATTATTACTGTTTTACAGGGTGTTTCAATTTGATTTTGGTGATTTGATTTTGTTGTCTCAATATTTTTTTTTTATTTTTTAGAAATTTTGAAATCCTAATAATATATATATATATATATATATATATATATATATATATATATATATATATGTATATATATATATATATATATATATATATATGTATATATATATATATATATACATGAGATAAATAATAAATATTAAAAAATAAAACCAAAAAAGTTAAAAAATCAACTTAGTTGAGATAAAACTATACTAGGGATATTGGGGAAGGAATAGCAAAACAAAAATGGCAATTTGCATCTTGGATTATTAGACATGAAGATAAAAGGATCTTATCATATACTTAATATAGATATTTCGAAAACGGGAGAGGACAAGAAGGACCGAAAATGTGATAATTAGATGTTCCGAAATATACGCAGTTCTGAGGTGGATGACTATAACACAAATAGGAAAGAATGAAACAAATTAAGGGAGGCTTATTTCCAATATAGCTCGCATGAAGTTGATATAGACAGATACTATTCTCTACAAAAAGTTACAATAGTTTCACGCCCTTTTCTTTTAAAATAGTAATAGTAATTCGTTTAAATAATAATTCACTACAAATGTTTTACAGTATTCAATAGAACCGAATAAATAGTGGCGCATAAATGATAGTATACCAATTTTCACATGAGACTCATAATAAAAAAAAACTGATGCACTAAATGCGTTAAATTAATGGCACTTGTCAAGCAAACGTTTTCGGTTTGCAGTAGTATATAATCTCACTCACAATGAATACTGTAAAAAAGTGCATTTGTGAACGTGATCCCAGCATCGTATTTTTAATAGTATTTATAAAATGGCAATTTTATTCTAATTAAATGTAAACAATAATATAAAAAATGTACCTCTAAAAATCAAAAATTTAATTCAAAAAAAATAAATAATCACTATTTACTGTAAATGTTGCCAAGCTAGTCGATGTTGAGGTACCATAGTGTAGACAGTAATGAAAATGAAAGCGAATATAACGGGATTTTTGAATAGTTAATTTTCATTTTTATTGACGCTATTTCCAAGAAAGTGCATTAATTCTTACACAAGTTATTTGTATCTATTTAAAAAATGATTTAAGGTTAGTATATTATTAAATAATTTAAAATCATAAATGGTACTCACTCGTTCTTCTTTCTCCTTTTGGTCGGCAAATCTGGCTTTAGTAGGTCACTTAAATGTTATTATTTGAGGCAAATATTGTTATTGACATTGACTATTAGAGAGCACCGGAGTGAATGAAGAAAGAGCCGGCTCGCGTAATGTTATATTCAATTCACAAAATGTACAATCACCTTGTGTACAGGGACGGAGATTTATTTATCATTACAGTATACATTTCCGTAGTGTATCAGACGGGACTATGTTTGTTTACTAATGGGAATTTTATTGCCTATTGTTTTTTACTATTATTATATAATTTATGGAAAGAGAAATTTGAAAAATATTTTGATTTGAAAAATAAGAAGGGAGTAATAGCCAACGTAGTTGCAATTATCCCATGAGATGTTATCTCAACAAAATACGCTAAGAATATAAAAAAAAACTAATAAAGACTTTATCAAAAAAAAATAATTGGATTCTTTTTCTATCTCCTAGTCTATCTTCGATCTTCCAAGTTGATCAAGAAAATCAAAAGAGTGTAAGTAGTTACCACTAACCCAAAGCTAGGTAGCTGCGGTTTAAAACAACATTCTTCTTCTTTGTCAACCATTTTCCATATACTTCTAAATGTAGGTCTCTCCCAATTGCTTCCATCTTTCTCTATTTTGCGCCAATCTAATCCTCTGTTTGCCTGCCACTGCTCTTATGTCATCTACCCATCTTTTTTGAGCTCTTCCCATGCTTCTTGTTGTCCTCCTTGGTCTCCATTCTAGAATTCTCCGTGTCCACCTGTTGTCATTATATCGGGCTACTTCTAATTTTTTTAGCAGATTTTTTGGTAAAGGCTACTGTCTAAAAGCAGTAGGTATAAACTGGTAGTATGCATGTGTTATACACCTTTAATTTCAGCATCTTGATTTGGTTTTCCCAGTTTGATAACATGACCTAGATATACATAATGTTCAACATTTTCTATGGTATGATTTTGTAATGTTATATTTGTGTAGTCTCGGCTCAGTATTTTTGTTTTACTGTAGTTCATTTTTAAGCCTACCGCTCCTGAAACTTCATTTAATTGTAAAAGATCATTTAGTTCTTGGATATTATCGGCTATTAAAACTATGTCATCTGCGAATCTTAAGTGGTTTATATATGATCCGTCGACGTTGATACCCTTATTGTTCCATTCCAGTTTCTTAAAAATATCTTCTAGAGTAAGGCTAAATAGTTTGGGAGAGATGGTGTTTCCTTGTCTTACTCCCCGTTGTAGTCTTATGGGATTAGTTTTTGTGATTTCGTCCAGCTTTATCTGTATAGTGGCTTTTTGATATATATTTTTAATTATGTTAGGGTATCTTGAATCTATGCGTGCATTTTCTAGAGATTCAAGCACTGCCCATAATTCGATGGAATCAAATGCTTTATGGAAATCGACGAACTCCATATGAATTGGAACATTCATTTTTCTATCAGTGTTCTTACAGTGTGCAAGTGGTCTATGGTACTAAAATGTTTTCTGAATCCAGCCTGCTCGATAGGTTGATAGAAATTGAGCTTATGTGTTAGGCTGTTGGTTATGATTTTATTTAGTAATTTTTACAGATGTTATAGCAATGATATTGGTCGGTAACTCTCGATGTTTGCTTTGTCTCCTTTCTTGAATAGTAAAATGGATACGGAGCTGTACCATACTTGAGGAATCTTTCCTTTATCAATTACTTTATTAAATAGAATATTTAATACCTGTTCCATTTTTGTGCCACCAATTTTCAACATTTCAACTGTAATCTTATCCTCTCCCGGACATTTATTCGTTTTTAGTTGATTTAGGGCCATTCTTATGTCATAGTCGGTTATGTCCGGTATTTCTTCTGAGCCGGTGTTAATTATTGTTCGTTTAGTACGTCGTTGTTGTAGTTGTGTGTTTATCGAGTATAATTTAGTGCAGAATTTTTCAATGGCCTCGCTTATTTCGTTTCCGTCTCTGACGGTGATGTTTTTCTCATTTTTTATTTCTATGATTTTTGTTGTGCCGCTTGAGTTTTTTGCTTTGAGTACTTTCATGTAGCAGTTATC